>JAJNMT010000119.1:0-255404 GCA_025685495.1 Huntiella abstrusa | reverse complement strand
ACGTTAGTCAAGATCTCTCTTTGAAATTCTACATTGCGCAACCATTCCTTATACAGGTCTTCGACGGGATACGGAGATGGCAATCGGCCAGCATTGTGCTTCTGGAAGCTCCTCCTTCAATTCTGGCCCGAAGCTCCTCCACGCCAAAACCACCAAGGATGCCGCGTGTGACCCGAGGCTAGCTCCGAAGAACCCAAGACACCTCAAAAAGCACAACGTATCTCTCCCAAGCAGCGAAAAAAAGTCGTCATCCGCGTCGTCGTGATTGCCGTCCATAACCATCCAAATATCCCAGGAGCCTCATCCAGCCACCAAGACGGATGAGGGAATCTCCCATGGGAAGGACCCGCGACTATATTTCATAGCCTAGAGAATTGGGCGAGGAGCTGGAAAGAAACATACCATTGTGATGTATTTTTAGGAGGGGAAGAATGTGGGAAGTAAAAAAAAAAAAAAGGTATTGACTAGCAAGAACCAAAGAAGAAAAGAAAAAAAAAAGAAAGAGAAAAAAGAAAAGAAAGAATTCCAAGCTTCTCAACCGCTACTGTGCCAGCTTCTTTGCTTGCTGGGGATCCCGTACGGAAACCTTCCCAAGGAGCAACCTGCTGCGTTGCAATCCAACCAAATTTACAGTAGGAACTGAGGGGAATCCATGAACCCCGCCAATAACCCTCGCTTTCTTCTTCAACCTGCCCCCCAAAACTTTCAACCTCATCAAGGGGGCTTATTCCAGTTTACAGGTGGTCTGCTATGTAAAAATGACCCCACTACGACGCCCTGTTCGTCCAACCACCATATATGAAGCTCAAACAATGGAAACCGAAGGCGGGGGAAGTGGACCGGAATGCCAGGGTTAAACTAGGGTCGACGTAAAGTCACATGACAACTAGTGGGGCTCTGGAGGCTGTCCTGTCAACTGAGTTAACTAAGCCTGTACTTCAGGGGCACGGCCAGGGGCAATGAGGGGCAACGAGGGGCTGTGTTCTTTGTAGACTTGTCGTCTGCCTATATCCACGACATGCTACCCGTAGTGGGGCTAAAATGTTTCTACTGATTCATGCACTTGTCCTTGATAGTAGTAGTTTTGATATCCATCATTTTCATTTTGATATTTTACACTATGTCTATGATACAAAGAGTCCGATCGACATCCAATCGGTACCGTACAAGGACGGCAGAAAAGACTGCAGGATATAACAAGACCCAGAGCCGTAGCCCTAAGCCCAAAACGCAAATGATAACGGGGAAGACAGAAAAAAAAAGGAAAACAGAGAATAGTAGTACAGGACCCCCCGCAAAGGTCAAAACGATCCGCCATGCCCAACAATGACAAACAAACCTAAAAGCAAAACATTACCAACACTAACTGGCACCGTATGGCGCAAGACGGCAAGACAACACGTGCAAAAAAAAATAAGAAGCTCATGAGAAACCTTCTTACATCATGCCACCCATGCCGCCCATGCCGCCCATACCGCCCATACCACCCATACCGCCAGCGCCAGCAGGACCCTTCTCTTCGGGAGCGTCAACAATGGCGACCTCAGTGGTACCCAGAAGAGAGGCAACACCAGAGGCGTCAATAAGACCAGTGCGGACGACCTTGAAGGGGTCCAGGATACCAGCCTTGATCATGTCAACGTACTCACCCTTGGAGGAGTCGAAACCCTTGTTGAAGTCAGTGCCGAAGTCGTCACGGATCTTGCCAACAACAACAGAGCCCTCCAGACCAGCGTTCTCAATGATGGTCTTGGCGGGGCGGGTGATGGCGTTCTTGATGATGGAGACACCGAGCTGCTGGTCGAAGTTGGCAGTCTTGATGTCGTTCAGGGCCTGCGAGGAAGCCTTGATCATGGCGGTACCACCACCGGGAAGGATACCCTCCTCAACGGCAGCGCGGGTGGCGTTAAGAGCATCGACGAAGCGATCCTTCTTCTCACCGACCTCAACCTCGGAAGAACCACCGACCTTGATAACGGCAACACCACCAGAGAGCTTGGCAAGACGCTCCTGGAGCTTCTCCTTCTCGTACTCGGAGGTAGTGGCATCAGCCATGACACCACGGATCTGCTCGCATCTGGCGGCAATAGCCTCACGGGAACCGTCACCGTTCAGGATGATGGTGTCCTCCTTGGTGATGGTGATGGAGCCAGTGGAACCCAGCATGTCGGGGGTAAGCTTCTCAAGCTTGATGTCCAGCTCGTTGGAGAAGACGGTGGCGTTGGTGAGAACACCGAGATCGCCAAGGATGGAGTTACGGTTGTTACCGAAACCGGGAGCCTTGACGGCGGCAACCTGGAGCTGACCACGGAGCTTGTTCAGGATGCAGACGGCCAGAGCCTCACCGTCGATGTCCTCGGCGATGATGACAAGGGGACGGCGCTGCTTAGTGGAGGCCTCAAGAGCGGGAATGATGTCCTGGACGGCGGAGATCTTCTTCTCGGAAAGCAGAATGAGGGGCTTCTCGAACTCGACCTTCTGGGACTTGACATCGGTGATGAAGTAGGGGGAGACGTAACCACGGTCGAAGCGCATACCCTCGGTAACCTCGAGCTCGTCGTTAAGAGTCTTGCCCTCCTTGACGGTGATGACACCCTCCTTGCCAACCTTCTCCATGGCGCTGGCAATCATCTGACCAACGTGAACATCACCGTTGGCAGAGATGGTGGCAACCTGGGCGACCTCAGCAGTGGTGGTGATGTCACGCTTGTTCTTCTGGAGGTACTCGACAACAGCGTCGACAGCGCTCTGGATACCGCGGCGGAGATCCATGGGGTTGCAGCCGGCAGCAACGTTCTTGACGGTCTCAGAGAAGATAGCACGGGCCAGGACGGTGGCAGTGGTGGTACCGTCACCGGCAGTCTCGTTGGTCTTGCCAGCAACCTCCTGGAGGAGCTTGGCACCGAGGTTCTCGAACTTGTCCTTAAGGGTGATGGACTTGGCAACGGTCACACCATCTATATAAGAGAAAATGGGTTAGTAAGCATGTTTAATGACTTTGGGGAGTGACGTCAGTGTAACATACCCTTGGTGATCTTGGGGGAGCCGAAGCTGGTCTCGATGAGGACGTTACGGCCCTTGGGACCGAGGGTGGTGGCGACGGCCTTGGCCAGAGTCTCAACACCGGTGAGAAGAGCGGCACGGCCCTCAACGCCGAACTTGAGCTCCTACAGCAACAATCGCACGTTAGTGACCACTCAAAATACACGCATATCCAACAGCTTGTCATATTCCCATGAAAAAGCTCTAACCGCCACTCAAACGTACCTTGTGGATGAAACGGGTCTGGTTGACGGTCGACAGTCTGCTGGCGGAAGCCAGAGCAGTCTGGCGGGTACGGGCAGAGAAAGCGCGCTGCATTGTGACGAAATTGGCAAAATCTGAACAAACGAGCAACAAAAGAAGAAGAGAAAGCAGAAAAATGGAAACAAAGTCGGATTTGGCCTGGGGAAAATATAACCGCAACGTCGATTCAGGAACCTTCAAGTATGATCGTAGGCCCGGCGCAAGCGTGAATAGTGGGTTCGTAGTGCACAGAGCTTAGTCTAGAGCGCCTAAAGCACGAAGGATGAACGAGAAAAAAAGAACGAGGAAAAAAAGGCTGGATTGGTGAAAAAGAAGCACCCAAGAAGCTTTGTATGTTTCGTGTTCCTGAAGTAAAACTACAATTGAGACAAACCTGTTTTCTATTGGTAACTACGATTTCATTTTTGAAGAAAAAAGTGCATTGCCCGGTATATATCCAGTAAATTTTATCCCGTATGGCTGTCTGTTACGGCATTTTCCAACAATTGCAGAAAATTGGAGAATCTTCCACGGACCCACTAATTGAGTGGTTGATGACAAGGGAAGGTGCTTCGGAAAAGCACAGAAACCAAGAGACCATCAGTGGATTCTACACTGGAAGTAGCACTGAATTCGACGGGAATTGTCTCTTATAGTTAGTCTTTCCGCTGACATTTGGGCTTACAGCCGCTTACTAGTTTTAGCTTCCAGCATCTTCTGCGACTCATGCACCTGTGAGGTTGGACCTGCAGCGGCGTTAAGTCGCCGGGAATGGGAACTAGTGGGGCATCAATGAATCGTCATACTTAAAAGGGTTACCGAACCCTACTGTTGTGGGATGGAGTTGTTGAGATAATACTCAGTCAAATGATACGGCCATGGTCAGAGTGGGACTATCCAAATTTAATGCGGCCAGGACATACATATGTACATATACGGCGTCGGCCATAACGTAGAGTGTGTAGGACGAGCAACAGCTGCACGAGAGAGTTGAGGCGACCTAAAACCTGACCGAGGACCCGGGAATGTACGAATCTGAGGACACTGACGTTTACGTTGTCGAGTGGAACGCGTTCATCAGCCTTCTCGCCTGTGGATACCGTCAAAACCGGGCTAGTAACATTCATATTGAACACCGGACCCCTGGTTAAACTAACATATGTACATACATACATCATAGGCCGTCCAAATCGCGCCTCGCATCATAACCCACGTTTCCGTCAGGACTGAGGACAAAGCCTCCAAGCTAAACATGGGAATATCTCGATCAATGTCCTGTAGGTCTAGCACTCGCTGATTGGAAGCCACTATTCTGTCCTAGAGTAAGAGACCATGTATATATACATATATAGGACGGCGACAGAAACCTGGACTTATAAGGAAGCACAACAATTGCAACTACAACATGACATGTTTTTTTGGCACAGTGGTATGCTGATACATCCCCTCTTTCAACAGAATGGAAGAACATACGGAGGAGATAGTGTGTGTAGAGACTTAGATCTTCATACTTTTCCATGGTTTCCAACTTTCAGTACGCTGTTATACATGCTATCAATCTTAGGGTAAACATTCATACAAGGGTTTCCGATGTACATATGTACATAGTTGTCATGGATATTCGTGTTACTCGAAACGACTTAGTTATCTACCTAAGTCAAGTATTTAAAGTCCCATGTATCAGTGAACCACATTCACATGTTTTGGTCCTCACCACCACGCAGCCAATCCGGCTTATTGTAAGACCCACTCCCCAACATCTGCTGGTATCTATCTTCCCGACTCGAGCTCACATCCGGCGATCTCGAATTCCAGCGTCTGCGATCTTCCTCCATGACACGACTAAAGTTTTTATCGTGTCCAATGTTCATATCCGAGAAGTTATTCTCAACCTGATGCATAGTGGGTCTGTTAGAGTTACGGCTAGTGCTGCCATACCGAGCGTGGAGATCCTGGTTGCTCGACGAGGTCATGGTAGAACCATTAGCGCGCATCGCCCAGTTTTGAACTGAGTTGGACAGATTCTGTAGCACCGGAGTTACAGACCGATTCATGACATCGGGAACGGCTTGTGCGACAGCCTGACGAACCGCATCCTGGACAGTCTCTCGGATAATTCCAACCATTTGAGGATCAAGGGGAGAACCACCGTAGCCGGGACCGAGAGGCGGCGGCGGCGGCATATGAGGCGGCATCCCAAACATTGGCATTTGACCCATCTGACTCATCTGACCCATTTGGCCCATATGGCCCATTTGTCCCATGTGACCCATCTGTCCCATTTGTGCCATGGGGTTCATCTGTCCCATAGATCCCATAGGGAAAGAGCCAGGCATAGGCGGCATAGTACCAAAGCTGCTCGTTGAAGATCCTCCCATGATGTTCGCAACAGAACCACCACGTCTGCCGTGCGTACCAGAAATAGGAGACCCACGGATACTGCCAGGGAAAGGGCTACCGGGACGACCAACACTCGGAGCAAAGGCACCGGGAGCCCTAGTCATTTCAGGACCAAACGTTGGCCCAGCAGACAGCAAAGTCTCTTTGACAGAGTCAGGAGCTGAAACTAGACCGAAAGCGGGTACACGGGGAGAGCGATAGTTGTTGCCGGTATTTGAAGGTCCAGAGCCCGTGAAAATGTAGTCAAGGGGACTACGTTTCTGTGAGCTGGTCGAGACGTCACGTTGACGAGGACTGTTGCTGTTCATGGCATTGTTGCTCCGGCGATAAGCCAAAGCGGCGCGAATATCTTCTTGCTTTTCGTGTAGCTTCAGTTCGTCTGCCATCCACTTATCACCAAGCATCAGATCCTTAGGCTGTTCAGCTTTCTTCAATGAGCGGATTGACTTCATGGTCTCCTCGAGCTCGGCGTTTTCTTTGACTGCGGTACGCAAGAAGAAGTCAATACGCTGGCGCGCAACCTCCTGTGCTGCTGAGTCTGAACGGTTCGTATCTCTCTCGGCAAAGAGCTTGGCGATTTCAGCACGGAGTCGCTCGTATTTTTCTGAAGGCTTCTTAGTAGGGTCGCCACGAGTGAGACGCAGAACCTGGAGAATTCCCCATTCTTCAATGATCAGGTGCGGGTCAGTCAACGGGCTGGTAGTGTAGGGCAACTCGCGTCTTTCGCGACAGGCAGCCAGCTCTGACGCCATAAGGCGAATCTCAGAAGGATCAAACTCGAGGCCAGTAGATGATTTAAGGGGCTTTTGAACAACGCCTTGCTGTTGGCTCTGTTGACCGGTGGGAGTGCCAAACTCTGATGGATTAGACAGATAGGAGTCGAGATGCGGTCTAGGAGTCGGCGTGACGGATTGCGAGGACGGAGCGCGCTCAGAAGAGATTGAGCCGATGACCGAACGTAGTCCGTGGCTGTTCGAAGTGGGCGGGCAACTGTTGATACCCATTGAAAAATCGGAAGTCGAAGAATGCTGAAGATGAAGAGGTGTTGGGGGCGCCATCTTGGAAAACAGGAAGAAGGCGAGTAAAGAATAAGAGAGAGAATACGCAGAGTGCGAAAAGAAAGGGAAGAAGAAAATGAAAGAGGGGAATTCCCAAGAGCCCCAAAACTATAGGAAAATATTCTCTTTAACTTGGACATTATGCAGTTACCAGTTTCGTGTGGTGATGATGTAGGTTCCTCCCAAGGAGCGAAATTATGACAAAACGCACCTATGCCTGCATACTGGAGGGAGATGGGACGACTTTAGGCAGGATAAAAGACGAAATTCAAACTCGACCACATGTAAGCCATCTACCCAGGGAAATCTTTGTTTCAGGGAATCTACGGTTCCCATCTCCTCTCCAAAGACATTTCCAACTCAGCAAGGCCCCAAGTCGGTGGCGGCTCATCACCAGGTTTCCAAGTTTCCACAGGCCATGGTCTAAGCGGGGTATCGCGAGGAGAATTGAAGATATCGTCATTCATATTCCCCATTGCAAAAGCCGTTGGAAGTTGGTCCTGGCGGAGGAACATGTGGCGTGTCCCCTCAGTACAGTCCTGTGGAGCCGGAGTTTGAACCTCGGGGGTCTCCGGTCTTCCTGAGTGGCGATTGGAACGACCTCGAGAAGACTGAGAAGGCCCGGCAGCCGAAGCACGGGAGCCATTTCGAGGATTCCCTTGCTTTTTTTTCTGTGGGTACTGCGTGTCTTGTCGGTTTGTCTGACGATTCCTGGTAGACGTTCCGGGATTCTGACGCTCTCGAGGTGCTGGTGTAACATAGTTTGGTGGCGGCACATACCGTGCACCGGCAAAATGCGACGGAATTGGCGGAGGATTCGGCAGTGTAGAATGCCACCCGGGAATAGAAGGAGGAGCGGCCGGTAATGACATGGGCGGATGCCAAGGACGCATTGGGGTGTGGCCTGCGGTGCTCAATAAGTTTTGAGCATGCTCTGCCTCTGGCATGGGATGAGGTGGGTGATATGGACGAGGCTGTTGGGTTACCGGACCATTTCGATTGTTGGGGCGCTGCGGACCTTGTCTTCGTCCATTTGGCGGGTTCGGTTGATTAGATGGGGGAGCTTTCTTTTTTGACGATTGCCTTCGACGAGCGGGCATTCTGACGACGATTGATGAAGAAAAACAACTGAATAACTACTCGTTTCAAGAAAGTAACTCTTGAGTGGCTTTGAAGTAAGATATACGGCAACTACGACGGGACATTTGATACAGCTACTTGACTTGTCAACTGACATAGTTTGAACCTCTGAAAAATCACTTTGGTCTGTACATGCTGTCGTCGGAGTTCCTGTCTAACTAATTTCATCTGATATTTTTCACTGTTTCATCCTAGACCTGGCTATGTAGAATTACTGTTTACGGAATTACCCATGGGTGACACAGCATTGACCGTGAAAATCAAAACTGCCCAGTCCTATGTTTACCTGGAGTTGGGAAAGTTTTGATCAAGACTCGTGATATGTTCGGATCGTGGGGGCCAAATGACTGATATGCTAAACTACTGGCACAAACTGCAGTATTGAAAGTACTGTATCATAACTCGCAACTCAAATAACCTCCCGATAAATATACTACCAACAAAACCAAAACAACCGCTCCTCCGTAATCGTCACTCCACTGCCCAAAGCAATATTACTGGCCCTCTTCTTTCAAGACAGAATCAGGTGGCAACCACATGTTAGTTAGAGCCTCTAAATCATCCGTCGTGGTCCCCAAATTAGATAGTCCGCCCATTGATGACATTACCAGGTGCATATCCAACTCTCCAGCTGTGCTTCCTTGTGTTTGCACCTCGCCCTCTGTCGAAATCAACCCAGTCTGTGCTTCTTGAGATGACACGTGACCGCTGTCAGTCACTGGCAATCCTGAATGTGCCGCTAAACTCGCAAAGTCGATATGTTGAATTTGACATGGGTCGATTCCAGCAGTGGACACCGGGGTTTCCATCTGGGATAGTGACATGGTACCAGCTGTGTCATGGGATAATCCACTGAGGGCTGTAATGCTATTTGGGTCATGTAAGTTGAAGTTGTTACCCATTGAAAGCAACCCCGAGCCCATCATGTCGTTAGAGCTTGGTAGTAAAGATGGGTCAACAACTTCATTTTCGAAAAATGAGGAATAGTCCATACCAAGACCATCAGAGAATGCTGTCGGGGTAGACATAGCCGCCAGGCTACCTAACGAAATCTGAGACCCATCAGTCTGTGGTACATTCGGTCTTTGTCTTTTACTCTCCTCATGAAGAAGTTCATTTGGGGCAGGTCGTTTCCGAGCCTGCATGGCACGATGATGATGATTATGCCCACAAGGCTTAACTCTTGACATTTGACCGTTCATCATGTGCTGAATAGGGACCACTCTATTAGCATTGGCTGCATGTGGGAATGTCCCAATTGGAGCTGTTGCCATGTTATACATCGTTTGCGTAGCGCTGACCGCAGGTGCTGTTCTAGGCATCGCATCTACGACGGCCGACGTGTGTGTTGGAGCGGCATCATCCAAAACCACAGACAGATCTTCGTTCCGGGGAAGTCTTTGTTGTTGGGGGAAAGCCCATGGACCATGATGTGGCATCATGGGAATACCACCCATGGCCATTTGAGATTCGTGCATCTGTTGTGTCCGGTCACGCTCAACAAGGTATCTCTGTAGTGCTTCATCTTGCATGATGTTCCCGTCGGGTGGTTGTTGTTGCAGATGTTGAGGCGAGACCATGGGCTGATGAGCAAACGGTTGTTGACCCTGCTGGTGATAAATGTAACGTTGATTCTGCTGTTGTTGCATCAACCGCATCTGTACCATCTGATTATGTTTCTCGGAGGCCGAGCCTCGACTCGAGCCTCGTCTCCCTGGAATTCTCCGACCATCGCGCCTCAAAGCGTCAGCAGCCATGCCGCTCTCATCATCCATCTCGCCGTGGGCTGCACCAACACCGGCGGCGCCATTATGGTTGACCACGATCGACCCAACATCTCGAGATTGCGGCTTGGCTGGTGGGATGTTGGGGAAGTGCTGGAGCAGCTCCTTGCATGCATACGGGCCAGGCTCGGGGATACCAATACGTTTGAAGCAGTCAATCACGTAGGTGACTTTTTCACGCATAGCCCAGAAATCAGCGACCCACATTTTCCGCGCCTGGAGGAAACGTTCAAACCGCTTCTGGCTGTAGTTTTACAGATGTGGTTAGCTTCTTGTTGCTGTAGACAGAATGATCATTCGGATAAACTTACGTTGCGCCCTTGGTATGGCCGAAATAGAAGGCCGCCACCTTCCAATTTATCTACATGCCAAGAAATATGTCAGTAATCCATCTCTGAGGTAGAGTAAAACACAACTGAACTTACCCCGCCCTCGCATGCGCCAATGCATGCCAGTAGAAATTCTTCATCACTACTATGTATGGCATCCCAGCACGTTATTCGACCTCCTCGTACAACGTTTGGTTCCTTGACGTTGGTCTAAAGATTCATTAGAAACAGCAACAGTAGATCTGAAACAGGTAAGACTTACACGCAAATATTCGCAGTACTTGTCTTCGTCAAATGGTGAGTCGGGCCTAACCACGTATGGCGGTGGTGGTAAGGGGGGACGCTTGTCTGGCTTTGATGCCTGGTCGCTTTGGGACGGCCGCTGCATATCTTCTGTGATGTCTAGCAGGGTAACTTCATCGTCCATCTCTGGTGAAAGCGACAGTGGAGAATTAGATTGACGTCTGATTGAACATATGATTAATAGATTATATCTTAGTAAGAAGTGATGAACTTACGATGGTGGTCGTGGCTCTGGCATTGGAATGTTGAGATCTGGTAATAGTTCCGTAGGCTCGGGCTCACACGCTGTAGTGGTAGGCTCAGACGTATTGGTCGGCGTCTTATTTTGTTGGCCATGGTCTTGTAAAGGTACAATTTGCTCGGGTGTTTTGCGCCCATGATGTGGTAGACTATGACATTGGGGACCCCCAATATTGGCGCCGTCGGTGTTCATGTCCAGAAAAGGCACTGAAGAAAGGTATCAAAGGTGACTCCTGGTATGTAGGTACTAGGATGAAAGGGTTCTGTTCTGGGAAATGTTGAAATTCCGCAGGTCGGTATGTAAAGGTAGGCCACAAAACGGATTCACTTAGACTTGTTTGAACAAAGGTCAGTACACGTTGCTCTTAAACACGGGTGACAGAACACAAGAAGGCGCGTGCTAACAAATCAGCCAGTCTGAAGAGACAGTTGACAGAAGCCACCTCGAAGGCGGCGGCAATGGTTGTCAGGAAAACGACGGCACACACAAGGCTAGGCGAAACGGCAAAAGGCCCCCAAGCATGGTTGACGATGACACGGATCGGCCAAACACCAGCGACCCTCAATCACAGAACGTGGGTACATGGGGAAACTCACAAAGAAAGGCTCGATGCCCTGGTTGGTTTGCCTGGGTCATTAGTTCCCGGATCGGAAACTTTCTCGGGGCGGTGAAGGGGCATTATAGTCTTCTCCGACCCCAGGGTCAGCTCGGCGGAGAATGGAAAGTCGGGCCAGAACGGACGTTTGATACAGGACTTTTTATGGACCGGAGCGGGGTCGGAGGTGTCTAGACATCTCATCCAATGTGAGTGAATTTTCACCCATTATCAGGGTTCGTGCCGAGATATACAGGTGCGCAGAATCACGTCATATGTCGGTGAACAGGTACAACCAAAATTTGGCAGTATTTCGGAAGTTAGCGTAGTTGTTTGGTTTGTTGCCATGGGGGAGCAGGTTATAGCGGAGCCTGTTTGGGAGGGTCGTAACGGGCAGCCAGGCTAGATTGACAGTGGCCCTTTGTTCGTTCTTCCTTGGTGGGGTCCTAGGTTTGAGCTATTGGAGAGAGGGCGCAAACAATCTGCCGCTCATCCGAAACTCGATACCTTGATGAGCTGGATGCTGGGGAGTGTGAGGCAAGTGCAATCACATAGTAAGGGGAAAAGGTAGAAGGTGATGATCAGAGACAAGTTCCAGACGTTAATATTAATCCCACCATAAACACATGGGAACAAATGCGCCAGTCTATCATTCTACTCCCCCAAACTATCAGACTCAAAGAACCTCATGTGACTCCAGTTTGTCACCAATGGACAGTAAAATTCCAAAATAGTGCCGTTACACGGGGTGCAGACAATCTCGGTTACACAGACACAGTCAGAGGTCACCAAAGTGATTTTGTAGGACGAGGGTTTGATGTGGGTTTGTTCCTTTTGGTGGAAGATGTTAGGGTTTGTTATAGATTTGTGGTGATCATGTACAATGGAGGAATGTGGCACGAGGATGGCAGGGTTCGCGTGAGTGTTGAGATGAGATTGTGATGGGGTCAGCGGGGTAGTTTGGGTAGTGCGAGATCGGCGGGTGAATCCGGAGAGATTGGAAGATAGACGAGGAAGATAGGAACCCGGTAGTCCGACCTTTTCTGCCTGGGCTGTTCCGTTTTGGGGGGGCGCTTTGTATCTTTCTCATTTGTACTTCTCTTCGTCTTACTTGATGACGTGAGGGCGTGAATGTGAATCCGGGTAAAGACCGTGTTATTCTAGGGAGGCCTTCAATCAGGTTGTAGATTGGGTATATCTCAAGGCGGACTTAAGGCTCCCACACGGAATCTCCGTTAATGATGACACACTTGAGGCTGACATTGGGCTTACAGCTGAGTAGGCTCTACCCATTCTGTTAGTTTCTCCCCATCAGTTCTAAAGATCGTCGTGTAATGTGTGTACATACACATCCTTCTAGCCCAACCAACCAACCTCACTCAAAGCCCTAACCCTACCATAAGCATCATGAACTCCGACCCAACGACAGAGAGCCCAATCCATCTGTAATTGTTCGCCATTCAATGTACCCAACCCCGCCACCTCATTCTATTCGTAGAAAACAAGGCTACATTGTGCCCCGCCTTAACCCCCATTCTCGCTTCCTTCTCCTTCGCCTCCTCATTATGCCCCTCGCCCCTCCCCTTGTCCTGCATTTTCCGCCCACCAAGTCAAAGCCCAACCACCAATGACGACGAGCAAAAGCGGGCTTTCTCAAGGCTACATTGGTGGTCTGAGAGCCGTCTTGTCAAATGGGAATTAGCGAGATGCCCTCATCGTCGGAACCCCCTGACACTACCGCCGACTGGGCCGCACCATGGCATCAGCAATATATAAATCGACCGAGTCAAGAACTTCCAATCTGTCAAAAACCTCATTCTCAAAATCAACGAAATCTTGAATCCTAAGACATTCCAATCATCATCATCATCCTCACATCATTCATTCATCATGCCCGCTGCTAAGGTTCACTCGTATGTTGGCCCCGCTCGCTTTAACCCCTGTACGCAACCCCAACTAACCCCAATTTAGCAAGGAGACTGTCGACAAGCTCATTGCCGCCGAGCCTCAGGTCGTTGTTGCCGTTACTTTCGGCCCTGACGCTGATTTCCACGATGTGTAAGTCATTTTCTATACATTTTTAAAGTCTTTCGACAGAGAGATGTTGCCCAGATATAGAGTGTTCTGCTAACATGTTGTGATATAGCCTCCCCAAGGAGTTCCCTAACGTGACCTTCGTCTGCCTCGACTTTGATGTGGCCGCCGACCGCGCGGTGTGCCACGACCTCGGTATTACCTCTGCCACTCGCATCCTTCACTACGTCAAGGGCGAGTTCAAGCACCAGGACAATGGTGACCGTGCTGAGACCCTGGCGTCTTTCAGAAAGTGGTTGGCCGAGAACTAGAGATACCCGTGTGATGATATGACCATTGCGATGGTAGTACATTGAAATGAGAAAAATGTTAATCCCTTTAAACTACGATGCCTTTGCCCGTGATGATGCTTAGATAGCCCGTTGCTAACCGGAGATACATTGCCTGCGGAGTCTACGGCCCGTGACCCCCGTAGTCTTCGTGGCGTGTGTAACCAACATGTCACATCAGATGAAAAGTCGTCGCAACGTATCAAGAGACCAAAACTAGACCCCAATCACCAAAAAAACACAAACAAGTTTAACAAGCAAACCGAAGAAAAACTGTTCATACCCGTGATCAGGGTAGACGCAGAATGTAGTCCTTATCTCGACATAGCTGATAGCGCCAAAATCTAAAAGCAGAGCGTTCGTTGTTTTATTTCAACAGAGTCCCGCTCATATTCGACAATAATGCAGTTGCCGAGATTCTGGTATCCGGAGTATGGCATACACCGGATACCAGAACTCGAACTGCAATATTGCAATATGAGCGGGACTCTGTGAAATAAAACAACGAACGCTCTGCTTTTAGATTTTGGCGCTATCAGCTATGTCGAGATAAGGACTACATTCTGCGTCTACCCTGATCACGGGGTATGAACAGTTTTTTCTTCGGTTTGCTTGTTAAACTTGTTTGTGTTTTTTTTGGTGATTGGGGGTCTAGTTTTGGTCTCTTGATACGTTGCGACGACTTTTCATCTGATGTGACATGTTGGTTACACACGCCACGAAGACTACGGGGGTCACGGGCCGTAGACTCCGCAGGCAATGTATCCCGGTTAGCAACGGGCTATCTAAGCATCATCACGGGCAAAGGCATCGTAGTTTAAAGGGATTAACATTTTTCTCATTTCAATGTACTACCATCGCAATGGTCATATCATCACACGGGTATCTCTAGTTCTCGGCCAACCACTTTCTGAAAGACGCCAGGGTCTCAGCACGGTCACCATTGTCCTGGTGCTTGAACTCGCCCTTGACGTAGTGAAGGATGCGAGTGGCAGAGGTAATACCGAGGTCGTGGCACACCGCGCGGTCGGCGGCCACATCAAAGTCGAGGCAGACGAAGGTCACGTTAGGGAACTCCTTGGGGAGGCTATATCACAACATGTTAGCAGAACACTCTATATCTGGGCAACATCTCTCTGTCGAAAGACTTTAAAAATGTATAGAAAATGACTTACACATCGTGGAAATCAGCGTCAGGGCCGAAAGTAACGGCAACAACGACCTGAGGCTCGGCGGCAATGAGCTTGTCGACAGTCTCCTTGCTAAATTGGGGTTAGTTGGGGTTGCGTACAGGGGTTAAAGCGAGCGGGGCCAACATACGAGTGAACCTTAGCAGCGGGCATGATGAATGAATGATGTGAGGATGATGATGATGATTGGAATGTCTTAGGATTCAAGATTTCGTTGATTTGAGAATGAGGTTTTTGACAGATTGGAAGTTCTTGACTCGGTCGATTTATATATTGCTGATGCCATGGTGCGGCCCAGTCGGCGGTAGTGTCAGGGGGTTCCGACGATGAGGGCATCTCGCTAATTCCCATTTGACAAGACGGCTCTCAGACCACCAATGTAGCCTTGAGAAAGCCCGCTTTTGCTCGTCGTCATTGGTGGTTGGGCTTTGACTTGGTGGGCGGAAAATGCAGGACAAGGGGAGGGGCGAGGGGCATAATGAGGAGGCGAAGGAGAAGGAAGCGAGAATGGGGGTTAAGGCGGGGCACAATGTAGCCTTGTTTTCTACGAATAGAATGAGGTGGCGGGGTTGGGTACATTGAATGGCGAACAATTACAGATGGATTGGGCTCTCTGTCGTTGGGTCGGAGTTCATGATGCTTATGGTAGGGTTAGGGCTTTGAGTGAGGTTGGTTGGTTGGGCTAGAAGGATGTGTATGTACACACATTACACGACGATCTTTAGAACTGATGGGGAGAAACTAACAGAATGGGTAGAGCCTACTCAGCTGTAAGCCCAATGTCAGCCTCAAGTGTGTCATCATTAACGGAGATTCCGTGTGGGAGCCTTAAGTCCGCCTTGAGATATACCCAATCTACAACCTGATTGAAGGCCTCCCTAGAATAACACGGTCTTTACCCGGATTCACATTCACGCCCTCACGTCATCAAGTAAGACGAAGAGAAGTACAAATGAGAAAGATACAAAGCGCCCCCCCAAAACGGAACAGCCCAGGCAGAAAAGGTCGGACTACCGGGTTCCTATCTTCCTCGTCTATCTTCCAATCTCTCCGGATTCACCCGCCGATCTCGCACTACCCAAACTACCCCGCTGACCCCATCACAATCTCATCTCAACACTCACGCGAACCCTGCCATCCTCGTGCCACATTCCTCCATTGTACATGATCACCACAAATCTATAACAAACCCTAACATCTTCCACCAAAAGGAACAAACCCACATCAAACCCTCGTCCTACAAAATCACTTTGGTGACCTCTGACTGTGTCTGTGTAACCGAGATTGTCTGCACCCCGTGTAACGGCACTATTTTGGAATTTTACTGTCCATTGGTGACAAACTGGAGTCACATGAGGTTCTTTGAGTCTGATAGTTTGGGGGAGTAGAATGATAGACTGGCGCATTTGTTCCCATGTGTTTATGGTGGGATTAATATTAACGTCTGGAACTTGTCTCTGATCATCACCTTCTACCTTTTCCCCTTACTATGTGATTGCACTTGCCTCACACTCCCCAGCATCCAGCTCATCAAGGTATCGAGTTTCGGATGAGCGGCAGATTGTTTGCGCCCTCTCTCCAATAGCTCAAACCTAGGACCCCACCAAGGAAGAACGAACAAAGGGCCACTGTCAATCTAGCCTGGCTGCCCGTTACGACCCTCCCAAACAGGCTCCGCTATAACCTGCTCCCCCATGGCAACAAACCAAACAACTACGCTAACTTCCGAAATACTGCCAAATTTTGGTTGTACCTGTTCACCGACATATGACGTGATTCTGCGCACCTGTATATCTCGGCACGAACCCTGATAATGGGTGAAAATTCACTCACATTGGATGAGATGTCTAGACACCTCCGACCCCGCTCCGGTCCATAAAAAGTCCTGTATCAAACGTCCGTTCTGGCCCGACTTTCCATTCTCCGCCGAGCTGACCCTGGGGTCGGAGAAGACTATAATGCCCCTTCACCGCCCCGAGAAAGTTTCCGATCCGGGAACTAATGACCCAGGCAAACCAACCAGGGCATCGAGCCTTTCTTTGTGAGTTTCCCCATGTACCCACGTTCTGTGATTGAGGGTCGCTGGTGTTTGGCCGATCCGTGTCATCGTCAACCATGCTTGGGGGCCTTTTGCCGTTTCGCCTAGCCTTGTGTGTGCCGTCGTTTTCCTGACAACCATTGCCGCCGCCTTCGAGGTGGCTTCTGTCAACTGTCTCTTCAGACTGGCTGATTTGTTAGCACGCGCCTTCTTGTGTTCTGTCACCCGTGTTTAAGAGCAACGTGTACTGACCTTTGTTCAAACAAGTCTAAGTGAATCCGTTTTGTGGCCTACCTTTACATACCGACCTGCGGAATTTCAACATTTCCCAGAACAGAACCCTTTCATCCTAGTACCTACATACCAGGAGTCACCTTTGATACCTTTCTTCAGTGCCTTTTCTGGACATGAACACCGACGGCGCCAATATTGGGGGTCCCCAATGTCATAGTCTACCACATCATGGGCGCAAAACACCCGAGCAAATTGTACCTTTACAAGACCATGGCCAACAAAATAAGACGCCGACCAATACGTCTGAGCCTACCACTACAGCGTGTGAGCCCGAGCCTACGGAACTATTACCAGATCTCAACATTCCAATGCCAGAGCCACGACCACCATCGTAAGTTCATCACTTCTTACTAAGATATAATCTATTAATCATATGTTCAATCAGACGTCAATCTAATTCTCCACTGTCGCTTTCACCAGAGATGGACGATGAAGTTACCCTGCTAGACATCACAGAAGATATGCAGCGGCCGTCCCAAAGCGACCAGGCATCAAAGCCAGACAAGCGTCCCCCCTTACCACCACCGCCATACGTGGTTAGGCCCGACTCACCATTTGACGAAGACAAGTACTGCGAATATTTGCGTGTAAGTCTTACCTGTTTCAGATCTACTGTTGCTGTTTCTAATGAATCTTTAGACCAACGTCAAGGAACCAAACGTTGTACGAGGAGGTCGAATAACGTGCTGGGATGCCATACATAGTAGTGATGAAGAATTTCTACTGGCATGCATTGGCGCATGCGAGGGCGGGGTAAGTTCAGTTGTGTTTTACTCTACCTCAGAGATGGATTACTGACATATTTCTTGGCATGTAGATAAATTGGAAGGTGGCGGCCTTCTATTTCGGCCATACCAAGGGCGCAACGTAAGTTTATCCGAATGATCATTCTGTCTACAGCAACAAGAAGCTAACCACATCTGTAAAACTACAGCCAGAAGCGGTTTGAACGTTTCCTCCAGGCGCGGAAAATGTGGGTCGCTGATTTCTGGGCTATGCGTGAAAAAGTCACCTACGTGATTGACTGCTTCAAACGTATTGGTATCCCCGAGCCTGGCCCGTATGCATGCAAGGAGCTGCTCCAGCACTTCCCCAACATCCCACCAGCCAAGCCGCAATCTCGAGATGTTGGGTCGATCGTGGTCAACCATAATGGCGCCGCCGGTGTTGGTGCAGCCCACGGCGAGATGGATGATGAGAGCGGCATGGCTGCTGACGCTTTGAGGCGCGATGGTCGGAGAATTCCAGGGAGACGAGGCTCGAGTCGAGGCTCGGCCTCCGAGAAACATAATCAGATGGTACAGATGCGGTTGATGCAACAACAGCAGAATCAACGTTACATTTATCACCAGCAGGGTCAACAACCGTTTGCTCATCAGCCCATGGTCTCGCCTCAACATCTGCAACAACAACCACCCGACGGGAACATCATGCAAGATGAAGCACTACAGAGATACCTTGTTGAGCGTGACCGGACACAACAGATGCACGAATCTCAAATGGCCATGGGTGGTATTCCCATGATGCCACATCATGGTCCATGGGCTTTCCCCCAACAACAAAGACTTCCCCGGAACGAAGATCTGTCTGTGGTTTTGGATGATGCCGCTCCAACACACACGTCGGCCGTCGTAGATGCGATGCCTAGAACAGCACCTGCGGTCAGCGCTACGCAAACGATGTATAACATGGCAACAGCTCCAATTGGGACATTCCCACATGCAGCCAATGCTAATAGAGTGGTCCCTATTCAGCACATGATGAACGGTCAAATGTCAAGAGTTAAGCCTTGTGGGCATAATCATCATCATCGTGCCATGCAGGCTCGGAAACGACCTGCCCCAAATGAACTTCTTCATGAGGAGAGTAAAAGACAAAGACCGAATGTACCACAGACTGATGGGTCTCAGATTTCGTTAGGTAGCCTGGCGGCTATGTCTACCCCGACAGCATTCTCTGATGGTCTTGGTATGGACTATTCCTCATTTTTCGAAAATGAAGTTGTTGACCCATCTTTACTACCAAGCTCTAACGACATGATGGGCTCGGGGTTGCTTTCAATGGGTAACAACTTCAACTTACATGACCCAAATAGCATTACAGCCCTCAGTGGATTATCCCATGACACAGCTGGTACCATGTCACTATCCCAGATGGAAACCCCGGTGTCCACTGCTGGAATCGACCCATGTCAAATTCAACATATCGACTTTGCGAGTTTAGCGGCACATTCAGGATTGCCAGTGACTGACAGCGGTCACGTGTCATCTCAAGAAGCACAGACTGGGTTGATTTCGACAGAGGGCGAGGTGCAAACACAAGGAAGCACAGCTGGAGAGTTGGATATGCACCTGGTAATGTCATCAATGGGCGGACTATCTAATTTGGGGACCACGACGGATGATTTAGAGGCTCTAACTAACATGTGGTTGCCACCTGATTCTGTCTTGAAAGAAGAGGGCCAGTAATATTGCTTTGGGCAGTGGAGTGACGATTACGGAGGAGCGGTTGTTTTGGTTTTGTTGGTAGTATATTTATCGGGAGGTTATTTGAGTTGCGAGTTATGATACAGTACTTTCAATACTGCAGTTTGTGCCAGTAGTTTAGCATATCAGTCATTTGGCCCCCACGATCCGAACATATCACGAGTCTTGATCAAAACTTTCCCAACTCCAGGTAAACATAGGACTGGGCAGTTTTGATTTTCACGGTCAATGCTGTGTCACCCATGGGTAATTCCGTAAACAGTAATTCTACATAGCCAGGTCTAGGATGAAACAGTGAAAAATATCAGATGAAATTAGTTAGACAGGAACTCCGACGACAGCATGTACAGACCAAAGTGATTTTTCAGAGGTTCAAACTATGTCAGTTGACAAGTCAAGTAGCTGTATCAAATGTCCCGTCGTAGTTGCCGTATATCTTACTTCAAAGCCACTCAAGAGTTACTTTCTTGAAACGAGTAGTTATTCAGTTGTTTTTCTTCATCAATCGTCGTCAGAATGCCCGCTCGTCGAAGGCAATCGTCAAAAAAGAAAGCTCCCCCATCTAATCAACCGAACCCGCCAAATGGACGAAGACAAGGTCCGCAGCGCCCCAACAATCGAAATGGTCCGGTAACCCAACAGCCTCGTCCATATCACCCACCTCATCCCATGCCAGAGGCAGAGCATGCTCAAAACTTATTGAGCACCGCAGGCCACACCCCAATGCGTCCTTGGCATCCGCCCATGTCATTACCGGCCGCTCCTCCTTCTATTCCCGGGTGGCATTCTACACTGCCGAATCCTCCGCCAATTCCGTCGCATTTTGCCGGTGCACGGTATGTGCCGCCACCAAACTATGTTACACCAGCACCTCGAGAGCGTCAGAATCCCGGAACGTCTACCAGGAATCGTCAGACAAACCGACAAGACACGCAGTACCCACAGAAAAAAAAGCAAGGGAATCCTCGAAATGGCTCCCGTGCTTCGGCTGCCGGGCCTTCTCAGTCTTCTCGAGGTCGTTCCAATCGCCACTCAGGAAGACCGGAGACCCCCGAGGTTCAAACTCCGGCTCCACAGGACTGTACTGAGGGGACACGCCACATGTTCCTCCGCCAGGACCAACTTCCAACGGCTTTTGCAATGGGGAATATGAATGACGATATCTTCAATTCTCCTCGCGATACCCCGCTTAGACCATGGCCTGTGGAAACTTGGAAACCTGGTGATGAGCCGCCACCGACTTGGGGCCTTGCTGAGTTGGAAATGTCTTTGGAGAGGAGATGGGAACCGTAGATTCCCTGAAACAAAGATTTCCCTGGGTAGATGGCTTACATGTGGTCGAGTTTGAATTTCGTCTTTTATCCTGCCTAAAGTCGTCCCATCTCCCTCCAGTATGCAGGCATAGGTGCGTTTTGTCATAATTTCGCTCCTTGGGAGGAACCTACATCATCACCACACGAAACTGGTAACTGCATAATGTCCAAGTTAAAGAGAATATTTTCCTATAGTTTTGGGGCTCTTGGGAATTCCCCTCTTTCATTTTCTTCTTCCCTTTCTTTTCGCACTCTGCGTATTCTCTCTCTTATTCTTTACTCGCCTTCTTCCTGTTTTCCAAGATGGCGCCCCCAACACCTCTTCATCTTCAGCATTCTTCGACTTCCGATTTTTCAATGGGTATCAACAGTTGCCCGCCCACTTCGAACAGCCACGGACTACGTTCGGTCATCGGCTCAATCTCTTCTGAGCGCGCTCCGTCCTCGCAATCCGTCACGCCGACTCCTAGACCGCATCTCGACTCCTATCTGTCTAATCCATCAGAGTTTGGCACTCCCACCGGTCAACAGAGCCAACAGCAAGGCGTTGTTCAAAAGCCCCTTAAATCATCTACTGGCCTCGAGTTTGATCCTTCTGAGATTCGCCTTATGGCGTCAGAGCTGGCTGCCTGTCGCGAAAGACGCGAGTTGCCCTACACTACCAGCCCGTTGACTGACCCGCACCTGATCATTGAAGAATGGGGAATTCTCCAGGTTCTGCGTCTCACTCGTGGCGACCCTACTAAGAAGCCTTCAGAAAAATACGAGCGACTCCGTGCTGAAATCGCCAAGCTCTTTGCCGAGAGAGATACGAACCGTTCAGACTCAGCAGCACAGGAGGTTGCGCGCCAGCGTATTGACTTCTTCTTGCGTACCGCAGTCAAAGAAAACGCCGAGCTCGAGGAGACCATGAAGTCAATCCGCTCATTGAAGAAAGCTGAACAGCCTAAGGATCTGATGCTTGGTGATAAGTGGATGGCAGACGAACTGAAGCTACACGAAAAGCAAGAAGATATTCGCGCCGCTTTGGCTTATCGCCGGAGCAACAATGCCATGAACAGCAACAGTCCTCGTCAACGTGACGTCTCGACCAGCTCACAGAAACGTAGTCCCCTTGACTACATTTTCACGGGCTCTGGACCTTCAAATACCGGCAACAACTATCGCTCTCCCCGTGTACCCGCTTTCGGTCTAGTTTCAGCTCCTGACTCTGTCAAAGAGACTTTGCTGTCTGCTGGGCCAACGTTTGGTCCTGAAATGACTAGGGCTCCCGGTGCCTTTGCTCCGAGTGTTGGTCGTCCCGGTAGCCCTTTCCCTGGCAGTATCCGTGGGTCTCCTATTTCTGGTACGCACGGCAGACGTGGTGGTTCTGTTGCGAACATCATGGGAGGATCTTCAACGAGCAGCTTTGGTACTATGCCGCCTATGCCTGGCTCTTTCCCTATGGGATCTATGGGACAGATGAACCCCATGGCACAAATGGGACAGATGGGTCACATGGGACAAATGGGCCATATGGGCCAAATGGGTCAGATGAGTCAGATGGGTCAAATGCCAATGTTTGGGATGCCGCCTCATATGCCGCCGCCGCCGCCTCTCGGTCCCGGCTACGGTGGTTCTCCCCTTGATCCTCAAATGGTTGGAATTATCCGAGAGACTGTCCAGGATGCGGTTCGTCAGGCTGTCGCACAAGCCGTTCCCGATGTCATGAATCGGTCTGTAACTCCGGTGCTACAGAATCTGTCCAACTCAGTTCAAAACTGGGCGATGCGCGCTAATGGTTCTACCATGACCTCGTCGAGCAACCAGGATCTCCACGCTCGGTATGGCAGCACTAGCCGTAACTCTAACAGACCCACTATGCATCAGGTTGAGAATAACTTCTCGGATATGAACATTGGACACGATAAAAACTTTAGTCGTGTCATGGAGGAAGATCGCAGACGCTGGAATTCGAGATCGCCGGATGTGAGCTCGAGTCGGGAAGATAGATACCAGCAGATGTTGGGGAGTGGGTCTTACAATAAGCCGGATTGGCTGCGTGGTGGTGAGGACCAAAACATGTGAATGTGGTTCACTGATACATGGGACTTTAAATACTTGACTTAGGTAGATAACTAAGTCGTTTCGAGTAACACGAATATCCATGACAACTATGTACATATGTACATCGGAAACCCTTGTATGAATGTTTACCCTAAGATTGATAGCATGTATAACAGCGTACTGAAAGTTGGAAACCATGGAAAAGTATGAAGATCTAAGTCTCTACACACACTATCTCCTCCGTATGTTCTTCCATTCTGTTGAAAGAGGGGATGTATCAGCATACCACTGTGCCAAAAAAACATGTCATGTTGTAGTTGCAATTGTTGTGCTTCCTTATAAGTCCAGGTTTCTGTCGCCGTCCTATATATGTATATATACATGGTCTCTTACTCTAGGACAGAATAGTGGCTTCCAATCAGCGAGTGCTAGACCTACAGGACATTGATCGAGATATTCCCATGTTTAGCTTGGAGGCTTTGTCCTCAGTCCTGACGGAAACGTGGGTTATGATGCGAGGCGCGATTTGGACGGCCTATGATGTATGTATGTACATATGTTAGTTTAACCAGGGGTCCGGTGTTCAATATGAATGTTACTAGCCCGGTTTTGACGGTATCCACAGGCGAGAAGGCTGATGAACGCGTTCCACTCGACAACGTAAACGTCAGTGTCCTCAGATTCGTACATTCCCGGGTCCTCGGTCAGGTTTTAGGTCGCCTCAACTCTCTCGTGCAGCTGTTGCTCGTCCTACACACTCTACGTTATGGCCGACGCCGTATATGTACATATGTATGTCCTGGCCGCATTAAATTTGGATAGTCCCACTCTGACCATGGCCGTATCATTTGACTGAGTATTATCTCAACAACTCCATCCCACAACAGTAGGGTTCGGTAACCCTTTTAAGTATGACGATTCATTGATGCCCCACTAGTTCCCATTCCCGGCGACTTAACGCCGCTGCAGGTCCAACCTCACAGGTGCATGAGTCGCAGAAGATGCTGGAAGCTAAAACTAGTAAGCGGCTGTAAGCCCAAATGTCAGCGGAAAGACTAACTATAAGAGACAATTCCCGTCGAATTCAGTGCTACTTCCAGTGTAGAATCCACTGATGGTCTCTTGGTTTCTGTGCTTTTCCGAAGCACCTTCCCTTGTCATCAACCACTCAATTAGTGGGTCCGTGGAAGATTCTCCAATTTTCTGCAATTGTTGGAAAATGCCGTAACAGACAGCCATACGGGATAAAATTTACTGGATATATACCGGGCAATGCACTTTTTTCTTCAAAAATGAAATCGTAGTTACCAATAGAAAACAGGTTTGTCTCAATTGTAGTTTTACTTCAGGAACACGAAACATACAAAGCTTCTTGGGTGCTTCTTTTTCACCAATCCAGCCTTTTTTTCCTCGTTCTTTTTTTCTCGTTCATCCTTCGTGCTTTAGGCGCTCTAGACTAAGCTCTGTGCACTACGAACCCACTATTCACGCTTGCGCCGGGCCTACGATCATACTTGAAGGTTCCTGAATCGACGTTGCGGTTATATTTTCCCCAGGCCAAATCCGACTTTGTTTCCATTTTTCTGCTTTCTCTTCTTCTTTTGTTGCTCGTTTGTTCAGATTTTGCCAATTTCGTCACAATGCAGCGCGCTTTCTCTGCCCGTACCCGCCAGACTGCTCTGGCTTCCGCCAGCAGACTGTCGACCGTCAACCAGACCCGTTTCATCCACCAAGGTACGTTTGAGTGGCGGTTAGAGCTTTTTCATGGGAATATGACAAGCTGTTGGATATGCGTGTATTTTGAGTGGTCACTAACGTGCGATTGTTGCTGTAGGAGCTCAAGTTCGGCGTTGAGGGCCGTGCCGCTCTTCTCACCGGTGTTGAGACTCTGGCCAAGGCCGTCGCCACCACCCTCGGTCCCAAGGGCCGTAACGTCCTCATCGAGACCAGCTTCGGCTCCCCCAAGATCACCAAGGGTATGTTACACTGACGTCACTCCCCAAAGTCATTAAACATGCTTACTAACCCATTTTCTCTTATATAGATGGTGTGACCGTTGCCAAGTCCATCACCCTTAAGGACAAGTTCGAGAACCTCGGTGCCAAGCTCCTCCAGGAGGTTGCTGGCAAGACCAACGAGACTGCCGGTGACGGTACCACCACTGCCACCGTCCTGGCCCGTGCTATCTTCTCTGAGACCGTCAAGAACGTTGCTGCCGGCTGCAACCCCATGGATCTCCGCCGCGGTATCCAGAGCGCTGTCGACGCTGTTGTCGAGTACCTCCAGAAGAACAAGCGTGACATCACCACCACTGCTGAGGTCGCCCAGGTTGCCACCATCTCTGCCAACGGTGATGTTCACGTTGGTCAGATGATTGCCAGCGCCATGGAGAAGGTTGGCAAGGAGGGTGTCATCACCGTCAAGGAGGGCAAGACTCTTAACGACGAGCTCGAGGTTACCGAGGGTATGCGCTTCGACCGTGGTTACGTCTCCCCCTACTTCATCACCGATGTCAAGTCCCAGAAGGTCGAGTTCGAGAAGCCCCTCATTCTGCTTTCCGAGAAGAAGATCTCCGCCGTCCAGGACATCATTCCCGCTCTTGAGGCCTCCACTAAGCAGCGCCGTCCCCTTGTCATCATCGCCGAGGACATCGACGGTGAGGCTCTGGCCGTCTGCATCCTGAACAAGCTCCGTGGTCAGCTCCAGGTTGCCGCCGTCAAGGCTCCCGGTTTCGGTAACAACCGTAACTCCATCCTTGGCGATCTCGGTGTTCTCACCAACGCCACCGTCTTCTCCAACGAGCTGGACATCAAGCTTGAGAAGCTTACCCCCGACATGCTGGGTTCCACTGGCTCCATCACCATCACCAAGGAGGACACCATCATCCTGAACGGTGACGGTTCCCGTGAGGCTATTGCCGCCAGATGCGAGCAGATCCGTGGTGTCATGGCTGATGCCACTACCTCCGAGTACGAGAAGGAGAAGCTCCAGGAGCGTCTTGCCAAGCTCTCTGGTGGTGTTGCCGTTATCAAGGTCGGTGGTTCTTCCGAGGTTGAGGTCGGTGAGAAGAAGGATCGCTTCGTCGATGCTCTTAACGCCACCCGCGCTGCCGTTGAGGAGGGTATCCTTCCCGGTGGTGGTACCGCCATGATCAAGGCTTCCTCGCAGGCCCTGAACGACATCAAGACTGCCAACTTCGACCAGCAGCTCGGTGTCTCCATCATCAAGAACGCCATCACCCGCCCCGCCAAGACCATCATTGAGAACGCTGGTCTGGAGGGCTCTGTTGTTGTTGGCAAGATCCGTGACGACTTCGGCACTGACTTCAACAAGGGTTTCGACTCCTCCAAGGGTGAGTACGTTGACATGATCAAGGCTGGTATCCTGGACCCCTTCAAGGTCGTCCGCACTGGTCTTATTGACGCCTCTGGTGTTGCCTCTCTTCTGGGTACCACTGAGGTCGCCATTGTTGACGCTCCCGAAGAGAAGGGTCCTGCTGGCGCTGGCGGTATGGGTGGTATGGGCGGTATGGGCGGCATGGGCGGCATGGGTGGCATGATGTAAGAAGGTTTCTCATGAGCTTCTTATTTTTTTTTGCACGTGTTGTCTTGCCGTCTTGCGCCATACGGTGCCAGTTAGTGTTGGTAATGTTTTGCTTTTAGGTTTGTTTGTCATTGTTGGGCATGGCGGATCGTTTGACCTTTGCGGGGGGTCCTGTACTACTATTCTCTGTTTTCCTTTTTTTTTCTGTCTTCCCCGTTATCATTTGCGTTTTGGGCTTAGGGCTACGGCTCTGGGTCTTGTTATATCCTGCAGTCTTTTCTGCCGTCCTTGTACGGTACCGATTGGATGTCGATCGGACTCTTTGTATCATAGACATAGTGTAAAATATCAAAATGAAAATGATGGATATCAAAACTACTACTATCAAGGACAAGTGCATGAATCAGTAGAAACATTTTAGCCCCACTACGGGTAGCATGTCGTGGATATAGGCAGACGACAAGTCTACAAAGAACACAGCCCCTCGTTGCCCCTCATTGCCCCTGGCCGTGCCCCTGAAGTACAGGCTTAGTTAACTCAGTTGACAGGACAGCCTCCAGAGCCCCACTAGTTGTCATGTGACTTTACGTCGACCCTAGTTTAACCCTGGCATTCCGGTCCACTTCCCCCGCCTTCGGTTTCCATTGTTTGAGCTTCATATATGGTGGTTGGACGAACAGGGCGTCGTAGTGGGGTCATTTTTACATAGCAGACCACCTGTAAACTGGAATAAGCCCCCTTGATGAGGTTGAAAGTTTTGGGGGGCAGGTTGAAGAAGAAAGCGAGGGTTATTGGCGGGGTTCATGGATTCCCCTCAGTTCCTACTGTAAATTTGGTTGGATTGCAACGCAGCAGGTTGCTCCTTGGGAAGGTTTCCGTACGGGATCCCCAGCAAGCAAAGAAGCTGGCACAGTAGCGGTTGAGAAGCTTGGAATTCTTTCTTTTCTTTTTTCTCTTTCTTTTTTTTTTCTTTTCTTCTTTGGTTCTTGCTAGTCAATACCTTTTTTTTTTTTTTACTTCCCACATTCTTCCCCTCCTAAAAATACATCACAATGGTATGTTTCTTTCCAGCTCCTCGCCCAATTCTCTAGGCTATGAAATATAGTCGCGGGTCCTTCCCATGGGAGATTCCCTCATCCGTCTTGGTGGCTGGATGAGGCTCCTGGGATATTTGGATGGTTATGGACGGCAATCACGACGACGCGGATGACGACTTTTTTTCGCTGCTTGGGAGAGATACGTTGTGCTTTTTGAGGTGTCTTGGGTTCTTCGGAGCTAGCCTCGGGTCACACGCGGCATCCTTGGTGGTTTTGGCGTGGAGGAGCTTCGGGCCAGAATTGAAGGAGGAGCTTCCAGAAGCACAATGCTGGCCGATTGCCATCTCCGTATCCCGTCGAAGACCTGTATAAGGAATTGGTTGCGCAATGTAGAATTTCAAAGAGAGATCTTGACTAACGTGATATTTTCGTAAATGTAGTCTCAGTCTGGGTATGTCACATTATTCCTTCGTCTTTGGCTCGTATAGTCTGTTCTTCTCTTCTGCTGCACCGAGCTTGTCTTTCGCTACGCCGTATCCCAATTAAGCCACGTCCTCGACTCGCTACCAACCAATTGCACTCGACCAATCTCTCGATAGCCTCCGGAAGTCTGCTTTTTACAATGGCTCAATGACCATTTTTAACGACTGGTTATGAGGCTGGGCTGAGCTTTGGCTGGTGGGCGCATGGGTGTCATGTGCTCGAAATTGCCCCTCATTGCAGCTTACAGGCTGCAGTCGCATTCAGAGGGGTAAATGACTTTTGGGGGATTCGGTCGATTAGGCTGCCAATTGGCGTCGCTATTATTTAGTTTAGCGACACGTAGCTTTTGTTGGGCCATTACTGCGCGGGATGATCTCGGCTCGAGTTTCTAAATTCTCGGCGCATACAAATTTTTATAATGCACACATGCCGGTCGTTTTATGCGACCAAAGGGAGCTGCAGAAGCGACGACTGACTATCCACGATCAACCGCACGTCATGGATGCACAATACTAACCCCACGTAGCGCTTCCGTGTCGCAGGAATGCATCACTGCTTACAACGAGCTTAAGCTCAGCCACAAGTACAAGTTCATCATCTACAAGTTGTCTGATGACAACAAGCAGATCGTCATTGACGAAGCTTCCGCCGATGCCGACTGGGATGTCTTCCGTGAGAAGCTGATCAACGCCACCACCAAGACCAGATCCGTAAGTTGAACTTGCAATATGGTAGAGTCCAAATTTAATAACTAACTCACGTGATTGATAGGGTGCCGTTGGCAAGGGTCCCCGTTACGCCGTCTACGACTTCAAGTACACTCTTGCCTCTGGTGAGGGTGAGCGCAACAAGCTCGCTTTCATTGCCTGGTCTCCTGATGATGCCGGTGTCATGGTAAGTCATCATAGTTCTCTACAGAAACCACCAGACAGATATTAACCCTTAATGTTCTTTACAGGCCAAGATGGTTTACGCTTCTTCCAAGGAGGCCCTCAAGCGCGCTCTTACCGGTATTGCCGTTGAGCTCCAGGCCAACGACTCGGATGACATCGAGTACGACCAGATCATCAAGACTGTCTCCAAGGGCAAGGCTTAAACGGAGAGGCTGCTAGTTTTTTAATATTGTCTATGCTTTTTTCTTAATACCTCAATTGGTTTTTTGGTCATGTATGCACGACATGTATGCTGGGGACCGACATTTTGATATGTACTCAATGACGGGATGAATATTAAGCTGTGTTATGTAATACGTAAATCCTACTGTTTGGCTTCATAGGCTGCCTTGAAAATTGACACTACCTCGGATGCCTTTTCGGGGCCACCAACCTTTCTAGATACGAAGGTGGTCAACTCACTCCAGAATGCATCAGTCTTAAGAGCATCCTCTGCACTGTTCTCTGCCGTCGCTGCCTTCTCTTCTACGGCAGTTCCTACAACAGCCGCACCACCCATAATCATAATCCCAAGCTCAATCTCCGTCGCACTAGCAGCATCATCTCCCAACAACTCAGCAAGAGTCTTAGAGTCAACTGCGGGCTTCTTGTTATACAAGAGCTTCACTTTGGCAAGAGGTGTCTTGGTCTGCTCAGCAACATGTGTCCGAAGGGAGGCAACGGAGGCCGTAGGTGACTGGGACGGAAGAGTGATAGAGAGAGGTGGGTTCCGAGCGGACTTGAGGGTCACGGAGAGGGAATGGGTTGCCGAGGCAGTAGTGGCGGTGGCGCGACGAGGGGGGGCAATGGAGAGTTTGGGGAGGACGAACTTGTATATGTTAGTTTTGTCTGGTTTTGTTTGGGGAGAGAGATGACTTACGGCTGGGCGCGCGGGGAACAGACGGGGATCTTCAACGTGAGAAGGGGAGACGGTTTGTGGAAGATGGGAAAGGTCCTTCAGGAAACTCTGAGCAAAAGCAATCTGGGTGGCCATTTTGAAGTGTATGTGTGGGTGAGTTATGGGTATTTCGTGTGTTGTTATTGACTTGTCGTCTAGATGTGGCAAGATATTAACTTGGCGATAGTCTCAACTACTGTCCTACGTCAATAATACGCCCCACTAGCTCCTATCCCAACTAGTCAATCAAGGGTCGTTAACCCCAACCCAATATGGACATGGGCTTATCTGGAAGTGGGACAGTGTTTTATCGATAGTCGCCTTATCGGGAATCCCTGCGCAGGAAAGTAAAAAAAAAGTTTCGACACTGCCAAAGCGACGACTTTTGCTGGACTGAAAATCGACTACTTGCCAGATTCTCGCATTGCTGGAAAAGGTTGTTTAGAGACTTTTCCGTGAAGTCTCTTTTTGTTCTCCATTGTTCGTTGGAGATTGGCTTAATTGCCTCATTCGTTCTTTCTATTCTTGCATTTCTTAAAAGATACCCCCTTCGTTTTTTGAAACCCGGTTCCGGATCATCTCAACACTCTATACACACCTATACCTTACCTACTCAACCCCCTCTATATCCAACAAAATGGGCGTCGGTCGTCGCATGGGCAAGAAGCAGGGCGTCCCTGAGGCGCTCTCTAAGGAGCACTTTGACAAGCTTAAGCGCAAGGCCGGTCTCCCGGTTGACGATGAACCCGAAGATCGCCACGATAGTAAGCGCAGACGAGGCGCCAAGAAGGCTGCTGTTGAGAAGAAGGTTATTGAGCAGCCTGTTGAGAAGGAGGGTCCCCGTGACTCGCGCACTGCGAAGAAGGCTAAGGAGTTGAAGGCGAAGAAGAAGGCGCAGGCTGTCATGACTGAGAAGGCTTTCCCGGCGCCTGCGAAGCCTGCTTTTGCGGCGGGCAAGAAGGGGAAGAAGGAGAAGAAGGTTTCGTTGGTGGAGGAGTCGGATGAGGATGTGGAGATGGATGATGAGTTTGATGAGGCTGCTCTTATTAACTCGGATGACTCTGACGAGGAACCTACTAAGCTCCGCGACGACTTCTTGAACTCGGATGGGTCTGATGCCGAAGATGATGTTTACGATTCCAACGACGACCAGGACCAAGGCCGTAACCTTGTCTTCTCTGAGGACGAAGACGAGTCTGATGTCGAAGAGCTCCTTACCGCTGCTAACCTTGAAGCCGCCTCTCGCAAGCTCGACGAGCAGCGTGCCCAGGAGGAAGCCGATGCTGATGCTGAGATGCGCGATATGCAAACCAACATTGATGGTGACGACCGCCCGGCTGTCATTTCCGATGGTGGTGAGGATGAGGATGATCTGGAGGGTGAGGACCCAATGTATGCTAAGCCTAAGGCCCTTTTGGCTCCCGATTTGCAGATGCTCCGGTCGCGTATCACCGAGACTATCCGTGTTCTCGACTCCTTCTCTAAGCTTGCTGAGGCCGGCCGCTCCCGCTCGGAATATACCCAGCAGTTGATCAAGGATCTCTGCGCTTACTACGGTTACTCTCAGTTCCTTTGCGAGAAGCTCTTCGCTCTGTTCCCTCCCCGTGAGGCCTTTGCCTTCTTCGAAGCTAACGAGACTGCCCGCCCCGTCGTCATCCGTACAAACACCCTGCGTACTCACCGTCGTGATCTTGCTCAGGCCCTTATCAACCGTGGTGTCACTCTTGAGCCTGTCGGCAAGTGGAGTAAGGTTGGTCTTCAGATCTTCGAGTCTAACGTCCCCCTGGGTGCTACCCCCGAGTATCTCGCCGGTCACTACATTCTCCAAGCCGCCTCTTCTTTCCTCCCCTGTGTCGCTCTTGACCCCCAAGAAAACGAGCGTGTCCTCGATATGGCTGCTGCCCCCGGTGGAAAAACCACTTACCTTGCTGCCCTCATGAAGAACACTGGTTTCGTCCTTGCCAACGATCCCAACAAGGCTCGTGCCAAGGCCCTGATCGGTAACGTTCACCGTCTTGGATGCCGCAACGTCGTCGTCTGCAACCATGATGCCCGCGCTTTCCCTAAGCCCCTTGGTGGTTTCGACCGTGTCCTTCTGGATGCTCCCTGCTCGGGTACCGGCGTTATTGCCAAGGATCCCTCCGTCAAGACCAACAAGACTGAGCGCGACTTCCAGACTCTCCCTCACACCCAGAAGCAGCTTCTCCTTGCCGCTATCGATTCCGTCAACCACGCCTCCAAGACTGGTGGCTACATTGTCTACTCTACCTGCTCGGTCACCGTCGAGGAAAACGAGCAAGTCGTGCAATACGCTCTCTCTCGCCGTCCCAACGTCCGTCTCGTCGAGACCGGTCTGGCCTTCGGTCGTGAAGGATTCACCTCCATCGGCGGCAAGACCTTTGACAACTCTCTCAAGCTCACCCGCCGCTACTACCCGCACACCTACAACGTTGACGGTTTCTACGTCGCCAAGTTCCAAAAGTTCGCCGCCACCCCCGTCAAGGCGCAAACCGTGGAGCCCCTTGCGCCCGAAGACAAGGCGCCTGTTACCGACGAGGAAGGCGACTACAGTGTTGGTGATGAGGAGGGTCTCCGTGTGCAGAAGGGCAAGAGAGCTGAGGCTGTTGCTGGCTTTGAGGAGTTTGATGATGAGGAGGATAAGGAGATTATTGAGCGGGCGAGACGGAATGCTATGCGGAGACGTGGTTTGGATCCTAGAGCTAATGTGTTGAAGAAGAAGAAGAGTGAGGAGAAGGAGGAGAAGGAGGAAAAGAAGGAGGCTAAGGTTGAGAAGACCGAGAAGAAGACCGAGAAGGTTGAGAAGGTCGAGAAGGCCGAAAAGACTGAGAAGAAGGTCGAGAAGAAGGTCGAGAAGAAGACCGAAAAGAAGGTTGAAGAGAAGAAGACCGAAAAGCCCGCTGCTGCCGCCAAGCCCAAGTCCAAGAAGACCAAGGCCAAGAAATAAACGCGGGCACCCTCTGTATTTACGTCTTGTTGATTTCTTCGCTTTCTTGTTTTTGGGTTGGTTTTGTTGGTTTATTACGGGAAATGGCTGGCGTTTATTTTCTTACATATGTGTAATCTCATGCAATACAAAAATCATGCTTTACTGAAATTCAAGTTATGTAGTACACTATGTGTAACATCAGATGCATGCAAGTTCACGGTTATGTCAAGTTCGAGAATGTAGAAGTGGAATAGCAAAAATATGTAATATCAAATGTAAAATGGTATCTTAAAGAAAACCCAAGTCATTGCTTCGTTAATCATAAAAACAAGTACAAAAATGCAGGCAAAGAAGCGAGAACAAATAATCCCCGCCTGTAAACAAAAAGGTAATCGACAAGAAGAAAAAAAGTCGTCATCATCACTTACCATCCAGATAATGTCGTGCACAACGTCCTGAAAAGGAAAGCCGCACATTCACAAGTATCCAGGATGGCAAGATATTAAAAACAAGATGTAGGCCCAAAGGCTTACAACTGAAAATCACCAACAACGAGATCGCGTAGCGTCCAACGCCAGCTCTCCTGGTCGCGCTTCCCCGTACTTGAGGTAAGCCACTTTTCACACTTCTTACGCCACCGGTCTTCTTCTTCACGTTGGCGACGAACAAACTCAGGACCAACGTCAAACTCCTCACCGACAAGCCAATCATCCTTCGACTCAGCAGCCCGTCCGCCAGTTGCCGAAGCATCGTTTGCGTTCTGTGTGTTGTCCTTAAGATCGGGAATATCCTTGAACGGATCCTCATCAGAGTCGTCGTCGAATTCATCGCCCTCGATGCTCTCCATGACATCGGTCTGGGAAGTCGTGGCAGAGAACAAGTTTGATGAAGATGGCCGAGAACGAGGGCCACGCTGCTGCTGGTGGTGGCTAATCTTCAACCAGCACATATTTTGGGGGTCAAATACCATGCCACCGACAACCTGAATGCCCTTGGTGCCCGAAATATTAGTAATCAGAGCAGGCCGAGGGACAGTTGCTGCATGCTCACGATCCCGAGCGGCCAGCGCCGGAATCGTAAGCGCCGCTGGAGCTGGGGCAACCGTTGGCGGCTCAAAAGCGGCCAAGGCACCGTCGTTGCCCTCCCATAGGAAGGTATCTGGGTTATAGCACATTCCATTGACGGCTAATAAGGCGCGCGTTAGTACTCTGCCAATTTTGCGCAGGCCGGTGGTCATGGACCTGGACTTCTGGAGGGGGTGGTCAAACGACCAATACTTCTGAGGGGAGTACTCACTTTTGCTTTCCTTTCCGCCTCCCATGTTGGAAATGAGATGGGGCTTCTGTTGTGTTTTGCGCGTCGTCTTGCGAGATCGCACAGGCGACGGGACGCCGGGACTAAAGGCAGTGCGGCTCGAAAGCTGCGCTACGCGGGGCGTCGGAATCTGGGACCCAGGGGTGCCGAACGAGGGCGTCCGCTGGGCCAGAGAGGCCTCGCGAGCAATGCGGCTGGATGCCGTCTCACGAGCAAATCGGGGCGTGTAGCTAGTGCTGGAGGTTGACGCCGTAGAGGTTGGTGTAAATGGAGCCGGCGAAGGCGAAGTGTTGCGCTGATCAGTCTGGATGTTGGCGTACAGCTTGTCACGCAGAGCAGCCTTGGGACCAGTAGTAATGGGAGCCTTGGTAAACTTGGCCTCGGCAGAGGCAGAGGTCGGGAGGTCGTCGAATGCATCTAACTCATGGCCATCACCAAAATGCCGAGTCTTGGGCTTGCTAAACTGGCGCCAAGTCCCGTCGAGGGTAGCCTTCTCATTGGCACGGTACCGGCGCGGACTAGGCGACCGGATACTTCCGCGTGAAACGGTGCGTGAGGCAGGACGGCTATCGAGAGACATCTCACTAGCTTGTCTCCGAACAGGACGAGGGAGTGGCTTAGGAATCGATTGTTGCATATTGTGAGTGGTCGAGGCCTTGCGAGGGCCAAACATCGGCACAGATGTAGGCGTAGTATTTGTGTCAGCCGGTGTTTTTGGGCGAAGCAGGGAAACTGGACGGTTGGAGAACGACGTTCCAGAATCGGCACGAGAGACGGGACGGTTCAGAGAAGTCGTCTTGGCAGCACTGGGGCCACGAAGAACAGGAAGCGAACGTTTCATGCGTAGTAACTGCGAGTTTGTGGTAGTAGGCTCACGTAGGTTGGAAGGACCGGTTTTCGTCCCAACTTCACGGCGACGGGGAGCCGTGGATGAAAGTGATGAAGTTGAAGATGAAGCTGGCAACCCAGAGAACCCAGAAGTTTGAGATTGGCCAACCCGACTAGGGGGCCGACGGTTGGCACGCTGTTGAATTGGGCCACCGCTCTCAGAAACAGGCTCAAGTACAGATTGAGTAGTGTGTCCGAGACTGAGGCGGGGCAGGCGCGACTGCGATGAAGACTGATGGGGAATTGGCTTGTTGGTGAAAGTAATCGAAGCCGTAGCCTTAATGCGTGGGGGGCTCTTTTCGCTGGTGTTCTTGCGTTTTATGTTCTTGTGGAGAGCGTTTTTCCGTCCATCAAGAAGGGAGCCGTCACCAATCTCAATTCCAGCCAGAAAGTCTTCCTTTTCGGAAGAAGGGGTCTTCACAGTCGGGGAAGCAACAGGTGGGGCAGCTACGCGGGAGCCAAGCGATAATGGATCGGGCGAGTGGCTCTTGCGACGAGTGCTAAGCGTGTTCAATCTGCTTTCGAGATCTAACACACCGGGAGGCAACTCCAGGCCCTCAAAGGCGTCGTCTTCGCTCTCAACAGTCATGGTACTACCTACACTAGGACTCAAAGCTGAGGCGGAAGAACTCCGTGCGCCGCGCATCTCACGGCGAGTGCCGCCGTAGCGGGTGCCGAGACTACTGCTACCATCACCCCAGTCGAGATCCTCATTATGAGAAAGTGGAGCTCGTGGGATATCACGGCATTTGGAGAGGGTAAGCTTGCCATCAGAAGGCAGTTCGAGACCAATCTCAAAGTCGTCATCCGCAGAGGCAATAGCAACTCGGGAGTCGACGTGTTGTTGTGGTGTTGGTGGAGTAATCATGGAAATGGGTTGGCGGTGGTTGCGCTTGGACACGCGGATCGTTTCACCACCAAAGAAGTCGTCATCATCCTCATCTTCATCGCGGAAACTAGCCAAGTTGATGTGTTTGGGGCTCATGTTTCCAGACTCGGCGTAAGTTGAAAGTTGTGGTGGTGGCTGTAATGGATTGCTTGCAAGATTGTAGTGCTGGGATGGCAAAATCTTGGCGGAATCAGCCAGGTGATGGAGGGAATCGGGAAACATGCTTGCATCGTGCTTCTTGAGACTGAGTGTTTGACCCCCAGTAGGGAAAACAAGGTCGGCAGCCCAGTCATCCTGCTCTACCTTCTTCACCTTGCGACCACCAAGACGCTTAATGGCACCGCCCATGAGAGCCGAAGCAGGAACGTTTTCTGGTAATGGGATGCCCATGTTGGCAGCGGCCTGAATAGCGGCATCCATTGTGGACTTTTCGTCCTCTGGGAGCATGATGTGACGTTCCTCGCCGTTGAGAGAATCACGTTCGGAGCGGAATGACATGTGTGAAGAATGCGAGTCTCGACGATGTGACGAACAAGACGGAGATTGTGGCATGATTGGACCGTTAGAGAGACGGCCGTTAAAACTGACGTCGTCGTCAAGCATGAAGTCGTCGTCGTCCCAGTTGTCGATGTCTGCGGCAGCAGGCATGACTGGCTCGCGGAGTTTTAAACGTAATGGTTCCATGGTGAATAGTTGTAAAGAAGACTGGCTGGTTGTCGTGGTATTTGTCTACGGATCAGTCCGGTAGAGCATGCCGATAACCCCGTTTAGGATGTCGCGAATAGCCAGAAAAGGGCGTTTGCTAGGCACTGGAATTTCGGAAAGCGAGCTAGAGGGATGGATGTGTAGTGGTGTCACTCGGCAGGCGGAAACGGCCAAGTGCGGACGGCAACGGCGAAGAATGGGGAAGAAACGGATGCAATTAAGTAGGAAAGCTAGACAACGATGGAAAGAGCGAAAGTGCAGCGAGTGATATGAGACGAAATAGACAATGATTGTGGCTTTGATTGAATTTGGGCGCAGCAATAGTCAGCAAGAGCATATGCTGTGTATCGAAAAAGATGGTCGATGAGTATTAATGAGCGAGTGTAATGGGCGATAAAAAAAGTAATAACGAGTGTGGCAATAAAAGAAGGAAAGTTGAAAAGAAGAAGGAGTGGCAATCTGTGATGATGCTCGATGAATAAACAAGATTTTGTATAGAAAAAAGAGAATCGAATTTGTTGATGCAGAGGGGAAAGATCAAGAAAAAAGGGAACAAAAACAGAAGGCTCAAAATAGGGTGGGATAAAGGTGCCAATAATACCCAAAATAAAATGGCAGCCACTCAAAGTTCAGTGTGCTAAACAGGGTAGACACCTCAAATCGTGATATTCTTTGGCCAGGTTCTTGCTGCACAATTCACAGACGAAGAGGGATGTTAAGGGATTACGGCCAGGTTAAGAGACAGCAAACGAAGTGAGCAAAGAAAAAGAATCCAGGAAGAAAAATGAATAAGCCAGGGACGGGAATTGCATAATTCCCCATTTGCAGTGGACAAGCACTCAACCACCGCAAAAAGCACAGCAACGGAATGCACAAAAATGCAAGTGGGTGGCTGGAATAAAGTTGTACAAGTTTTTGTGTGCATATTTTACTGCAGAAGCAGGGATGTTACTGCATAAGCGAGGTTGACATTTGGGCGGGGGGCTCAATGGATTGACGACAGTTGCTTCTATTTTAATAGAATGATGTAGTGGACGAAAATACAAGAGGTCGGGCGGCATTCCTTTGAACAGCGGGAGGAGAAATGGTACACTCATAGCTGAACTGGCTTTGTGGTAGTCAAAATTATCTATGAGAAATACAACATGACCCAAATGAAGAGGCTGTAATGGACTGCAGTCGCGATAATGTTGCACAAGTTCATGCACCTTCCGGCTTTGTTTACCTGTTTTTTTCACTATTGAACTTGCCATAGTTACAACTGTTTACTTCCTTCCATTTTCAGATGGCGAATTCGTGAAACGTAAACACCAACGACCAACCATAAGACACAGTTTTTTGTGTCCCTCTTCCTTCAAACTAACCTCCCTGTCGCGTGAGGCAACAGGTCTTTTTCTGGCTAGAGGGCCCTTCTGTAGATGGTATCCCTGTGCTGTAGCGGGCCACTCTCAGGCACCGAACAGGGCTATAATCTATAACCACAGCCCAGGACATCTATCTTGAACTTTTTCAACGACGATATTGAACTGATACACAAAAAAAGAGAACAGACCCCGCCCGTGGCCATGGCAAACCTCCCTCCACGTTGTTCATTGTTTCAAAAACTCTCTTAGCACAAATCCATCCGTCATCACCAACTTGCAACAGGGCCAAAGCCCCCATCCCTCATTGAATACAAAATTGATCATTATGCCCGTCATCCATGCCGCTTTTACTAGGGTTACAATCTGAAGCACTCCGATGTCCTCGTAACCCGGAAGACAGTTTGAACGTCATATGAAAGGAGCATAGCCAGACCAGGAGGTGGAAACGACGCCCGGTGTAGTGGGGGACCAACCACCCCTCGGGCAACTCAACTTTGTCCATGATTGATATGGGTAGTCTTTGGGGCTTTGATGGTTTTTGCGGCCAAAGAGGCAGAAGTGCTCGCAGATGTTGTGCCGACATGTCTACGGACGGACAGTCGGGTTGTAATTTGGCGGGGAATAATGAACTCTCGGACGTTGAGAATTTGGGTTTCTTGGACTGTGGGAAAGATGAAACTACGACGTCGTAGTAGGAAGAGAGATCTGAGAGACGGTCATATACTTGATGTGACGTTGACTTGAGCGAAGGGTAGATATGGAAATGTGTTACGGTTGTATTTACATATGTATGTACATATGTACATATGTATGCACGTCTACTTTATTCATCAGACCATGTGTGTCCGTAAAGACTGTCTCATCAACATTCAATATCACAATTGTATAAACGCCACAGAGGCGTTTCATTGTGGCGTAGCCTTTCTTACAATGAGAGCTTTGACCTGACTGCTGCCTACCTACCACATTCAGCAATTCGTTAACTTTATCCGTCAAAGACGTGTAAGACGAACAATTCATTTCTACAACATTCTTAACATCTCATTGCCGCGTGATTTCTTGTCATCTTTCTCTCTCCCCCTCTACCGGGTCATTCTTCCCATCGAAAGACTATCATTTCAATATCCTCGTCATCAAATCAAAGACAACCTTTTGTCTTCCGCCACACCCCCGATCGAACCACTGAACTCTCCAAATCTGTAATTTCCGCCGCGCAATAGCCATCCCACCCCCTTGTCGGCTCATCATCGCCACCATATTGACATTATACCGGCAATTAGTGCTTGCTTAATGCTTGTGTCCTTCCCCCCCTCGCTCGCTCGAGTACAAGGCCCGTTTGCCATCTCGCCTGAAAGCCAGTTCCCGCTCTTTTTTTTCAGCACTCCCTAGTTTAAACTAGGCGAATTCGACAAACTACGGCGCTTGTTCTAGCACACCCCGCTTGTGATTCCAGGAATTTGATTCCAACCTCTTATTTTCTAATTGAGTTCCAGTGCGTGGTCGGGTTTGTTCTAAAGCGGATACGATGGACTCCAAGAATGTGTCTGTCACCCATATTTTGCGATTCCCCACTACAGATGATGCAGATAATGTACTGGTCAGTGCCGAGATTTCCAAGCATGGAATCTATCTCATTGGCACTGAAGGTTACAGCCAATTCTATGCCGATCGTAGGTTTCGCCATATGCACAATTATGTCATGTGTAACTGATATTAACCCCTGACCCTAGTGAAACATGATGACCTCGTAAAGTATAAGTCGGCTCAAGGTGGTTATAGTGACGAAGAATGGGTTGTGTTAGTCAACAAGATATTCAACCGAGAGCGAGTTTCCGGAATCGATGTCGTTGCTGAGTTAAACGGAAAACTTAATTTAGTTTTTCGCAAAACAGCAGAGGGGTTTTCGGTGAGAAATTCTGCTTCCAGGAGGAGAATAGAGTAACTAACATTCACTATTAGGTCCGTCTGGGTTCTATTTTACTTGAAGAAAACGACGACGATGAAGGGGAACTCTCCGTACTGGACTGGTGTCACACCTCCGTGAAGGCCCATGAAGCGACCGAAAATCGTTTACACGCTGCAGAGAAGGAAAACGTAGTTCTCATGGAAAAGATCGCCCTCCTTGAGAACCTCGTCTCCGAAATCAAAGCAGCCCGAGATAAAGATGAACAAATCCTTCTTGTCAAGATGGCCGCGTTACTCAACGAGAAGAAAGCCAAGATCCGGGAACAACATACAATGTTGTTGGATGCTAACAAGGCTTTATTGGATGCTCGGGCGAATGTAAAGGAGGATGTTGCCATGGGAAGTCCAGAAGTAGAGACTGAAGAACAAGAAGTCAAGGTACCAGCAAAGGCTAGTCGAGGCTCTACACGTGGACGAGCACGCGGCGCAACCCGTGGTCGTGGCCGAGGTAGATTGGTGGGGGTAGATGCGGACTCGGCGCTAGTCTCACGTACGTTAAAACGGAAGGCCGTAGTGGCAGCTGTTGACTCGGATGAGGACTCGGAGTTTGAAAGACCTGTTGTAGACAAAGGGAAAGGGAAAGCAACAATTGGGGATTCAGAAGATGAAGAGACTGGCGACGAAGAGACTACTGATGATGGAGAGATGAGCGATATCGGAGATGATACGGAGAGTGATGGTGTGGATAAGGGTGATTTCAACGACGATGGCGATGTCACTAGGGATATTGAAAGTGGGGATGAAGGAGGATTGGATTTGAAGTCCCGGGAAACGAATCTCGGTGGGAGTCATCAGGCGGCCAGCGAACTTCCACCTCAAGCCTTAGACGACGACGATGATATGCTACTTAACCAGCCGCCACCAACCCGCCTTTTACCCTTTGGAAAGTCACATTCAAAGAAGAAACAAGCCGACACCGAAAAAGTATTGGCCAACCCCGAACCTAGCATGTCAGAAGATGATTTCTAATTTATTATCAGTGATACCTCTCTTTATTAATACATAACATACAAACCCACTACACTCAACGTCTATCATCAGCAGCAAACACATCATTCCAGAACAGGCGGAAGTGCTGCTCTTTACCAGCTTCATTAATCTCCTTGATCTCCTCCTCAGTCAGCTTGAAAGTAGGAAGCTTAGCAAGGTAGTTGGTAAGTCTCTCCTCCTTGGCACTGGTAGTCAGAGCTACAATTCCCTGGTCAAGGATAGACCGGAGACCAATCTCCGACGCCGAAACACCATACTTGGCAGCCAACTTCTCCCAAATGGCAAGAACGCGGCCCTCGGGGATCTTTGCGGCCTGGGTAAGAGGGGTAAGTGGACCGTAAGCCTCGGTGACGATACCCTCCTTCTTGTGGAAGTCGAGAAGATCGCCGTGCTGGAGGTACGCGTGGTATTCAATCTGGTTGACGGCAGGACGGAACTTGGCCTTGGCGAGGATAGCTTCCAGATCGGACTGGAGGAAGTTACTGACACCGATACTCTTGGCGAGTCCGGCCTCCTTGAGAGCTTCGACTTCGGCCCACTTGGCTTGCAGGACGGAGGCGTCGCCCTTGGCGAAGAAGGGCTGGTGGATTAGGTACAGGTCGACGTAGTCGAGACCGAGCTTCTTCAGGGAATTCTGGATGGTGGGGAGGGCAGGGGTGGGTTCACCGGCGAGGAACTTGGTGGTGACGAAAAGGGATGAACGAGGGACTCCGGAGTCCTTGATGGCCTTGCCGAGTTCCTCCTCATTGCCATAGCCTAGGATGGGTTAGTTTAGATCCGCAACTAAGCTGGGCAAAACGTACATTCGGCACCGTCGAGGTGGGTGTAGCCGGCTTTGATGGCGGCAATAGTGATGGAGACGGTAGACTCGTCAAGAGCACCAGGGGTTCTCTTGAAACGGGCGGTACCGAGACCATAGCCGAGCTGGTCGGTGTTAGTCAGGAACAAGGGTTACTAGATTCAAGGAACATACAGGAGGGATGGTGTTGCCATCGTTGAGCGTGATCGGAGAGAAAGTCATTGTGAAATATTTGTTCAGGATTTGAGGATATCGGACAAGTTTAAAGGAAAGGCGTAGATTATCTGTCTGTATTGCCGGCTATTTATACCCTTGATTACGAAGCCGTCCTCGCTTATGCTGTGCAGTTGTAACATGTAGACCCCCACACCTCCCCGAATCACGCAAGCACACCGCAGTATCCTGAATCCCTAGGCTTCATCCCCACTTTCCGTATGCGGATAGGTACCACCGAGCTTGCAAATAGCTATCATGAATATTTACAGAACGAGAGACAAGACACATACACACATGGACTTGGAATCTTTTAAATCTGTGTACATATGTATATACAATCTGGTTATAACAATTCTATTCAACTCATTTAACCTTACACACAAGATGTCAGTAAATACGTTTCATCGACCATAAGCCATCAGCGATTCATGTCAGACGCCATAGTTACACTCTTTGTCCGTCCCAACACTTCCTTCTCGAATAATTGCCCCGCAATGACATCAACCTCGTAACTCCGCTTCTAAACCGCACACCCTCAATTCCGCCCCGCTTAGTAATCGTCTCCAACCTCAATCTTCACAATCGGCGATTCAACTTCCATGTCCCTGACTACATCCTGAAATCGGAGGAACTATATAAGAAAGGATCCGAATTATAAATCTATAGACAGCCATCGTCGTCTTCATCACCCCTTCGATGCATCTTCACAAAGCACGAATTTATCCTTATTGGCTTCGTCGTTGTCAAATCACACCTATAACCCTAACTCGCACAAGAAGACTCGCAATGTCGACTACCTCAGCGGCGGACACTCGTCAGTCGATTGATGATATTCCCAAGACGTGGAATTTTACATCCAAGTTACCGGCAGATTCCAAGTACCCTACGCCGGCATCATCCGCCAACACCCCCCGTGACCAAATCACCCCGCGTCAAGTCAAAGAAGCTCTATTCACCTACGTCATCCCCGAGCCGTCCACGTCCCCCCGTCTTCTTGCCGTCTCGCCCGCTGCTTTGGAGACATTGAATCTCAAGCCCATAGATCTTGAAAACCCCGATCCGTCATTCGTCGCTACCGTCTCAGGAAATAAAATCCAAGGGTGGTCACCTGAGTCCCCTGAGACGTCTCCTGGGTATCCATGGGCGCAATGCTACGGTGGTTTCCAGTTTGGTATGTGGGCTGGCCAACTAGGTGACGGACGAGCGATCTCTCTTTTCGAAACTACACCACCAGGGAATCCACCAACACGGTATGAATTACAACTTAAAGGTGCCGGAATCACACCATACTCTCGCTTCGCTGATGGCCGGGCCGTCTTACGTTCTAGTATCCGCGAGTTCCTTGCTTCCGAGGCACTCAACGCCCTCGGGATAAAGACCACCCGCGCATTATCTTTGACAAGTCTGCCCAATGTAACGGCGACTCGTGAGAAAGTCGAGCCCTGTGCCATTGTTCTTCGATTCGCAGAGTCGTGGATCCGTCTTGGTACATTTGATCTCCCACGAATCCGACAGGACTTTGAAACTGTCCGGAAACTTGCAGAGTATGTCGCTACGGATGTCTATGGCGGTTGGGATAAGTTACCCGGACGGTTAGAGAACCCCGAGGCCCCATTGGCGGATCCGTTGGAGACGCCACGAGCGGGGATTGCACCCGAGACTGTTGAGGGACCAGATGCGTCTTCTGAGAACCGGTTTGCTCGTCTCTATCGCGCCATTGTTCGGAAGAATGCCGAGGGAGCGGCGTCATGGCAAGCTTATGGGTTCCTCAACGGTGTTCTCAACACTGATAATACATCCGTTCTAGGCCTCAGTATGGACTACGGCCCATTCGCCTTCATGGACGTCTTCGACCCTTCATACACCCCCAACCATGACGACTCAACAGGCCGTTATGCCTACGCCACACAACCAACCATCATCTGGTGGAACCTCGTCCGTCTCGGTGAAGCTCTTGCCCATCTTATGGGTGCTGCGGGGCGAGTTGATGACGCTGACATGCGCACAAGAGACGACTTCATCAAGCACGAAGACTCCATAATTCCCCGTGCTGAAGCTCTAATCGGCCAAGCAGGCGAAGAATACAAAGCCGTATTCACCGCCGAATACCGCCGTCTACTTCTCCTCCGCCTAGGTATGAAGACGCCTGCGGCAGATGACGTCGAGGAGTTCATCCCTTCTATTCTCGGGTCTCTCGCCCAATGTAAAATGGATTTCCATCGGTTCTTCCGTGCTCTTAGTAGTGTCAAGGCTAGTCAAGTTCCAGACGACGCCACCGCAGAGACTGCCCGGGGACTCTTTGAGATTCCTATCATGGCGGATGATGAGGCGGTGACGAAGCTGGCTAAGTGGCTGGTTGACTGGCGGAAGAGGGCTGTTGCCGATTGGACGGTTGATGGTGATGTGGAGCGGGAGAAGGCCATGAAGGCCGTTAATCCTAAGTTCGTAGCTAGAGGATGGGTATTAAGTGAGATCATTGATAAGGTTTCCAAGGGTGATGAAAGTATCCTTAAAAGAGCTACACACATGGTATTGAACCCATTCGAGGACGAATGGACTGGCAAGGAATTTCACGGAGTCGTTTATCAAGGAGACAAAGACGAGGAAGAACGCTGGACGGGGCCGGTTCCGGCCGCAGATGTCGGCATGCAGTGTAGCTGCAGTTCATGATTATCTACTTCACATTTGTACAATAAGCTCGAAAATAAACTGGGATATATTGTTCTGGTTCTGATAAACTGTAGACTGCTGTACGTTGACTGTGACTTTGACTGAGACTGGTTATTACTGTTCGAAAGACTCTTGGCCTAATCGACTTGTGCGCTTTGTGCTAGCTGGGTTAGCGGATGCGACTTGACTGACTGTCTGGGTTCAGATGGTTCTGGATTCTGGTTGCGACTGAAACGACAAAAAATGATTGCAAAGAGGGAAATGCAACAAAAAAACAAGGAAAAAAGATAAAGCAAAGAAAAACAAGGGGAAGAAGCAAAATCGTGAGATGTGTTTCGGCTCCGCTGTTCTCCGTGACAATACCTCCTTCTCGGAACCAGATATAGAAATCCAAATATCCTGACAAGCCACGTTGCATACCCAGCATAAAACATCAAAATATCTATATGCCGTATGCAACCTGGCCATTAGGCTTATCTGAATCCATACCTGGCGCAAGGAAGTTAGTCTGGGGGTTACCCGTAGCCCGTGCCATCGAGCAACGGGCCATGGTTGGAGAACTGCGAGCAATCACATCCGTGAAGTAGAAGTCTTGGATGGGGTTGGAAAGAGGGGCACCCGACACTGGGGCGCCACGGTTGGCGTCAATCAACTGCACCTTGCTAAGGTTTGACACCGAGGTTGGTTCAACAATATCATATGAAACGAGAGCCGGACTGATTTCAGCCATGCGCTCACGTAGCACAGCCAAATCATCGTACGGCAGAGGCTGGCCCAGGAACTCCGAAGCGGCACGGATGATTTTCCAGTCCGCACGAGAACCACCGGGCAGAGAAACTGCAGCTCTGGTCATTTGAACACGACCCTCGGTGTTCACATACGTTCCAGACTTCTCGGTATAGGCCGCCCCTGGAAGAATGATATCCGCAATGGAAGCACCGCGGTCACCATGGTGACCTTGGTATACAACAAAGGCGTCCTTGGGGATATCGGCATCGGCAAAATCATCTGCACCAAGAAGCCACACAAACTTGGGCTTGGTAGCTGCAACCTCTGCTGACGGTGGGACAAAGCCGACTTCGTATGCGCCAGCACGGGAGGCCTGGCGTTGAAGAACATTGTAACCATTCCACTCTGGCGTGCTAAAGTTGGCATGCTTCTCAGCGAACTGAGAAACTGTTTCATAGTAAGCTTTAGCGTCTGGGTGATCTGTGACAGCGGAACCGATAATGATCATAGGACGCTCAGCCTTGGCAAGTTTCTGGCCAAAGGTACCAGACAACGCATTCTTGAGCGAAGCCAAATCAGTTCCAAAGTGATCAAAATCGAACGTCGAATCCCACTGTTCACCAACGACACCAATTTCAAGGGAAGAATGGAGCCACCGCTTGCGGATACGGGCGTTCAAAACAGCAGCTTCATTCCGGGGGTTGCTACCGATGATAAGAATAGCATCAGCCTCCTCGATTCCGGCAATTCTAGAGTTGAACGAGTAGTTGCTGCGAACATCAACACCGTGGGCCACTGGTTTGCGACCAGCTTCGACATCAAGCGCAACATTCTCAGATCCGAGCTTGTTGACCAAATCCTTCATTGCAACAAGGGACTCGACTTCGACCAGTGAACCTGCAATGGCCTTGAACTCGTTGCCCTTGGGTGCCAGTTGCTGGTAGGCTACAGAAATTTCCGTCAAGGCCTGTTCCCAATCCACAGGCTCGAACTTTCCAGACCGGCGAACAAGAGGAATCGTGAGACGTTGTGTCTTCAAACCATCACAAGCAAACCGAGACTTGTCGTCGATCCACTCTTCGTTGACGTCGTCGTTGAGGCGGGGGATTACACGCATAACCTCAAGACCGCGGGTGTCGATACGAACATTGCACCCAAGGCCGTCATGAACATCAATAGACTCCGTGTGTTTCAATTCCCATGGGCGGGCCTTGAAGGCATAGGGCTTCGATGTAAGAGCTCCAACGGGGCAAAGGTCAATGACGTTGCCAGAAAGTTCCGTGTTGAGAGTCTTTTCGAGGTAGGTTCCGATCTGGATATCATTACCACGGCCGAATGAGCCCATTTCAGGGGCGCCGGCAATGTCGTTGGCAAAACGGACACAGCGGGTGCAGTGAATACAACGGTTCATCGACGTCTTGATAAGGGGACCGATGTTCTTGTTCTCAACGGCACGTTTTCCCGTAATCTCATGGAACCGACCGCGGTCGGCACCATAACGCATACTTTGATCCTGAAGATCACATTCACCACCTTGATCGCAAATCGGACAGTCGAGGGGGTGGTTGGCGAGCAAAAACTCCATGATGCCCTCGCGGGCTTTATGAGCAAGAGGTGAGTTGGTCTTGACGACCATGCCGGGGGCAACGGGCCAGGCGCATGAGGCAATCGGTTTTGGGGCGCGCTCGACTTCGACTAGACACATACGACAGTTTCCGGCGATGGCAAGCTTTCTATAGATGGCGACGACAGTTAGGTTTGAGGTTAATTTGACATAAGGGATCGACGTCAAAAAAAATAGACAATGTCGAGACATGTGGGGCGGGATTGTTCCTTACTCGTGGTAGCAATATCTGGGGTAATGTTAGCTCAACTCCATATCCTAGTCCGAGACCCATACGGCCATGGCACTAGCGATTCCTACATACCTTGGGACGGTCGCTCCGGCTTTCTCGCACGCCTGAATCAAAGAAGAACCGGCTGTATACCGAATTAGCATGCATCAAAAGTAACACGAAGCACCAATGGCTTAGTGCAAACTATCAATGGCTTACCTTCGATAGATACCTTCTTTCCATCTACACATCCGACACACGTTAGCTTGCTTCACCATCGACGGTAGCTATTCTAGAAAGACCCACCAATCGTCAATTCCACTTCGGCCATGCGTTGAGCCGTGCTACCAAAGCTCCGAGTCGCCGTCTGAGAAACGGTCCGGCTTGCCGACTGCAAGGCCGCCCGGGTAAGAGTCTGCCGCAACATCACAAACACGGCAAATGTACCCAAACGTTTCGCACAAAATGAGGGGCCCCGCTAAGGACGAAATGGACGTAATGCAGCAGACTACCGGGTCCGCCACTTGCAATTGGAGGCAAGATCCAATGTATCAAACAAAACAATTTGGAATATTCCGGGGATACCGCAGAGGCGCTCCAGAGACAGTGGGTCAACAATATCGAGATAAAGTCGCTGCCGACTTGGGGTGCAATAGATATCGTAAGACGTGAGCTTTTCCGACTCTCTGACAGTCCTGTAGGACTGCTGCATGTTACTCTCCAACCATTGACCTTGAATTTCGAACAAGACCCTGTACAGCGCCTTTGGCAGCGTTGTCCGCCTGTAAGTCGCCTGACAGGCCATAAGCTTGTCAGGCTAAAATGGACGCAGCCTCATTGGTCCACTGTGGTTCTGGGTTAACAGCTAGGGTTGAGCATTGCTGATGCCTGAGGCCTAAATTCATCACTATGGCATATGTATGTACGTGAAAAAGGCTGACTAAGCTCAAAGGCTCAATAGAGACCCACTTTGGCGACAGCGTCAACTTTTCTTCGCGCGACAGCCGCCAAACTTTTGAGATTGTTTCTCTTTCCTTTTTCTCTTCATTGTACACGGGCACATTATTGTGGGAGTACTTGCAGCGACTTTGGTTGATTTATTTCAACTATCGACGTTCCGTCAGGTCCTCCTCTATCTTTTGTCCAAGAGGAATAATTACAAAAACTCCGATTATGGAAGCGTGGGAGAAGATCTCTTTCGAGAATGACTCCATGACCAACGCCTCTTACCGCCGGTAGTTACAACTCAATGCTAAGGGATTACTTTGTAGCGTGGGATAGATCTTGACATGATCTCGAACCTATTTTGTGATATGTGATAGCCATACTGTTGTCTCAGTTCCCACGTTATTGGAATTTCCATGTTTAACCCTAGTTCATACAGAATGTGTTGTGGTTTGGGGTTTGAGATCCCGAGGCACAACACGACACGCATGTGACAATTGGGGATACCTCCGTCACCTATTGTGTGTATGCACAACACATTATGTTCATATGTTATCATTGAATTAACAGAAGCGTCTCAGGTTTGATGGCATATCAACCCTGGGCTATTGATATATAGCAACTATCGCGATGGGATAATCTTGCGAACGTACTCTCTAGCTAGTCTTAAGATACCTCGGATGAGGTCCTCCAATCTGCGGTCTCCTCTCCGTCGCATCCAGAGCAAAATCACACTGAGAACTATTATATCGGCAGCCAAATGTTTTGCCATCAACCAAATGAACCATTCGGACCAAGCTCGCGCCGTAGATGCCTTGCGAGTTTTCCATTCCCGCGCCGCAGATAGTTGTTCTCGTAGAGCCACAACTTCAGTTGACAACATAACCAGTGCTCTTTCTACCCTGCGCGCCCATCTACCGCTTAAAACTGATGCCGAATCTGTATTGTTCTCGCCGAAATCATCATCATCGTCATCGTACAAAGCTAGCCGCTCTGATCTTCGTTCTGCTTCGTCAACTTCGCTCATTGGTCGTAAAACTTTAAGTGGTCGTGGATCGTTAGGGCTATTCAGCTGAGCATCATTTGTTGCTGTCAATTGCTGGCTGTCGAACAATTGTGTAGAGTCTGTCAAACTGGCGGGATTGTTGTTCTTCACTTGGTCCCACACAAATTCCAGCTCCGATACAAGTTCCTTTCCCGATCTTTCTAAATATTAGCCAATTGAAATATTCGGGCACGCGTTATGGGATGTAATACTTACGGCGTTGTCGCATATTTGTTAAGGATCTCAACAAGCGCCTCCACATACTTGCACTTAGCCTCTGTCCGAGTCATGCTCCGATGTGAATTCCATGCGTCCCATTTCGCCTGCTCACGTTTGAGTTCATCTTTTGTCAGGCCAACTGCATTGACTGGCCGGTCCATAACCTCATGAACATCTCCCTCCATAGCCTGTTTGTAGAGTCCATATAGTCTCAATCGATCTTCAACTGGTGGTTTAGTCGAACCCGTCTTGGGCATTTGTTTGAGAGCGCCGAGCGCATGTACGAATACCCGATCTGTAGTTCCCAGAAAGTGGTGTTAGCATGTCGAGGATAATATATGTATGTTTCTAAACAAGCATGAAAATGCATACCAATTGAGTCTGACATTGTTCCGCTTTGTGTCGCACGATTTCAAGCAGGATGACTATGTATGTATATATATTTGTTGGATATCCCCAGATACGATCTCAGCCCCCGGAGTTTTGTAGAGTAGCAGCAGTTGGAGAATGCTGTGTAGGAGTTTGTGACGTAGGTGCGTAGTATTGAATCAGGTACCGATTAGCGTAGCTATGACGAGCTAATATTGAATTAAACTTGTGCGAATGAGCCGAATGCGCCACTGCGAATAACAGGCCGGTGTGCGAATTGATGTCCAGGTTGTGACGGCCTAAACAAAACAAGCGCCACCGAGTATCGGTGAGGGATGCGCAAAGCGTAGAAATGGTGTATTGGGTAAATTAGTTCGAGTCGTGAATCGATAGCGGATTATATGCGATTGATAAAATAACAGGCTAAATCGAGATTGATAAAATGTATTTATATGTGGGTGGGTGGTTTCAATTGGAACAACGAATATGCTTCCGCGATAGAATATAACGGTGTTGTGAGTATCTGCGTTTTGAAAGAATTGATGTAAGAGTTGGAGTTGATGAAGCAAATGTCAAACCAGAACAAAATGCGACTTGTATAGCGGTCCTTTTTTACACAACCATAATTAACCTAGGTTATTTGATATCTGAGCTGTCCGGAATGAGCACAGACGTTACATTCACATGGACCGTCGGATGTAACCCTAACACTCGACACTGAGATCAAGAATCTAAAACCGAAAGAAAATGACAACTTCTCTGCAGAGCAAGGTGTGTCTATACATACATATGTATATGAATCACTATACTAAAGAATTATACTGATGGACAGGTAAGCCCATACACATTTGTCTATCGTAGTATTATAATATCTATCTAAAATATGACTTGTGAAGCTATGCCTCACGAGCAGCATAACCGCGAGCTGAACCTCCAGGATTTTGAGTAACCCACTCGTTCTTCTTCTTGTGATAGACTTTCATCAATTTGGTAGACTCCAGCGCAAGGATAGCAGCTTTTTGTCCAGCCTCCTTCTTCGACAGAGCTGTACCCATGGCAAGCATTTTGTTAGTTTCACCCCACCCAGTGAGGTGAACAGCAACTGTATACAAAGGAAGTCCGGTTCCCTTATCTTTCTTTTTACACTCCATGTCAACGTACTGGATCTTGACACCAGGGACTTGAATGTGCATGGCCAGACGGGTTTTGGCATTGAGTTTGGCGTCAGGACCCGCATTCTCACCAAGCTCAGCAACACCGCCACCTGAAATATCCGGGTGAGTTTCTCTACTCTTGAGCTCCTTTTTGAGGTTTCGCGCCCACAAAGCCTTGAGCCACTGTGATGCGCGTGCAACACCGTGCTGGGGACTTGACAGGACAACAGCGGCCACAAAGGCTTCAAACATGTCGCCTTGAACCTTGATAGTCTGTGTATCCTTTTCACCAACAACATTACGAGTTGCTCTTTCACGTTCACGTGGTACACGCGCAAACTGCCCCATGTTATACTCGCGGAAATACGCAGCGAGGGTAGCATTCTTGACTAAGGTTTCTCTTATCTGAGCACATCTGCCTGTAGGAAGAGAACCGAAAGTCTGGAAGATAAAGGCGGTTGAAATGATGTAGAGATAGGCATCGCCGAGCCATTCTAATCTTTCATAAGACAGTTCAGTGCCATTTTTGATCAAGGCAGAGTGAGTAAAGGAAGCAACCTTGAGATCTTCCTGTACAAAAGGAAGAGCTGGAAGCTCCTCCGGTACGTCTTCTAATGTCCACTTGGTAGAAAGGTAAAACCATGGAATTTCGGCGCCCTTTTTTGGGAGAGGCTCTCCCGGCTGAAGGCCTTCAGTGGCATTCCATGAGCCAGCAGTGAGAGGTTCGGTGGACTGTGTGGCAGTATTTTGAACTTTCGAGGATGTGGCTGGTTCGGGGCTGGGAGACTCTAGCTTTACTTGCGGGAGTTCGTTATGCTCACTGTTGGTGGTCTAATGTTACAGATTTAGTCAATGATGTCTAGCTGTATAGTCAATGTCAATTACTTACAACCGGGGTACTGATAGCTTCCGAGGCATCGGGACCAGAAATTTTATGGGAAGCAGAAATAGAACGGAGAGTAGGCATCAATCCGTGTGTTAACTCGGCAAGCTGTTTGCGAAGCTTTTTCTTCTTGTCTGAGTCGGTTTTCAGGCCCTGCAAAATCTCGATGAGCTCGTCAGAATGTTCAAGTAGCTTAGAAACAGCCTCTTTGGCTTCATCCTTGACGCGCTTGTGGCTGTCAATGGCTGCCACATCAGTTTCCTCTGTTGTTCCTCTCGTTCGTTTCGACATTTTGGTGATAATGGTGGATTAAATTACTGACGTCAATTTGGCCACCAGGAGCATGTCTTTGTTCATTAGATTGTCTAGAAAAAAAGTGGAGTTGTCTAAATGCAGATGCGCTTGGTAGATTCCGACTGATCCTATGCGACAGCGCCACACACGACGCCACATCTGAATGTGGCGCACAAAAAGGCTCTACATGACCCACTTATCGTGATGACCTCACTTGATGCGACGGGGGTGGGTGCATTGAACGCAGGACGTCGATCGACCTGTTGAATACATCGGACAAATACGTCAAAATGAGTGTCCCGCGCGCTAGAGTATTAGATCTGTTGAAGGTAACCTTTACTTACTCTTTCTGGCACATAAATTGAAGCTAATCATTTGCAGACTCAATGTGAGATCTTCTCTACCACCTTCAACCCGGAGCGTCTCCGTCTTGGTAACAAGGTCTTGCGCCAGCGCCTGCGTGGTCCCGCTCTCGCTGCCTACTACCCCCGCAAGACGGCGACGGTCAAGGATGTTCGCCGGATGTTTGGTCCTTACATTTACGCCTGGGACCAGCAGGAGCTGGATCGTTTGGATCACATTGATGGGTAAGTGAACTCGGATTATGGAATTATATATCTGCTGAGATTTTAACCTGTTTGTAGTCTCCATGCTCGCGGAAAGGGTGCGCCCAAGAAGAAGAGAACCGCACCTAGTAAGCCAACAGTTTCTTGTGACATTTGCAGTTTCAATCTTACTAACCATATAAATAGCTGCTGCCGACAAGAAGAAAAAGCGGTAAACAGTAGCCGTTGTGTGTGTACGATAGCCACAGTAGAGATTGTTTGTATCAGCGTCTTGTATTTGTTATTTATATCCATTTCGAATGTGTTGTGAAACCCGGGTGTCGTCCATGTTTGCTTCCCGTGAATGCCTGACTGCTTCTCCCATTATATATGCAAAGTGTAACAGCCTGAACTTGTGTCCGTACATATCGTCTTTATAGTTTGGAGTTCGGGTGGGGTTGATCAGCAGAAAACTGGCAACATCAAGACATTGCCGCGGAGATATCGAAGGAAATTAGATGTGGACTTGAGAGAAAGATACACACGACAGGAACCCATTCATTGATTTATGAATAGTTTGTGATGGTTATGGTGAGTATCTGAGCGTGGATATTGGCTTTCCGGAGGCCAAGTCTCAAAGAAACCGTTATTCAGGGGTCCAGGATAGGATTCCGAAATAGGAAATTGTACAACGTCACATCCTACCACGACTGACTACATCTTTCCCGGCAGCCCAGCACATTGTTGATAAGGCTCTATCAAGAGGCCGAAATGGCTACGCAGTATGTGAACTGACACCTTTCAATATAATGACAGGTCATCCAATTTGCCATAAAAATTGTTAAAATAGCCCTTCGGTCGGCCCCGGACGATTCGTCCATCTCCATCCACAACATAAAATCGGTGCCGAACGATACTTCCACCTTAATTTTTGAACCGACATCGGCACCAAGCGATGCTTCTTCTTTAGGCTCTGTTTTGACATCGGTACCGAGCGATGTTTCCATTTTCAGAGAGAAAACCATGTCGAAGCATCGTCAGGTCGGAGTTTTCTCTGACCATCTGACAAATCCAAGACTACTACAAGTGTAAAAGAAAGAAGCCACTGACAAATGCTTGTTTCTATGAGATTCATTAGAGTTCTGACTCTAGAAATAGGTTCTGTAATTCAAAGTTGTGCCTGGGATAGGCCAACAACACGATGCATTAGAGGCCGGTTGGAAGATTGACGAAGTAACCGATGCAGCCATCTCAATAAGATACTGGGGTAAGTCTATGGAACAACTTATGGTATCAGGAGGGAACGTCCACTATCAGACCCCCTATGGTTCTCAATAACTCTTGTAAACGCAGTGGCTGCTTCATGATAAACAAGATACAGTGATCACTCGGGGGGACTTTGACACCACTAACACAGTTTACAGGCAGTCGATATGCTAAAGTTAGTCAATCTCAGGAGGCATCAAAAAACTATAAATAAGGGTCCCGATTCGCCTCTTGAAACTATTGTCCATTCTCTCTTTTTCTCCATCGACATCTGTCTACAACACTTTCTGGTGCCTCATTCTCCACCCTTGATTGGCTTTCTACTCATCAATTTCTGAGTGAAAGCATTGACCAGTTTACCTCTCTTTGATTCTCGATTCTTTTTGTCTTAAGAATCCTCTTTGTTGTCCCGCAATTAGAACGGTTACCAGAACTGTTACCAATATGCCTGACATGGACGAACTCAAGTGCAACACAAAGGTGGCTCTGACGGTAAGTGTGAAATAAGTCATACATTTTAGGCACCCCGCCATCCCTATACCGTCATTTTTCCCCAGGCATTGAGTACAGTTTGATCAATTCTCGTGATATACTTAGCCTATATCAGTTTTGTTACATCGCCTCTCATGTCTAACCATGCCCCTCCCACAAATATATAAACCACACTCTTTTCCGGAGTTAGTTTGATGATAATTTTCCTTTCCCAAATCTCCCAAACCTCTTCCTCGTCCCGAAATAACTTTCTACCTTGAAACCCATCTCGTCCGTCTCAATCCCGCTAGTTTATCTCAGCTGTCATGGAATACAACCAGTGTTTCGTTCTTTCAGCCAGAGGTGGTGGTACGGTTCCTAGCCAGCCGCACGTCGCCCATGTAAGCCCGTTCATTATCCTTCGAGTGTCATTCTTGCTACGGTTCATTATTCTCCACTTAATGTCGGACTATTGCTAACAACTAAAATCCCCCAATTTAGACCAATATTCAAGATTGTCCGGGCCAAGCATCCGTATGTATTTCATTAAACCAAACCAAATGTCTATAACTGTTTCGCTAACGACAATACCCTATATTCTAGACCGACCCCAACGTCCCCAAGCCCGCCATCCCTGGACCTATCCCCAGCGGCACTGGCCCTAACTTCGTCGCACCTCACGACATGCCCACCGCTAGCTCTGCTGACACTCTGGAAATCCAGAAAACCAGAGTTGTCACCCAGGACAGCGAGGCTGTTTCTCAGCCTTCTGAGAATTCTATCTTTTCTGCCCCTCCCAACGGTTCCGCTCACAACTACCCGGTCATGGAGTCACCCCCTGATATGATTCGTCTCCACAACCAACTTGCCGACGCTCAAGCTAAGCTGACCCTTTTGCGTCTTGGAGCTGACACTTCTGGCGACGATCCTCGGGGCGTAACCTCTGTCAGTGGAGACTACGGTTCCTACGCCCCCCCGAAGTTTCCCAAATCGTTTCGGGAGCCAGTTCTTGGGCAGTCCAACGGAATAGCCCATGCCGCCAACGCATTCCCCCGTCCTCTTCATGAGTCCCGTTCGGTCAATAGTGTTGGCAACAGTTTCCAACCCAGCACTATCGGAGACCCATTCGGACCTGCATACACCGCTGGACAGCCTGTAATGGGCCTGGGTGACGGCTTTGTTGGCCATCACATGGTGCCATACTTCAACGGTCGCACTATGCACCACCCGCCGGCCTATTTGCACAACCCGATGATGCAAAGGGCAATTGCAGGTACTGAGGCCATGACCGCGACTACCTCCCGTCCACCTATGTTTGGCTTGGGCTGGAACTCTTTTGGCAATGCCAGTATGGGTTCCACTTTGGATAGCAACGCAGCTGCTGTCCGCAACGTTTGGCCCCCCCAGGGAGTTGGGCAATCTGTCCCGGCTTCGTTCGGGATTCCTTCCGCCAACGGCAGCCAGAATTGGCCGCCTTATTCTTATCATCATGGGGCTATGTCTACTAACGGGCCCTTGATGACTCCTGCTCCAAGCAACCTTGATGTTGCTTCGCAGCCAACCCAGGCCACTCCTGTAAGTCCCGATGAGGACTTCAACTACAATGTCAGCAATGGTATTCAGGCCAGCAACATGGCTCTAGCAGTTGTTGGTGACCATCCGTCTGGTCAGGATCAGAACGATCCATTTGCCTCGGGGCCTCAAGAGGGTCAGCCTCAGGTCCAGCCCCAGCCGACAGCGCCGCAAGGTCCCCAGGCTACAGCCATGGAGCTTGCGACACCTTTGGGGTATGGTCTCTGCACCCCGCCCCCCCCTTCTACCGCTACGCACGTTTCTGCCCCGCGCCAAGGAGTAAGTTCTATCCTTTTGCTTTCCGATATTATCTGCAATTGAAACTAACCTATACATTTTATCAATGTAGCGTTCGTCGAACCACCAAGGCCGCTATTATGAAGCCGAGTCGAGCCACTTTCGCCAACTCTCGGATAGATATGGTTCATGCAGCTAGAGGTATCTCGTGAACCGTATCTTTTACGAGGATGACCAAGGGGCCTCGATATATTTACAATACCGTATTAAAAACGGTTCGTTGGCGCTGAAGCAAGAAGTGATTGCTGATGTGCTGACACTTGTGGACGAACTGATTAACAATCGGTTCGGAAACTTCCTGGTGCAGCGGTGCTTGGAGCATGGTTCGCGGCAACAAGTTGTGATGGTGGCACAACGCATCCTGGGGCGGACTCTGTCGCTCGCGATGAATCCCTTTGGATGCCATGTCATCCAAAAGGCCTTTGACTATGTGCCAGAGGAGTTCAAGCGGCAGATGGTGCAGGAGTTGCTGGTGCGCATTCCCGAAACGGTGGTTCACCGTTATGCTTGCCATGTGTGGCAGAAGCTCTTTGAGCTTCGTTGGAAGGGAACCCCTCCCAACATCATGGCCTATGTCAACGCGGCGCTGTGTGGCATGTGGAAGGAGGTGGCTCTGGGCGAAACGGGGAGTCTCGTCGTCCAGAACATTTTTGAGAATTGTCTGGACGTCGATAAGGTATGTTTAATTCATCTACAAATTCACTAGTGCGTTTACTAACGATAGCTTAGCGCCCCTGCATCGAAGAAGTTCTGCGGAACATCGACGCCATTTCCCGTGGGCAGTTTGGCAACTGGTGCATTCAGCACATCTGTGAGCACGGTGCTGAACAAGACAAGAAGCGGGCAATCGACCATGTGATTGCCAACGCTACGTCGTTTAGCACCGATCAATTCGCCTCAAAGGTGGTTGAGAAGTGCCTCAAGGTGGGCGGAACTGAGTTCATCGCTCGGTACTTGGAGAAGGTGACGGAGGCGCAGCCCAACCGGCCACGGATCCCTCTTGTGGACATTGCCGGCGACCAGTACGGCAACTATCTTGTTCAGTATATTCTGACAAGTACGACGCCCATGTTTTACGAGATGGTTGCTGTACACGTCCGCCGGCACATGGTGTCGCTTCGTGGCTCCAAGTTTGGTTCTCGTGTCGGGATGCTATGCACCGACCCGGCTAGTGTGATCCGGCCTGGCCCGCCTATGGGGCCTCATTTTTACCATGGCTTCCATCACGGCCACCATCACGGCCCCGCGGGCCATATGTTTGGCCCTCACGGTGGTTCGCAAGGTCATCGCGGCGGCCATGGCCATCACGGCGGTCACGGCCATCACGGCGGCGGTGGCTTTGGTAACCGGGGCGGTCGCTTCAATGGAGGCCACAACGGCAATGGGGGGTATGGGAATCGGAATCCCGGACGCTCCAACAACGGATTCCGTTGAATGTCGTCCTTTCTTTGTTTGCACCTAAGAGGCATATTTCATCTTTTGGGTGTTTGTTAGTTGTTTCGTTCCAACAACTATTTCTTGGAGGGCCGGATTTTTATGTAGATATCTGGAGACAATAGAGGGTAGTTTGTGAGTTCACGTGACAATTAACCCTGAATTGGAGATTGCGGTACATATAATGGCGAGTTACACGTGTGACCAATGCATGACGATGAACAAGTATGATATGTATGGATTTTGAGGGTAAAATGACGTCTTTGCAAAATTCTAGCAGTGTTTTTGAAGCATTTGATTCTTATCCATGGGCAGCTGACCCCAGGTTTGCGGTATGTGACAGATGGAATCAATAGTTTGTGTCAATACTAACTTGTATGTATATATTTAGGAGCTTGTCAAAACAGTAGCCAACCGTGGGATGGCGGCGACAACTCCCGGTGTGATACTGGCAGTTCGAATTTCATGGGCTAAAAGATCGCTCAAACTTAACGTTGACAAAGACGCTTATATTGCATGGGCTACAGCCAAAGACCCGGAGTACCCGATCACCGGCGGACTAGACCGGGAGTTGGGTGGACTGCTGGCGGCGATCATGGCTACTGAGAGCGAAACGGGTGACAACAACAATGATACGGAGAGTATAGAGCAACGTGCAACTGGAACTCGTACTATGGGTGTTGATGTGCTCGAATGGCAGCAGGCAGCACCGAAGGAGGAAGGAATCGTGGCAAGAGATGTAGCAGATAATGGACAACCACCAGCTCAATTGGCCGAACTACTCAAGTTCCTGGAAGATGGTACTCCAGTACCCGGAATTCGAGAGATTCCCAGCACCTTAGTTAGGGATTCGGTACGTTGTTAAGCCGATATTGCACTGGGTTACTGCTAACCAATCAACTATAGTCGGTCAAGCCATTTGGAAACTGGGCAGCACCAAAGAAACCATGGGAAAGAGACCAGAGCAACATTCAAGAAGGGATGAGCTTTACTGCCATCGATCAAGAGTTCCCGCCGTTAGATAGACTTATGGAGAAGTAACAGGGTTAGGGTCTACATGATGATAAAGCTTCCATCATCATTTTTGGGTGCTTACTGCCTGTATGTATGTACATACATGGGCAAAATGTAATATTGGGCGAATGCCACTTACTGTTGGTTCTCATCCTGAAGAACCTGAAGAAATAGGCATGGGACATTCTCGTCTGCTTATTTGCATCTAGTTATCAACGGGTTTGTTCATTTTGCCTAGCATAATGACATATCGACAATTTTGAAGTTTGGAATTTAGCCAGCGTGGTATTCCATATGTATCCTTTGATGGTTGTTTATATCCCTAAGCATAACCACATAATATCCTCTTTACTTGAGTTTGTTTTGCATCGGGCTGTACCGAAAAAAAATGTAAGTTTTCATCATTTTTCGCCACGCTTTTTTCGGTCGCGAGACTTTATACCAAAGTTGGTCGATAATAATGCAGAAATAGAATAGAGCTTAGCTAACAATTGCGCCTCTTTTTCTGCGTATACATGGACAGTCTACCCTGCTCAAGCATCAAAGCCTCTTCTGAACCCCTGCAATAGGATATCCCGCATCGACGTCTCATAGACTCGCAGCCCACACAGCCATTCCCCTACTAGCTAGTCAGACAATCGCTTCGCTCCCGGTTACAGAAGCCAACATTACCTCGATGGGTCAAGCTATACTTCGGTCGGTGCGGACTCTTTCCCACAACTCTCGTGCTGGTCTTGGTAGGAGCTTCGGTAAGAATCCGCTGCCTGCGCTTTCATCGTTAAGCTTGTCACCATTTACCCTGTCGTCCTCCAGTTCCTCGTCTGTCCTCTCCCGCGACAATTTCCACAAAGCCGTTTCGCCGCCGTCTCACCACACCCGTGACTTCTCTTCCTCGACCCAGCTTGCCGTTGATAATCTTGCCGCTCGACGTGCTCTCACTCCCCGCATGTACGGCCGCAGATTGACTGTCGTGGTGGCTTCGGCCCTGGTTGGTTATGGCGCCTACCAATATGGTCCCCACAACCACCCCGCCATTGTGCAGTTCCGTAACATGGCCTCGTCTGCCAACAATGGCGCCCTTGCTGGAATTGGCATGGGCTTGACGGCTACTCCCGTCGGTAGCGCGGCTGACAGCGCTACTACGCGCACCGTCCTCGTCATCGGAGCGGACCAGCTTAGTACCGGCACCTTTGTCGGTGAAGGGCCTATCACCAAGCAGACCCAGGACCGTAAGCAGATCGTTGAAATGCTGACACCGGAGCAAACTGATGAGAAACTGCGCAGCATGGAGCAGAGCTACTATGTCAACCGTGGCGAGGGCGTCGTTCGTTACGACTTGACACAGATGCCCAGCAATGACCCGATCGAAGATGACCACGCTGAGAAGATCGTACGCGTCCCTAGCATTGGCGCCGATGGTCATGATTGGATGTTCTGGGGTGTCTTCGACGGCCACTCGTAAGTTTTCAAAGGACAGGCAAAGAGGGATATGAATATGCTAACAAGTTTCTGTATAGCGGCTGGTCTACTTCAGCCAAGCTTCGCCAGTCTCTGATCATGACTGTCGCTGGTGAGCTCAACGAGACATACAAGGGGTCTCCCGACTTCTCCCCCACCAACGAGGCTATTGACAATGCCATCAAGGCTGGATTTATCCGTTTGGATAACGAAATTGTTCACGAGAGTGTTAAGAAGGCTATGGAAAAGGATTCTAAGGCTGCTTCTGCTGAGATTCTGGCTCCCGCCCTGTCCGGCTCTTGCGGCCTGCTCTCCTTCTATGACAGCCGTTCGCAGCTCCTCCGTGTAGCCTGCACTGGTGACTCGCGTGCTGTTCTTGGCCGTCGAAACAAAGATGGATTGTGGACTGCTACGGCCTTGTCGGCTGATCAAACGGGTAGCAACCCCGATGAAGAGGCTCGCCTGCGCAAGGAGCACCCCAACGAGCCCCGTGTTGTCTATGCTGGTCGTGTCCTCGGTGGCCTCGAGCCCACTCGTGCCTTTGGTGATGCCAGTTACAAATGGACTGCCGATACCATCAGACTTCTGAAGACGAAGTTCTTCGCGCGGTCAGCCTCACCGTTGGCTCGTACCCCTCCCTATGTGACCGCGGAGCCGGTGGTGACGACTATTAAGGTGACGCCTGAGAATGGTGACTTTATGGTCATGGCCACTGATGGTCTGTGGGAGATGCTGACCAATGAAGAAGTTGTTGGCCTTGTTGGAAAGTGGATTGACACCAACGGAGCCGCTGCTCCCGGTGCTGCCGGCCCTACTAGCAAGTCCCTCTGGAACCGTATCTTCGGAGGTGGCCCCAAGCTTCCCCTTGAGACTACCACCGAGACTCTCGCCAGTGGCAGCAAGACTCCCGTGCGAGTCGCCCAATGGGGTCTCACTCCCGGTGACATGGAGCGGTTCACAGTCGAGGACAAGAACGTGGCTACCCACCTTGTCCGCAACGCGCTTGGTGGAAAGCAGGCTGAGCAAGTCGCAGCGTTGTTGACCTTGCCGTCCCCCTTTTCTCGTAGATACCGTGATGATTTGACGGTCCAGGTGGTTTTCTTTGGAAAGACAGAGGACGGAAAGAAGGATACCCAGCAGGGCGTTGTTGTCAACCTGGATGCGACAGCGCTGGTGAAGGCCAAGGCTAAGTTGTAGATTATTTTTAGGAGCTATAGATGGTTTGAGATTGGGAAATTGATTGAATGACTTTGTACTTGTAACTTTAAGTGTGAGCCAGGTTATCAGAAATTTATGAACGTGGATGTGGTGATGTAGTTATCCATGTATCAAGTAACTATGTATGTTTGACAAAGCAAACACATGTAACACGTGGTAAAGCTCTAGCTTGTACGTTTCAGTTCACAGATGACTTTAAACCCATTCATCTACGCTGATAGTAGCTAAAGTAGCATGCGATCCTTTGTTTGATATACATGGTTACTCGGCCTTAACTTTTCATAAACGATCTTACATTTCTACGCCCACCGCTCATCCGCCATTTTCTTCCCAGGCTCAATGAGCGGACAGGTCAAATATATTGACTATACATATATGTACGCACTACTGGCCACCACGATGGCTATTATGTCCACCGCCGCCACCGCCACCGCCACCTCTACCGCCAGTCCATCCTCGATATCCACGTCCACGGGCCCGTCCTCTACCACGTGGCCCGTTATAACTGGAATGTCCTCCTTGATGGTGACTTTGACTGCCCGGGTAGGGACCACCTTGGCCGCCTGATCTACTATTGGGGCGATGCGGCGGAGCCTGTTTATATCCATTACCACCACCTCTGTCTCCTCTGTCTCCCCTATATCCATGGCCGCCTCTACCTCTGCTCTCACTAGGACGAGTTGGTGGTTCGTCAGCTGCCATATCATCAAACTTGCGCTTACCGCGTGGGCCAGCGAAAAGACTCTCATACTCGTCTTCTTCGGTATCCTCGGCCTCAATGCGCAAGGTAGTTTTCTCCGTTACAGTCGTCTCAAACTCAAACTGTTGCTCCCGCGGAATATCTTCCCATTCACTGATACGGTTGGCTTCTGATGGTCGCACGCCCTTGCGTACTGCTAACACTACCATGGCTGGGTCAGAGTCTGTGTGGAAGGGACGCGTGGGGTCCGCTGGAGTCACTCGCGCAGCCCAAACAGTGTTGTTGAACTGAGCAGTCGCGGTTACTCTCCAGGTGAACTTGGCACCGAGGCCACCAATTGAGTCCAGAATAGGGCGAGGACAAGGCCGTGCGCAGATGAGAATGTTAGTAGCATGGTACCGAATTTGCGTGCGGGCAAGAGTCTCTGGAATATGAATCAAATCAAGTAGGCGTGTTGCGATGTCCTGGGAGATACCATACGAGGTAAAGAAAACGGTGCGCTTGATACTCAGTCGTTGGCCTGTGAAAGTCTTGTTATCCACAGCAATATTGTGATTATCTACCATTCGTTGGACTTCGGCAACCTCTATTACATGGTCCAGCGACTTGGCGTTCTCAGCAATATTAATAACTGTGGCCGATATGCTTGGACGGCGGACGACAGCTCGTGGAGGTCCGGAGGGAACGGGAAGGGACATGCGGTGGTTGAATTCGGCAAAGAAATCGCGGAAAGACTTGGCATGCTTGATGCGATCTTCGTATACTTTGATCTCCGTTGCATGCGGATACGTGAACATGACCTGTTCGAGGAATTCTTTTTTGAAAGCTAATGTGCTGCTGAAGGTTTCGTTGTCAGGTGATACCTTTGGTTTAAGCCCAATCATATCAAAATCAAGGCCCTTAGAAGTCACCATGCGCTTGATCAAGTCGCTGAACCCATCTTCTGAGCGGCCAGTCAATAGAATAGTTAGCGCATCGGGTTGCGCCATACTCAATTGTACGAGCGAGACAACATGCTCATTCCAATTATCGCTCCAGGCGCGTGGTTCTTCGGCAGCAGCGCCGCGACCGGTAGCAGCGAGGATTGCGCTATCGTGCCACCAACCGCCGTTACTTAAGACGTCATTGTTAGACAGTAACCCGATTGTTTGGCCGGACCAAAGTTGTGGATTAGGGAGGGGCGTGTGGAAGAGAGTGTTGTCGAAATCGTAAATGTGAATAGTCGTGATGGACTCTGGCGGAGGCAGTGGCTTCGAGGTAATTGACCAGCGTTTAAGCGATGTTGTCGAGAATGTTTGGGCTTTAAGCGCTGCAAATGCCGAGGCGGCAGAAGCCATATTGGTCGTGATTTGAATGTGCTTCAAATTTCAATGTGAAGAAATGGAAATGTGCTGCTAGGAACACAAACAAATCAACACTTTAGAGTAGATAACCCTTGTGTTTTCTTATCGATAAGAGTCGAGGTAACATCTTCATCTGGCGCTGTTGTCTAGGATGACCCTGTTTGGTCTCGACCGAATCCAGTGTTGCCTCTTTCGGGCTTCGAGTACAACGATATGTCACATGTCTGACTCGGGAAGTTCAAACCTGCCTACATACAGAGTTTTCGGGCACGGTAGTAGTGTTCATAAAGGATACAACATGGCATGTGTTTCGACGCAAGTCACGGCGGCGCATTTATTTCTAGATATGTCCAGTGTTGACATCCATGTACCCATCTATTCACCCACTTTTATGCTAACAACCAGACGGATTCGTTTTTCCATCTTGTCTCCGTTTACCCAACTTTTTTACAATTGCGCCACTTTGCAGCCCAATGTGTCTACACCGATGCTTGTAGGATCTTGTACATAGCTTCAAGCCAGCTACTTCCTTGATAGAATTGTTAAATACAACTCCTTAGAATAGACCCACTCCATTGTAGCCCTTTGTGTTGAAAAGTATAAAAAAATCGAAGCTCAAGACGCAAAGGCTATTGGGCTTTGTGACATTGCATCGCCCGTTTGGCTAGAATGTATTGTAGTTCAATCAATCACGTAAAACCGCCAAAAACCAAGATGGCCCGAGTGGCATTGTGCGACCAGGAATTAAAGAGAATCTAGAACAAAACATGGCGATGGCAATGGATGTCTCCGAATAAGTTCATGCAATGCCCCTCTTGAATCCCGACACAATGCGTCGACTAGGGGCATAAAGAGTATTGTTTACGATTCTCTTACTTTCAATTCCCACTTTTGGTGAGTCCGTGGAGAAGTTGGGATTCCTCAAGGCTTGCTATCATGGATATAGGCTTTTGGTTCATGTATCATGACGTCAATCAAAAGAAAAATATGCAGACAACCGGGTTTCTTTATCTAATTCATTAAGTAGCTTACCCGGCATTCAGTTCTCAAGCGAAAAGAAGGAATACAATCGGCTGTGGGAGCCATGTAGATGCCTAAAGCATGCAGATTTCTACGGATGTCTGCTACCGTAGCAGCGTGACTGCTTAGGCTCGACCGTGTAATTCTGATGAGTCTAGCGAATACCCCGCCGCACTACAAATGCCTAACATGTACATACATCAAAGTATATAAGCATCCGTATGTCCAATTGCCATGCGTCCTACGGACTGTGGATTGGTTTTGCTTTACGGGACATTCTTTCGTTTTTCTTGTTTGTTTTTCTTCCAATTGACGTCGCCATGGTCTTCGACAGGGAGCACCATCTCTCCGCTAGGGATTACAAAATCGACAAGTTCAAAAAATACTGTGTTACACTGGACGAACTCACAGAACAAATTAAAACGATAGAAAAAAGGCAGGACCAAGCCCGCGAGAACGACCAACATGATGCTGCTAGTATTGCAAGCGTTTCATCATGGAAATTACCAAGTCTAAGATTGTCATCAACACGACCTATTTCCGTGATCGATTCATTCGTCGCCAGTGGATTACGAGCTGCCAGTGTTGGTTCACACATTGGTGCTAGTATAAACCGTTGGTCTGTACCAGAGACTATGTCGATCAGTGACCAATACGCTATTCGCAACGACACGACTACCACCAAGAGCTTTCACGACGCTTATACAGCACTGGCCTACAAAGGAGGAGATGGGGTCACAAGGAACGAAGATGTACAGATCAGACTGTTATCGTTCGTGTCTGCGGACACTTTCAAGTTCGAAACCTTCACACTGGAAGATGCGCCGCCTTATATACCTATTTCCTATGCTTGGGGCTCCGGGGATGGGCAAGCTTATTTCACGCTTCAACATGAGACAATCGAAAACGGCCGGAAGTGTACCAAATACTTCAAGTTTGCTGTGAGCGAGACAGTTCACGAGCTTCTCCGTTCGTTATACTGGCACAGGTATCAAATGGGACAGCACAAGGAGGAGCACGGGGAATCTTTCCAATACGTCAAGTACTACTGGATCGACGCCATTTGCATTCACCAGGGGGACTTGGATGAGAAGGCCCACCAAATCGCAGTCATGTCAGATATCTACAAACGGGGTTCTCGTCTATACATTTACCTAGGACTTGATGATGATACTGCGGGTATGGGGCTACGAGCAATCCAAGTCATGAGAGACTGCGTCAAAAGGGGCCTTGGGACAACACCTAAATGGCTGAAGAGTGTCGATGTGCTTGCGTTTCATCATTTTCTCCGGAAGCCATGGTTCCGCCGCTGCTGGATTATCCAAGAATACGCATGGTCTACCCATTCCTATATGCTGTGTGGCACCCGACTATTTAATGCTCATGATCTCCAGTTAGCCTCTCAGTGCTTTTCTCATCTAGCTTTTGCCGCTGAATACCCGAGTCTCTCTGAGGCACCGGATGCTATGACAAATTTGTTCAATACAAAGCACGAGGTGGAATACAAGAATTTCCCGACCTTGAGAACGCTTATCGCTCGGCATCGGGGGGCGAAGGCGACTATGGGGAAGGATAAGATTTACTCCTTGGTTTCAATGGCTAGTGACTTCAACCTCACCACCAAGCTGGAAGAGTGGAAGGGTAACACGTTATTTGTCCAACAAACACTTCGTCTCGGCAACCTCGTTTACCAAATCATCCGTCAATGGAACAAAGTGGACGGCAATCTGGATTTCTTGCAGTTTATCAGCAACTCGTATCGCAGCAGCCACATGGAGTACGATCATGTCACGGAGAATGTACCAGGGTCTATTTGTATCCATGCTCCAAGTTGGTTCCCGGATTTCACGCTCACTACGGATATACACACGCTTCAAGGCCACGAGCATGGATATCCTGCCGTTCCAAGTGAAGGCCCGGGTGGCATGGCGGTGAGGAGACCGGGCAGAAGGGCAAGCTCGGACGGGCGAGATCCCAAAAACGATATATCTCTGGTACAATTCGAAGCGTGTGGCCATTTTAACAAGTTTGACTTGAAGCCAATTCTCACTCCGTATACTGAGTGGGCAGTCGGGGGGGATCGGGTGCTTCATAGCCTTACTCTACCTGTTATCGGTACGATCCTAGGTCAAGTGCATGCTATGGGACACATGGAGAGTACGGCGCGGATTCCTCATCTCTGGTTTAACGACCCTACAACAGAGGTGGCCATCGAATATCTGCGGGATCTACGCCGTCTCGCAGAGGATATCAAGTTACTATGCGCCGGGCAGAAATCATCCAAATACTTCAACGGCGATCTTATGACAGACGTTTTGATCTGTTGCTACACTGCTAGCCACCACCGAGCAGATAGCCACGAAGCTGTGGCTGCACTAGTGGAAGAGTTTTTCAAGGACTTCGAACGCAATATTGAATGGGCTGAAGGTATCGCCGAACATAATGTAAAAGACGTTATTCGACTGTATCAGGAACACCGGACTCTAAGTGCGACAGGGAGAGACTCGATTATCAATGACTGGTGGCCAGTGTCTCCGGGCCGCCGTATCTTCAGATCAAATACCACCGAGACTCTTCCTGGAATTGACTTCATATGTGGTCTTTGTCCAGGCACCATTGGTTCCATTACTGGGGCTAAGGTCACTGACTCTATTGCGATTATTGCAGGTTGTAATGTACCGATGATCTTACGGGAGAATACTCAAAAGGGAGGATGGGAGGTTATTGGTGAATGCTACGTTCACGGCTTTATGGATGGGAGGTGGTTTTGCGAGAACCAATATCGGTGTCAGACTCTGAACTTAGTATAGCATGTCACGTATTTCTACATAGGGGGTGTGAATAGATTTCAATGCCAGGCCAACGTTGCCCGTGCCGTACATGCGTGTTGATTCCACTTATCTTAATGGCCGTTCGAAGAAATCCAACAGACATTGAGTAGGCCATCATGTCAGAGATCTGGAGTACTAGTGGCCTTCGTACGATGTCTGGACACCGAGGACACCTCAAAGCACAGAAAACCAATAACCGCTTCTTAAACTTTAGGGTATAAGTGTCCATATCACTGGTACTTTATCCCGTATACAGGTACACATGTAAACATAGATGTGTAAGTCAATCATCGTTATTGATTCCTTCCGGTGGTAAGCTCAATAAATATTGGGACCGGTTTGCTGGGCAAACCGGTGATCCACCGGTATAGAGTTGCCGACTACACTCTCTCTCCGGCTGTGATAGTGCCTGGATGGCAAAACTCGGAACCCTGATAACGATGTATAGCACTAGCACCATCCGTACATAGAAGAATAGAGAGAGAAGAGATTATGGGTTTTACTAACTACTTGACTGAATTCTCTAACACTATGCTCCTCCCCAGTCGTGACTCTCATCAACTCTAATAGAGATCCTCAGATAGTGTACAAGCCGCTTACCCACTACGATCTCACACCAGGCGAGACTCCTGCAATCGGTTACAACTTTGCTTTTGCTAACTGAAGAATCCGTGCAGTGTCTCCCGCGATTCGTCCATTCATGACATCATTGGGATCCGACCCTCATGCGGAATTCAGATCCCGTCATAACCCTAACGCTAGCACTATGGTTTACTTGGGGTTCGCCGGTCACCACAGCTACAGACAAATGCCGATATGTACACATTTGATATATTATCACCCGAGTGATAGATGGTGCAACTTGTGATACATCTTTTTCAAGATATACACCTGACTACGTACATTAGACACACTCATTTTGGCCCGTCTTCATGCATGAATGTATGCCGTGATCAACCCACCCCGGAAGTTTCCCCATAATACCAAGTTAATGATTGGCGATGTAACGCCAGAGAGACATAGCAACAATTAGGCGGCAAGCTGGTATGACTGCGCTTTGAACTTCACATATGGGTGACGAAATCCTCGTTTCAAATTTCCGCGAGGAGCCTCAGTTATTCTCGTCGAATCACACTAACATATGTACGTATACATGTATGTATTGGTGCATGTATGTAGAATGACGTCAAAGTGCTTGAAGCAACAAGTTTCTTCCGCGTAGCGGGCGTAACACCGGACCTCTTACATACATTCGTGGGTTGCATTTACCCTGCTTTGTATGCCAGCCCAAATAAGTAAGTAGATGCAGAACTATGGGGCGTCTGACAAAAATGTCCCTGAAATCACGTATAGTGTGGGTATCTACACTAGATGGTTGTATTTAACGGAAAGAAAAGGTCAGTGTGAAATACCCCTTTTCGAAGGTGGGTACAGTGATAATGATGTAGAGTTCGACTGGTCCAGATCATCTGATATCGAGACACTTGTACCCTGGTAATGCTGTACTCTATCAAAGGTTTCGCCCAGAGATTTCCACAACTGCCGTGCCAAAACATTATCAATCGGACATAGTATCAAGATGGTGTTATTTGAATACTGTGATAAACTTCCACCGGGCAAGGAATCTATTGGTTTCATGACCGAGGATGAAGCTCACGAACATTGTACGTACGCACGAGGGTGTTTCAGCATCACAGACTGTAAACTATCCACCATTACCAGAGTGCTGCTCCATAAGTAGCTTCTTTCAAAATAGCGGGTGCTGACTGTATATAGGGCAGAATGAGGACTTCGCACCAATAGTAGACACCAAGATCGTTTTAGATGAATCTGGAGCCCCGCAAGCAAACGAATACCGATTCAGCCACCGGAGAATCACACGGGCCGGGCTTCCTAGCACCGGCTTTAAGATTCGTGGACCACTTGGGCCGTTGTCATACAACCACAAACCATTATCCCAAGAACACACACAAATCCGAATCGTCACGCTACTACCGGGGACGGGACTAGATCCACTCCGATGTTCTATTTCCACGCACAGCTTTCCGCATGACACAGGCAAATACACGTGCCTTTCGTATGTTTGGGGAAGCCCGAAAGGAACATATCCGATGCATCTTGATTCCGGCATTATCGGAGTCACGGAAAATCTTATGGCGGCGTTATGGCATATACGTCGCAAGAGAAAACCGATTCGCCTGTGGATCGATGCTTTGTGTATCGATCAAGAGAGCCGCGAAGAAAAAGCCCAACAGGTTCAGATGATGGGCGCAGTATATGAAAAAGCAGATCGTTTGATCTCGTGGCTTGGCTCTGCTCAATCAGAAACCGTTCAGATTTCGCAAGACTTAAATCGTATGTTTCAAGCCTCATTGAGTTGGAACACAAATGACGATACCCGGCGGAGGCTGTTGCACGCATTCATCAACGCCAATTGGGTCGACCTCCGTCCAATCTTTGATAGTGCCTATTGGTCTCGCGCGTGGATTCTCCAAGAGGTTGCCGTCCGTGAAGAATATCGTGCATTATGGCCGTTATTTCGCAACAAATTGAATACGTCGCAATACCCGCTGGCTAGACGGCACGCAAAATGGCCCAGAATCAAAGGGCGTAGAGAGGATTACCTGTTATATGGAACATGTAAGATTTCACTCTGGTGTATTTTAGTAATCAACGAGACGATAGAGGCCATCGACTATGATCGTGATTTCCATGATATTCATGAATCCTTTCCATATACCACGAGCTTTGGAGATAGCCTTTTTGGACAAGGCAGATCGCTGGTGTCAAGAACTAGGACCCCATCTTCAATTTATCTCACTCGTCAGGTGCAATCTTGCTGGGGGAAAAACATGAACTTTGCTAAAGCATATCAAGACTCGTGTATAAGTCAACGAGTAAATCTAAACCGCGACCGCTTGTATTCCCTTGCCGGGCTTTATAAAAACTTAGAAATAGTAGTTGACTACGACAAAGCCGAGACGGAGGTGGTATTGGATATTGCCGAAAAGATATTCGAGTCTTTGAAAACGAATCATTATGGGTTTCATTTGCCTTGGGAGAATCATGGGTTACGGCCAGCTTCCGAGGGGGAACTGCCGTTGGCGGATACGCTGATATCTTGGGTTCCGTATGGCCAAACGATCTTATTCCCTGGTATATTCTACAACGGTAACTTTACTGAACTTCAAAACCCATCATTCGAAACTGCGAGAACAGACACATTCGAAAATACAACATTCGTTCGTGGTCCAGGCTGGGGAAAGCTATATGCTCAGTGTATGTACCGAGCCAAGATTGTGAAGTTATTCCAAGAAGGCAACGACAAAGAGTTAAGAAAGGCATTGGCGGCGCGCTTTGGTGGATATCAGATGAACGACGAAGACGCGGAATTCTTACTCCAGTGGTTGCGCTATCTGCCGCCTTTCGATGCGACTTTAAAGGAAGATTTGCGACGTTACTTGGACATCAATAGCTATGGCGATGATGAGGTTGACCAAGAAATAGCTGATGTCTTCTGGTGGATGCATAAATCTGGTCAGATATTTGGCGTTTTATCGGATGGCAATCTATTCGTGGGTTGCTTGTACAGTCAAATCGGCGATGAAGTTGTCTTAGCTGAGGGGTTTCATCACCCATTCATAGTACGAAGTGCAAACCCACAAGGCGAGGTTATATTTGTCGAATGTGCTCTCCTAGCGGGTGTAAGTCATACCCAGTTGATTACTGAATGGAGAGAAGAGCTAGTCATGATATGAAACGTTCTGCTTACATTTCAACGGAACTTGGAGGATTGTAATACATGGTTTCGAATGTTGACGTGATTTTGGGACACGATGGGATGTATGTGACTGTGATAATATCAACATAACATGCTCTGAATCAAACACTATAGTCTAATTGGATAGCTCTCGGGCTTGTGAACCTGTTAAAGTGTTTAGTCACGTAACGAAGTCGGGAGAGCCATAATCATCTTCTCCCTCTATTTCTCTATCTAACGTTTGTTCTAGTACGGTATATATATGGCGTCAGAGGTTCCTAAATCTCACTGCTTGGACGCTCACCCCTGTGGGGTGAGTGTTCAATCAACACTATCATATGGCCGGCTGAAATACACTGCTCGTTTGCGCAGCAAACGGGCACCGATATATTAGGCACACCGACAGGCGAGGACCTGTAAACCTAAATCTCTGACAAAACCTCCTGTCTCTTAGTATCTCCTTATGAACTACAATCCAACAGATAAGCTATAAACTATGTTCGTTAACGAGATCACAACGCACAGAACAGCTGGAACATGTTATTTGAGGGCCTCCATAGCCCATGCCGATGGATATCAACAAGACCACCCCAGCGTAGGTACCGTGACTACGGGTTATGATTGAAAGTAAGCCTTCGCTGTATCTTAAATAACATATATATTGAATAAATCGTTCAAAGGGGCACCGATGTGTCTAAAAGCTAACCTTCATCCAACATGAAGACCCTCTAGCCTTTAACGTCGTCCACCAAAGCCTGCAATAACCGCCCCAAAGCCTCCCCAAAACTCCCTTGAACCTCCGTCCACCCCACCAAATTCCCCGTCAACCCCGCAAAGTCCTTCTGTTGTTCTCTCCATTTCGCATCCTTCTCTAACTCCAACGAACTAACCAGTCCCAACGGAACACTCCACTGACGAAGCGGGATTCTCGACGCCGTGACTTGTCTAGAAATTATGGTTGTCGATAGAGCCTCTTGCAGTTGTGCGTAGACTGTCTTGGGGGTATGTGATGATCTAGGGAATTGGTGGTTCCGGGGCTCGATTATCAAGCGTGTGAGTCCAAGGGGACTTATAAGGCCTCTAAGAAGGAGTGATAATCTGCGAAGCGGGCGACCTAGTCTATCCAACCCGTCTTCATGAAAAGGGTTCACGAATAATAATCCCTTCACTCTTGCCCGACCAGCAAGACTTGTGAATACCCGAGTATATAAGGCATCAAGACCATCACTAACCGTAACCCAAGGCCCATACTCTCCCGCCGCCGTAAGAGCTTCCAGGATCCCTGAGGCTTCGGACTCGGCAGATAGAGGACTCGGAGATACGTCACTTAGACCGTGTCCGGGGCGATGAACGGTGCAAACACGAGGGATAGACCCGTTCTGGAGAAGCGGGTTAATCATCTCGGACAGACCATCAGGAGTAGATGCTATGACGAGGACTGTAGGCCGGTTTTCCGTAGAGACAGACGGGGCAGATTGACAGTCCACGTGGATTCTATAGGTATGCGAAGAGACCCAGTAGGAAGTTCCGGAGGTTGGAATGGTAGTTGAGATTATATGGAGGAGAAGGGTAGTCAGAGAAGCTAGCGACAGAAGGAAGAGTACGGTCAAGTAGATATTCGAGGCGGCAAGTTGTAGATAGTACCTGGCTCCACGCGTCGTCGGCGGTATCGTCTGTATCGTCTGTCGAGTCTCTATCTTACGATACGTCACCCTCGAGACAAGTAACAAGTACAACGGTGCCAAAGTCGCCCCTAGAAAAGTTAACATCACACCCATAGTTTCCAGACCCATTTCTCAACATACCTAAAACCGAAAGACATCCAACCACACCCTGCTCAACCCTCCCCTCCTTAAAAAGCACCATCAAAACCAAACAACCCGCACAAACTCCCGAAATCGCCACTTCCAAGATCCCCCTTCTCTCCTGGCTAAAGAAGATAACTCCATGAAGAAACACCATCAACGCCACCGCCGAATAGAAGATACTATAAAACGGGGACCCGCGAACATGGAGATTCCCCGGTGTGACAAAGATACTTGCAAGTAAAGTGAACAACCACAGAGCGGCGAAGACAGTCACCAGGATCGTGACCACGCGGAAGAACCGAGAAGTCAACGGACGGGGCTCCGTAATACATACACCCCCATCCGGAAGTCCATCCGCTTCATGCGGGACATGAAGAAGAGGTGTTCTCTCCGTTGAAGAGGCAGAATAAGGTGATAAAGGACGTGCAGTATCTTCACTATTCATTTTGAATATTTCCAGAAAAGTAAGATAGATTTCGACTATCCATTTTGAATATATTCAGAAAAGTAAAATAGCTTTTCCAACATTTTCCATCAGCCCCCTTTTATAATTTCTTTATACCCTCGACATCCCGTGTCAATAATATCTCATGTCTCACCAACCCGTCTATGACGTCATACAGCATACACCCTAATCACCTAGTCCCAACCCTAAACGGTCAAATCATCTCCCCAAACACTCTTCGCAATATCCACCTCCAATCTAATCTTAGCCCACTGCTGCTCCATCGTCAACTCATTTCCTTCCACCGTCGAACTGAAGCCACACTGATGACTCAAACAAAGCTGATCCAACCCCTTCTTACAGAACCCAGCCGCCTCATTAACCCTCTTCACAATCTCCTCCTTATCATCCAACTCCGCCTTCTTCGAGCTCATAACCCCCAACACCACAATCTTCTCCTCAGGAAGGAATCTCAACGGAGAGAAGTCTCCCGAACGCGGGTCATCGAACTCAAGGAAGTACACATCCACATCCAACTCAGTAAACAACGTCTCCGCAACCGGCTCATACCCACCCTCCGCGAACCACTGACTGCGGAAGTTTCCTCTGCACAGGTGAATCCCGATCTTCATATCCGCGGGTCTCTTGCTGATTGCCGCGTTAATCAGCTTAGCATACCGCTTTGTCAAGGCCTTTGCATCTCCGTGACGATCTTCGGCTTCCTTGCGCATTTTCGGGTCGCAGAGGTAGGCGAGGTTGGTGTCATCCAGCTGGACGAAACGGCAGCCTGCGTCGTAAAGGGCCGCAATCTCATCCTGATACGCCTTGGCGACGTCCTCGAAGAAAGCAGGTTCGATCTCAGGGTATGCCTCTTCCGAGATACATTCCCTATCACCTCTAAAGTGAACCATGGTAGGCGACGGAATAGTAACCTTGACAGTCCCCTTCTCCACCTTCCCCTTCAAAAAGTTAAAGTTCTCAACCTCAATGCCACCCCCATTCTGCACTTTCCCCGTAACGATAATCCGCGGAGGCTTCATCCCATGTGTCGTAACATTCGTCGAAGACATAGCCCCCTCCCTATGACAACCCCCCAGATGCTGAAGAAAGTCGATATGGAAGAAAGCCCGACGGAATTCTCCATCCGTGATAGAAAGAAGGCCATTAGAAGCCTGGGTTTTGGCTAAAGATGCAATATGCTCATCTTCAATAGCCCGGAGTTCCGCAGGGCTGATAGACCCAGCATTAACAGCCTCACGGGCCTCAAGAACCTCCGTAGGACGCAAGAAAGACCCAACGTGGTCAGCGCGGTAGACACCCTTAGGAAGAGGCATATTCGGATGTATATCGTGTGTATGTAGTAACTACCAAAAAAAAGACACAAAAAGTGAAACTCCCCATCACCAACCAAGACATAACCTCCCACTTATACAACTCAAACCCCCCACAATACGCCCCCAAGCTATCCGCTCCTTCCACTCTAAATCCCCATTCCTTCCACTCTAAACCCCCCCGCTCCCTGACCGCCCATCCTACGATCCCCACCGCAACGCTTCCCACCGGCAGTTTCCCAGAATAAGCTATGCGTTTCGGGAAGTCCATTCCTTTTCCATGCACGTAAATCTCGCGTTCCATTTGCCGTGGTAATATGCCGTCATGTACGCTTTTTTTGGCTTCTGGGTAGACAGTGGAGATAGTATCATGCGTTTTATTCCTGATTTGTAAACTATTTGGGTTATGTAACCCTATTTAGGCGAAGATCCGGATGGGTGGGTCAAGGTAGAAGCCGGGGTCGTTGAATCTTAAGTTGACGTTGAGGGCACTTATGGAGTCGATGTCCTCTTTGGATAAGTCGAAAGAGACGTTTTCGAGGTTCTCCTTGGCTCTAAGCTCATTAACACTCTTAGGAATAACCGCCACACCTCTCTGCGTCGCCCATCTAAGAAGCACCTGACCCGCCGTCTTCCCATGCTTCCCCGCAATCTTATTAACAACCTCATGTTCCAACAACGTCACGCCATCCACCTTCTGACTAATCTTGCCCCCCAATTCCCTGAAACTCTGCGGTCCAAACGACGAGTAGCCGGTCACGGCGATGTTATTCTCCTGTGCGAAGGCGATGAGATCGGGCTGGGCGAGGAACGGGTGGTGTTCGATTTGGAGAGATGATACGGGGTGTTTAGCGTAGGAGAGGAGGTCGGATAGGAGCTGGGAAGTGAAGTTTGACACGCCGATTGAACGGACAAGGTTCCGGTCCACGAGGGATTCCATGGCTCCCCAGGTCTCATGGAGGGGGACTTTGGCGGGGGAAATCGTCCCGTTGTCATCCATCCACCAGCACTATCCTCGTTAGTTCATGTAAACGTGCACTCAACTTTCTTGAAAAAACTCACAGGATACTCCCTCTTCTCAGGCTCAATATACTCCAACGAAATAGGGAAATGCACCAAGAACAAATCAAAATACTCCAACCCCCACAACCCCAACTGTCTCTCCGCCATCTCCACCACATGTTCCTTCTTATGGTAATTATTCCACAACTTACTCGTAATAAACAAGTCCTCTCTCTTCACAAGTCCATCCGCAATAGCCCTCTTGACACCTTCACCCGCCTCCCGCTCATTCTGATAATCGTACGCTCCATCAAGAAGACGGTATCCGATTTTAATAGCCTAATTGATTAGTTAGATTCGTACAGAAGGAAGATGTCTATGTACGCACATTGTACACAGTGTCAGCGGTAGCGTCCCGCGGAACTTTCCATAGACCGAAGCCCACAAGGGGCATCTCATAGCCAGAGGCTAACTTGATCGTAGCACTAGAACCAGACATCTTGACAAGTTGAGGATAAAAGAAGAAGAGAATCACCTATACGAGATCCAATATCAAAATCCCTCACTTATAAACGTCATTCCCCCGCATTATCACGGACCCATATTTCTTGGTACATATCTAAGAGGAGTAGTGGTAGGGTTATGGGTTAATCCGGTATCAGACGTAACCATCACCAGCCATGGTAACCAAACATAACCCAACGTCACTCAAGACATAACAGCGTTACACGAAACTCAATATACATGCATAATACAACATCAGAATCATACCACAAAATTGAACCCAAAAACAAAATATTCATAAAATCTAACAAAAAAACTAAAACCCATTACCAGAACGAACACCACCCAATATAATGCTGACACAAATTCTCCAAGTTACTCGCCTCCATAATCAGCTTATTCACTTGGCTGACCACATCCAACTCCACCTCATTCCTAAAGTCCTTGCCCGTCAACTTCTGGCTGACCCTGTTAAGGACCTCCAAAGCCCGAGCATTCTGCGTATCCGGCACTTCGGCGGGTGCAGCAGCGCCACCACCTGCTTGAGCTTCATCGTACGCGCCTGTGTTGTTACCATAGCCGCCAGGTCTGCTAGACGACAGCATGATTTCTTGACGCGCGACTGCTTGCGCTGCTTGCAGGTCTTGTGGGTGGCCTTCAAGAATCGATTGCCTCCGGAGACCAGCGCCACCACCGACAATTGCGCTTTCACGCTCAGATGGGAAAGGACCAACCGGACTGTTGGCGTTGGTGAGACGCCAAGTGAGCAGAGGATCGTGAATGAACTAAAAAGGATGTTAGCAACTAAATCAGAAATATAAACAACACACCAAAAAATACTTACAGCTTCCAAAACAGCCATGACACTCTCCTTGTTATCACGCAACACACGCATCACATGTTCACACGTAATCCGGAAGCTTCCCTCAATGTTGGAAACCTCCATGGCATATGTCAACATGCGCGTCAAGCGGAACGGCACCCGCTCAGGGTACTTCTCACGCTTCATCGCAACCTCGAAACAGTCACCGAAATCAATATGAATAATCTTGCCCGTAATACGGTCAAGCATCAAGTTCGACGGGTGACGATCACCCAGTCCCAAAATGTAACCCACCATAGACATAACACCCAGCGAGCGCGTGTAGTTGGTACGGCGCTCAAGCCAAGCCTCTGAACTCTTACTCTTGAGCCAGAGTACCCGATAAAGGTCCTGTCCAGTAGTGTTGTCTAGTGCATAGCTAAACACCTCTACCTTTTGCATCAGCGTCAAGTTGTCGTAGTCGGGCGCCATTTGCAGCATAATACGGTGCTCAATGTTGAGAAGAATCTGCCGCGACTCGCGATACTCGCGGATGAGGACATGAAGGGTGTCACTGTTCGGAACCCATCCAAGAAGACCACTGTTCTCAGACAGCGGAATTGCAGGGTAGCGCTGGATAGTAAGATGTCTCTTGTAGCACTCCGAATCGTTACTGAGCAGAGTGTTGCAAAGACCAAACAGCTGCATGACACGTTCATCTTGACGAATATCTTCGTGACCCTTCAGCAAGAATGGCTTCTGCACACCATCAGAGCCGTTGATGTGTAGCTTGCGAGGACGCTGCTTCGAAGGGATAACCGTAATCACACTGTCGAACGAGTGAATCTTGATAACAGGATGACCACTCTTGTAGGTACCGGGTACGGCCAGGTCAAGATCCTTGGCTTCCAGCAGTGAGGGTGAACAGTACATCAACTCCAAAGTGGTCACCTGAGGAAGTTGCCGCAGAATGCGACGGAAAACTTGGTAGTAAAGATCCCAGGCCTGATTAATGTCGGTAGCTCGGCCGGTTTCCTCCCATTGTTTTGTCCAGTCGCGCGCTTCCTTGAGATCATTGCCAAACAGTTGAACGAATGTTACTTCGCGCAAAGTCTGTGGACCACGTTCAAGCATTTCATGGAGGGGTTCAAGCGTAGCCAGCATGCCAGGGATGTTGTGATCACCAAAGTATAACCGTGACGCCTCTTCCAGACCCTCGTGCCATTGCTCGTGCCAGAGGACAGCCACCCGAATAAGTTCGTGACTGACCAACTCAGCTTGAGACACCAAATTAGCACTGTGCTGTCGCATACTCTCCATAATAGTCCGCGCTGACCGCGACCGCCGGCTGTCACTACCAGACTTTTGTGCCACGGTCAAAGGATACACCAGCGCCTGTGGGTGCATACGACCCACGTCCGAAAGCAATTGCAGCACTGTCTGCTGCACCCGGGCGTTCTGTTGGTTGATGCGGGCAATCAGCTGTGGAATAACCTCCAGCCAGGTGTCTATGCTAACTGTGCCGTAGCCCTCAGCTACCGACAGATTTACCTCGGGGTGTCTACCATGAGCAAACCACAAAGTCAACAGACGCAGAGTATCCTGTAGCGAACTACCACGGGATAGACCAATCGAGCGGAAGAAACCGCGGATTGCAGGCACTACATGGTTCAATACGACGTTACGGTTAAGCACACTAGTAGAGACTCCTTCTGTGCTGTGCGTCTGCACCAACTCAAAGTTGGCCAGTGCCCAGGCATGCCACGCCTTGTACCACTTGGGGTTGTACGCCGTGGCCTTTTCGTACGACTGTAACACTTCATTAACAAGTTGGCCATTAGTTTGCCACCCAGGACTCAAAGCCACCAGCCATTCACCCTCACGCAAGTAACACTTGGCCAAGAGAATCGTCTGTTCGCGGATAGCCTCAAGCCCAGCCTTATTAACCATGGGGGAATCCTTAGGCTGTGGGAAATTAAAGTCCATGGGGATTTCAGTAGTCAATTGTGCACCAAGAGAGTTACGAATGAGTTCCAGACGGCGCGTCCACTCGCGAGTAAACAACCGCAAGCAGTCAAAAGTACGCCGGGCCTTGAGTCTGCCATCTTCCTTAGCTTGCTGACTCGACGCCCAGACATACTTGAGCATGGCATAGGTAATCTTCTCGTGAACATCGCGGGGGATCTGCGCATCATGTTCTGGCAACACATGAATTGGCGGCTGTTGATCATTCCAGTGCGGAATAGCCATCTCCAGTGGCAAGTTAATGTTGACCAGAGCCTTGAGTGACTTCTCAGCAAGACCCATGTGGCCCGACTTGCGACACAGGTTGGCAAACTTGATCGACATCGTCATATCCTCAGCTGGAGAAATGACAAGGTGACGAAGCTTGAGCATCCGCTGCCAAACCTCCACATTACGCTGGCAGCCCAGCAGACGGGCCTCCCATGTTTTGCGCATAGTCGCTCTGCGGACCTCGTCTCCTTCGCATTGCTTGTATACAATGAGCTCCTCCAACTCAGCAAGCATCTGCACACGAACAACAACCTGGTACGCACGGTTGTAAGACTCACTGACAAGGGCACTAAGTTCAGTATCAAGAGCCTCACGCGCCTGTTGTACACAGGTAAGTGCTTCCCGGAATTGGTTATGGTGCAGGGCCAAAATCGCACTGAAGAAGGAACGATCAGGAGAGAGCCTCCGCATAGACCGCAAGTATGAATCCATTTCGTCCCACTTGCCCAAACCCCAAGCTGCAGCAGTAGCCAATCCAGAAATCATCCGTCTGGTTTCGGGTTGTGACTGAGTCCAAGTTGTAGCTGCCAATTGTGAGAGCTGCTCCCACTCGCCAAGGGCGTGCAAGCAACGCATTTTACCCATAATGATGTCAATGGGAGTCTCCTTGTTGTCTGGGATTTCTTCTTCACGCTTAGTGTAGAAGGCAAGAGCCTCTTCCCAACGCTCCAGCTTCTCGAACCATGACTCACGCAGTTGAATTCCATCCTTGAAGTTCTGGGCCTTGCGCAAGATACCAATGGCAGCATCAGACTGCTGCAGCTGGTTGTTGATGACAATGAGGGCTTCAACGGCACCTGCACTCTGATCTTGCAAGAATTCGAGCTCCTTGTAATGAAGTGCCTTAGCATAAGCGTGGCAACGGGCAGCTTCCCGACCAAGCACACGAATATCAATGGGCAGAGCCTTGTCATCATGCTCCATGAATTCAGCCAAATTGAGCAGCAGACCCAGCAGATCTGGTGGAACGTTCTCAGACTTAATGGCGTTCTCGATGTTCTGGATCAGCTCTTCATGCGCACCCTCATACATCTTGCTCCAGCATGACACGAATGCCGAGTTGAAGAGATCACGAGCGAGCGGTGGGTACACACTAGCCAGACTAGCACAAGCACGAAGGGCGTGGTTGGGAGATTCACTCAATAGGGACGAACTGAGACGACGAATCCACTCCTGCCAGTCTTCCTTAGTTGACTTGCCCTTGGTTTCCCATGCTGCCTTGAGGTGTACAGTGTTCATTTCCAGTGTCCGAGAGCTGGTATCACCAAACGACGGCTCTGTTGTCAACTCATTGGAAGTTTCCGAGTTAAGCGGTTGTGGCAGAGATTCGCCACGTTGTAACTTTGTAACAAGAAGCTCGTAGTTGGGATGTTGGATCTGCTGTGCAGCAATGACTTTGTTGATTGGTCCCATGAAATGGAGGTAGTCTTTTCCGAGCTGCGAGATCAGAATGCACAAGGTATCCAACGCAGCAATACGGAGCACTGGCTCGCCCGAGCCCATAACACGAGTGAGCGGGTGGATGATCTTGGCCGCGTAGTCATTCAAGTTGACCTTGCGCGATATGCGGCCAACAGTTTCAATCGCCAACTTGCGAATGGACAATGGCTGGCCTTGCTTCTCAAAACAGCGAACTACGACAGGAATAATCAAATGCATGTATTCCTCACAGCTAGAGCCGAATACTAAGAATGCATTCAACATCCGCTCCGAGGCCCCGCGTCTGGACGTCGCATCACGCTCCAAAGCACCCAGCATCAAAGGCAGCAATCTGGCAAGATAAACCTTAAACTCGCCTTCCAGAGAGCGCGAAATAGCTTCAACGAGTTGCATAATCGTCGTATGTAAATTTGGAGACTTGACCCAAAAGTCCTCGAGCGTCGCTACAATCTCAGGCAAATATTTGCGGATGTGCTGACGAACAATGCCCACCAAGACAGCCAATTGCGCAAAGTAGGATTCAAGACGCGTGCTAGTCGTGCTCTTGATCAACCCCACAAACGCAGGAATAATCCGGTCAAGGAAAGACACACACTCCAAACCCAGAGTGCGGAAGATGTTCATGATGGCCTCAATAACACCGGCGTGGTGTTGCGCTAATGATGGGTCCTTGAGAATCGAAAGTAAAGCATTGATAGCCACGGTTGGGTAGTAGTCCCGGTTAGACGGCGTCACTCCCGTCATCATAAGCGAGATGTCCGTCACAACCTGGTTGGACTCTACTCTCCGTTGCATCTCAGGGAAACGCTCCTCTTCAACTTGTTGATACTTGTACGGATCCAACGCACCCAAAATACCCATGAGCTTGATAGTCTCCTGGCGTAGAGGACCGCGTTGTGGCTCCGCACGAATCAAACTCTGCAATAATTCCAAAAGCTCGGGGTAGTCGAGATATGGCTGAATGACATAACCAGAGTTGGTAGCCAATTGGCCTAAAGCGTGAAGAGCAGCCTCGCGCTTGCGGTCGGAACTCTGGTCTTGAAGCGCGCTCATAATTAATGGCATGAGCTCATCCTTGTGTAGCAACATATCCTCGCCACCTACCGTCGCCAACTCACCAATCGCATCAATGATGTATGCGCAAACTGTAGCATTCTTGTCTTGGGCTTTGGAGAGAAGAACCTTGAGCATTGGTTCGACATACGGCTTAATGAGCTGCTGAGCATGTTGAACCAGCAGCTTAAGAAGCCGCGCACTCTCCTCCTTGTTACGTGCTACATCTGAAAACTCGAGCTCGGTAAGCATCTGAATCAGAGTCTTGCGCAACGAAGGCACCACATACGCCGGGTTTTGTCTGGCAAGTCGCCCGATGATAGAAACAGCAACCTCACGAATATCAAAAGCCTCGTCGTTGAGCGCAAAGAAGAGAACACGGATATTGTCTGCCTTGGCCAAATGCCGGTCAAACCGCTCATCAAGCGCCGCCAAGACGGTCTTGCGAATTTCAGGAATTGGGTCGGAGATAACCATCGTCAAAAGTTTGTCTACGACATCGCTAACTACCTGTACAGCGTGCAGACTTGTTTGGTTCATGATAGGATCCCTCACATATAACTGACAACATGTCAGGGCTGCCGCTTCTCTGGTGTTGGCATCGTCGTCTTCGATGTACTTGATAGCCACATCACGAACAAACTCGTTCAACACGTGGCCTGTGAAATCGAAGCTTCCCAGTGTGTTGAGAGCCAACTTGATCTCTTCTTTCCGCTGCTCATACGCTTGTGGGTCACGATTGTCTCGTGGTACTGGCGTGATAGAATTTGGTTGTGGCGCACCAAGGGTACGAAATGGTTCTCCGCAGAGCACGACACTCAACATGTCTAATAATCTGACCTGGATCTCCGCTTTTACTGATGGGATATAAAAAGCCATGTCAACCAAAGCTTGTGTCAGCTTTGGTGTCAGCTCACATGAGAAGATTGGATCGAGAAGAGTGTTCATGTACTTGCTAAGGGTCTGTCCAACAGCCACAGCTAACCGACTGATACAGTCAAATACTGGGTCAACTGTGCCGCGCCTCCGATTGGCAAGACTGAGACCCTCGCGCACAAAATACAAGACATTTTCGAGATATGGCGCAATCCCAGCCTTTACAGAGTTTGCAATTTCTCCGATAGCAAGGAAAGCATCATTTCGTTCCTTGTCCTTTTTCAAAAGACCAGTCAAGTAACCCATGAACTTATGAAGCCAGTTGTCAATGAAGTCTTTGTGATCGTAGCGAGCCAACTCTGGTATCAGAGCCACAATGGTTTTACGAATCACGGCGTCGCGGTGATCTCTGTGCTTGTGGACGATTTCGCACGCGGATTTATAGTGGTCTTGCATGAACATGCCGCCCTGCTCGAGCAACTCCTTGATGACAAGCAACGAGGCATGAACAGACTCGACTGTGTTAATTTTGAGTCCAGCCATGGCCTCGTTGTACATTTTTGGCATCCAAACACCCTTGAGTTCCGTATCTCGCTCGCGAATGATTCGAAAGCACGCGCTAATAGTATCGGCAGACGCATTTCTGATGATATGGCGAGGATCTCGGAGTCCAACCCAGATAAGTTCAAAGACCAACGCTACAAAGCCATACATGAGCGTTGGTGCATTCCTTGAAAGCTCATTGAGGGTCAGAACTGCGCTGTATCGTCGCTCTTCGATGCGGTCGCTCTGAAGCCACTCGAGGGCCGTCTTGACCTCGGAGTCGACAAGTTCTGTCGTGAGAGTACCGCCGGGTCTGCAAAGCTTTCCGAGTGCTTGGGCGGCAGCGGGCATAGGTATCATGTCCTTTCCTCGCAAAATGGTCTTAATGTTCTGGCTGAAACGGGTATATTTCATCGAAATGTCGACGGAGTCGAGATCGATGAGGGCATCGAGGGCGTAAATGCCGCCCAGGCGCTCTGAAGAATCGGAGCCATGAGTAATGAGTGCCGTGATTCTGGCATTCACGGCATTGTAGAATGGTGTGAACTGCTCTGCTTGGAAGTCTAACGTGGGGGCGCATTTTGTTAGCAACCGATTGAGTCGGCGCCGGGGGGATCATGCGAGGTCCGGGCCAAACCGTGCATTTACTACAACATACCTTTATGACAAAATGAGACCAAGTCTTTGAGTGCCGCGGCTGCTCGTCGGCGAGCATCGTCACTATGACGGCTATAAGAAACCCGGTTAGAAGCGGAGTCACCAGCAACATGGTCGCGAGACGCAAACACTTACTTAGACTTTAAATCTTTTACAATGAGTTCCAGGCGGTCCATGGCCTGTTGCTGCGCCATAAATGGCGGGTTGCGAGTATCGTCGGAATTCACTTTGAAAAGAGTCTGTACCCCAGACCAATGGCACAAGAAGCGATTCGGTAGTGTCGGCTATTAACCTAGTATAGTGGCAGTATAAAGAATCTGCTCCGGCGGGACGGACGGCAGTTGCGATGTATAACGGGTTTCGACGGGGTAATCGAAGGATAGATGCAGAGAATCAACGAATATTGGTGGAAAGATAATTATGCTGCAAATATCTGGTGGGTTTCGAAGGACAATGCGGGCGTCGAGGTAGCGCCAATTAGCAACGACTTGATGACGCTTGCAATGATGTCGCAAAAGAGCATATAAGGAACGCCCTAGCCGGCGGACAGACAAGCGGTAAAAGCGGCCAAGGGTGCGTGCACGCAACAATGACAGCTGAGACCCAAAAAGCCAGGAAATTTGACAACTGGACGAACGAATAACTATTTTGCTACAAGAACAAAAAAGAAGCCGATTTCTCTTCCAAAAGCGACGGCGGTATATGACCCAACGTGGAACCAGGTCTTCCCTTCCCGACGGCGTAACTGGACTGGGGTGATGACCGGCGGTGGGTCGAATGGGTGAAGCTCTCTCTTTCTCTGGTGGGCTGGCTGATGCAGGCGCGGAAACAAATAGCTCTTGAGTTGTGATGAGGCGGTTGGGGTGATTGCTGGCTACGGAGGGGGGGAATTGTCGAGACGATTACTTTGTTATATATGTAATGGAGTGTAAGAAGCGTAAGCACAGCTGCGACAGCAGAGATGAAAAGGACGGTAATCGATAGAACCGGTGATGGTAAAAGATTAATCTACAAAGAATGACGATGGCCCGCTGATTTGTTCTTTTGGATTTGGGCGCTTTAGGCCATTGCTAATGAGCTGCACAGTGGCCGCCAACCACCAGCTTGGGAGCTTGCTTCGAGTTACTTTGGTGCCCCATTTAGTGCATTTAGTGGGGTCAAAATCGCCTGCTGACCAGACAAGGCTGGCATACAGGGATTCTTTTTGAAATCCGGCTTATCTTATCAGCAACACGCAGGCAGGGGAAACAAAACCCTACGCGATTCCATGTCGCAACTTTGTAAAACCAACAAACGGTAATTTTATGTGATCTGTTTGTCATCCTCGACGTCATTGTCACTTTAATCCCCATTCCCGACACTTCCGACACCCCGAGTATACCTCACTAATTGCAACCATGGGTAACGACGGAGGCTCCATCCCCAAGCGCCACGAACTCGTCAAGAACGCCGCGCGCAAACCCACCGTCAGTGAACTCAAAGCTACCGCTCACGAGTCGCAAGCCCATGCCTGGACCCATTGCCACCTGACCGATGCCCCTCTCGACCTAACTACCCCACCTGTTTCCGATTCACACGGCCGCTTATATAATCACGAAGCCATTCTTTCTCAGCTCCTTCCCGATGACACCGCCGAGTCCGCGGACCCACTTGTCGCTGCTGCCGCTGAGCAGTTGCGCACTCGTTTCGCGACTCTTGAAATCGCCTCGATCCGTGATATTGTGCGGTTACAATTTGACCGTGGTGGTTCCAAGGGCGATGGTACTTTCCGGTGTCCCATTTCCATGAAGGAGCTGGGTCCGTCTACCCGCGCCGTCTACATCGTACCTTGTGGTCATGTATTTGCGGAACAATCAATTAAGCAAATCACCGAATCAATCTGCCCAACATGCAGTGAAACTTTCCTCCCCCGCGATATCATCCCCCTCCTTCCTACTACAGAGGCTGACGCTGATAAGCTTTCAAAGCGCCGTGAAGAGCTCCGCGCTGAGGGTCTAACACACAGTTTGAAGAAGGAAAAGTCGGCCAAGAAAAAGAGCAAAAAGGACAAGAAGAATGGCGACGAAGAAAAAACAGAAACGAGAGGCGCGAAGAGAAAAGCAACTGAAGACCTACCTAAAGCTGACAAGCGAGTAAGCGGAATCAACAACACGCGGACAGCCGCGTTAACAAAGCAGATCCTCGAAGAACAAGAAGCGCGAGAAAAGAGTCGCAAAATTGCAACAGCAGCTAAAAGATGAAGCTAAATCCTGATAGAATATCCACCACATAGATGCCCCAATGTTAAAAACCAAGTTTAATCCTCCTGTATATACACATCTATAGCTCCATACATACTCACCCTCTAACAGACGGCGCATCACTAAATACCTACAACTCGTCCTTTCCAACGGGTCCACCAATCTTACCCTCGCAGACGGCGGGCGTACCCACCTCAATCCTATAAACACACTTCTCCGCCTCCATGACCTTCCAGACCTCTTCCTTCTCATGGCAAGCAAGCCAAACGTCAGTCCTCCGGTTAGGTCCATTCCAGCAGCTCTGGCCATTCTCGTATTTGAGGACCAGTCTCTGTCCCTTACCCAGACCCTTTCCATCAGCCTTCTCCTCCTCGTCAGACTCTTCCCAGCTGAACTTGTCGAAAGTACCCATGTGGCTCTGGCCGTGACCCTTCTTACTCTTCTGGTAAGTCCGGCCCATCCAGCACACCTCATACTCGTATTCGCCACTGTTGATAGAAACACACTTATCCTTGAGGGCACGGAAGATACCGTCTGGGCCAAAGTCGCCGGCAAGATCTTGCTGAGCCTTCTCTAGGTCACGGCGCTTGTTGGTAAGATCGCGATCAGCGGCTTCGTAGTCCTCACGGGCCTTCTTGACGGTGCTGGATTCTCCTGAGTTGGTGGGCTCGGCCATGAGACCACTGTCGATGAGCCAGAGACGGAAAGCGATGGTCTTTTCACGAATGACGGAGCGGAGAGATTGAGGAAGGTACGCCTCGAAGTTGAAAACTAGGGAGGGTTAATTGGATGAAACTAAGCAGAGAAAGATGTAACATATACTTACTGATATCAGTATCGGTAGGTTCCTCCTCTTCAAACTCACCCCAGTTGATGCCGTTCTTATCGTCATCCTCACTCAACTGGGCGTTAAAGTCGTCCTCACTGAACTGCTTCTCCACTGCACCTCTAGTAGCAGCGTAGTCTTCCCAGCCCTTAACAGCAGCCTTGACACCCTCATCGTTGAAGTTGGGGTTATACTCTTCCTTGAACTTGGAAAGAATGTTCTCCAAAGTCTCAAGCTTCCTCTGGGCCGCATCGCGCTGGTCAAGGGCATCCTCCAGGGCATCCTTGAGTCCGGTAATGCGATCCTGCGCCAACTTAACCAAGATACCCAGCTTACCAGCCTTGGTAGGTCCCTTAACAACGCGACCTCTCTCGGCCTTTTCCGCCTCCTTGTGCTTAGCTTCCAAATCATCGCGCTTAGCCTCCTGCTCAGAAATTTCCTTTTGCAGCGAGACAATGCGCTGGTCAACATCCAGGCGCAATTTTTGCGCCTCCTCAGAAAGAATGTACTTCTGCTTCAGCGCGCGATCCAGCGCAGCCTGCTTTTCAGCCTGCTTCTTGCGGAACTCCTTGCCAATCTCAGCGCACTTGTTAGCGCACTTGACGCCGCCCTTATGCGCCCACTCATCGGTACCATCGCAGCACAAATCGTGATCGCAGACACCGTCGTTGACGTACATAAAGGGAACATAAGCGCCGACGTGGCCCTTGTTGGCGCACCAGAAACCAGGAAGAGCATTGGTAGTGGCGGTGGTGCCAGAAGGAGAACCGGGAAGGGGCTGGCCGGGGGAAAGAACGTCGAGGTTTGCGCACGCGGAAGTGCCGGGCTCGTCAGAACCGTCGGGGCAGTCGCAGTGGTTATCGTTGATCTTGGAGACGGGAATTGTGATTTCAGGTTGGTTAATGCAAGAGAAGGTGTTTTTGGCGGTGTAGTGTTGAACATCTAGAAGAGGACACTAGTTAGCGAAGTTCTCGGGTGTAACAAGGCATGTGCGACTGGTGGATCGGAAACTAGCTCAACATACAATCGGGTCCCACGCCGCGCGGGACGCTAGAGGCGGAAGCGGCAGAAAGCAACCCAGCGGTGCCGACCAAGACAGAAAGTGTTTTCATCTTGGGTGTGTTATTGATGGAGAGAGTATTAAACAAGAATGAATTGGAAACTCTGGTTTCAACTAGGAAAAAAGAAACACTCTGATTCAAGCTCGCCAAAAGTTAACTCAAATCAACTACAACCAAGCTCCGGATTTCTGTATTAAGTTAACAAGTAGACGATGTTGGGTTATGCCACATTGGGGTAGGACGACAGGGGTATCTAGGAACCCTTACCGTCGAGGGATTCGGTTCCTGTAGGATTATTCGGATAATCTCTGGAGATTTCCTTCGAGTATCGATCAATGGAGGAATCAGGGTTTTGTCACACCAGGGTCAAAATATGTAAAATGACGTTTGTGACCCCTCAACTTAAGCCTGCATGAAGACTACATAGCCGACTTCAACGATGGTTTCGTCCTCAGGAACACCTCAGCCAACGGCTGCCGAGCTGTCAAAGTTGAAGGCTTTGGCCAATGATACCGTGGCCGCCCTTCAGGCACTTGGAGGCGGCCTAAAGAAGCCCAAAACTACCTACATCAATACTTCATCTGCCCAACCCGACATTAAGAGCCAATGTGATGCTCTCCGCCTGGTTAACGCCCGCTGTACTCAGCTGAGCTTCATGATAACCAACAAGCCCTTCACCCCCAGCGCCATCGAGAAACTTCTCGCGGAAATCTCCAAGCTGGCCCCATTCTTGGCTATGTGTGCTATGGACCTCCCAACTTCGAGCTATTCAATCGCATTTTGCAAGCGAATAGTGACTTCTACGGCAGCATACCTCTTTGGCGTGTCTTCAGTGGTGTCCTGCACTCCATTCGATGGCCAGGAACTGGCGGGAGAGAAGCGCGAAGAGGCAATCTCCAAGGCTGCCCGTGCACGCAACTCGTTTGAGGATTTGGTAAGCTTCCTGGAAGGAGGGCCGGCTTGCTGTGTGAAGCAATCCTTGGAGGCGACACAGTCCAGTCTCATCGATACTCAAGAAGAATTGAAGGGATGGGTGGAAGAAAGTAACGAGGAGTTACTCTCAGCGGGGGAGGACCCTAAATATGTCACAGCTACAGAAGATGATGAGTCTGGTGATGAAGACGATTCCGAGTCTTCCGAAGATGAAGACGACGCATTGGATATCCTCGACGGTTTGTCGGAAGCCACGATCCCCGTTGGTGACCCTAAACGTCTCCGTCTTCGTCTTGAATTTGTTCAGAAACGATTAAAGTTAACTGAGCTGATGTTGGGTGCTCTACTGAAGAGACGAGTTCCGAATATCCCTGCGCCGCCATATACACTGGAGGTCGCTAAGCGGATTGACTCGATTATCAACCAAGCCGGCAAGGTATCGGAAAATACCGACGCCATGGCAATGGGATTCTATTCGATGTCTAGATCGGAAATAGAGACGCAGTTGGGTTACAGTATCCAATCTGCTGTGGAGTTAGCTCAGCATGCTGTTGCGGGTTTCCCGGGTGCGGAAGGGGAGGACAAATTCAGTCCATGGTTTGCCAGAGCCAAGGAAGAGTTGTGGAAAGAAGGAGAGTTCCCATTTGAGCGTGAACCACGGAATTCGACATAAAAGTTACTTGTTTTTTTTTAGATTTAATGCATTTATTGAATGATTTTCACATGAGAAATATGGCTAAATGGCAAACAATTAAAGAGCCTTGAATTATGGACACGAAGCGAACATTAACAAAAGAAATAAACATCAAAACCCCAATCCAGTCACTTAAGCGCGGTGGGCACGTCTGAACTTGCCAGCGGCACGCTTGGCCTTGCAAGAACCCTTGGTGGCAGCAGCAGCAACGCTGGAGGAAGAGGAAGTGGCCACAACATCCTTAACGACGGCAGTCGAAGCAGCAGCAGTCGACGAGATCAAGGTGGTGGACTTGCCAGTGGAGGCAGCAGTGGTAGCGATAACAGTGCTGTTGGCAACGGTGGTAGGGTTGGCAGCGGCAGAGGAAGTGGCAGCGGCAGAGGTAGTCGCGGCAGAAGAGGTGGTCTTGACGGCAGCCGAAGTGGAAGAAGCCGAGGTAGTCTTAGCGGCGACCGAGGTGGAAGAAGACCCAGAAGAGGCGGCGCTGTTGGAAGTGTTGGAGGCGGTAGAGTCGGAACCAGTGAAGAGCTCAATAGCATCGACGATGAAACTGGGGTTCAAGAAAGTAGTACCGGTGGAGCCAGAGAGGACATCAATGGTGATAGAGTTGGAACCCTTGACGAGCTTGCCAGAGGGGATAGTGAAGTCGTAGACCTCTCCGTAACCACGGTAAGCACCACGAGTGACACCACGCGAGTCAATCTTGACAGGGGCAGCAGGGGCGGAAGGAGAGAAGCCGTTGATAGAGACCGAGGGACGACCACCGTTGGCAGCAAGAGTAGTAGCAATACGGAGAGTAGCAGCACCAGGGTCAGAGTCCAGAGTAAAGGAGATGTTACCCGAGTTGACAGTCTTGAAGAGAGCCATGGGGAAATCAGAGTCCTTGCTGGTACCGACGGTGAAGACACCAGGAGTCCACGAGGACATGCGGTCATCAGAGGGGTGCATGCGGAGGAACTTGTCACCGTTGAGAAACTCGAAAGGCTGACCATCGTACTCGCCGATCTTGAACAGAGAACCAGCAGGCTCAGTGAAGTTGCTAGCAATGTTGGCAGAAGCGGCCTTACCAGCGGCGACAGTGACAGAGGAAGTGGCAACCTTGAACTCAGTCTGGTAAAGGACCATGGTGTAGGTACCGGGAATCATCTCGGGAGAGGTGAAAGAGCCGTCAGAGCTAGCCTTGGTCCAGTACTGGGCATCATCGTTGAACCAGTGGACAACGGGCTCGAAGGCACTGTCGACACCAGTGGCCTTACCAGTGACGGTACCACGACCAGAAGAAGCGACGAAACCGGTGAGGTTCATGTCAGCGTAGAAAGAGGTGTCGAACTGCGAAGGAGTAGGAATGCCATCGCGAGTGAAGGCCAAAACATAAGGACCGTTGAAACCAACACGGAAGTCCTCAGTCTTGACGTGACCAGAGTTCATGTACCACGACAGGTTGACAACATCAGTGTCGGCCTTGTTAGAGTTAATATCGCGGTGGAAGGGACCACCGGAAGAAGCCTCCATGTTCAGGGGAACGAAGCAAGCGTGAACGGCCGGGTTGTCGTTGTAAGCGCAGTAAGCCTCGGTGTCAATGAAACGAGAGCTGGAGTAGAACTTGGAGCGAGTCTCACCATCAACAACGAAGACATCAGAGCCCTCAACAGTGCTGGTGGAGCCAGCAGTCTCAGAGGCATTACCGAAGGGGTACTCGTTAGGAAGCTCAGAGGCATCAAGACGGGCAAGGTAACGAAGCTCACCAATGCTAGGCTCAGCAGTGATGTAGGTACCAAGGTACATGGTAGCCTCACCCTGCTTAACCATGATGTACTGGGTAAGAGTATCGGTCACGCAAGAAACCTTGACGTAGCTGGTAGAACCGGAAGTCTCAGTAGAGACACTGACGGTAGCGGTGCCAAGACCGGAGCCAATCTGGGTGCCCTTGCCAGAAGCCTGGAGCTCAGTACCACGGTACTTGATAGAGGTGACATCGCAAGAGCCGCCGTTGACGGTCATGACGAAGGAGTTAGAAGAACCGGCATCAATGACGTAGTTGGAACCAGACTTGGTGAAACCAAAATCGGCAGCGACAGTGGAAGCGAGAACAAGGCCAGCGGCCGAGACGGTTTGGAAGGTAGACTTCATTGTGAATTGGGGAAGGAAAGAATAGAAGATTTGAGTGGGTTGTTGATAATCAGAGGGATCTTGGAGAGACAGTCTTGCCGGAAGAGTAGTATATTCCAAAGATGATTGTGATTAACAGATTTCTCCAGGAAATAAAGCCCAACGACAGAGTATTGATCAATCGGATTAACGAGAGTGTGTGTAAGTGAAAGAGGACGATAGAAGGGGTTCGTCTAACCACGTGAGTTCTTCCAAGAAGATAGAATTAAGAAGCAAAAAAGAAGTAAAAGAGAAACACGAAGCTCTTGGATCTTTCTAAAAAGACTTTCAACATAGTAGAAGTGCGAGACTGGCAACTTATATGTAACAGCCCCTTCTCAGCCCACAGACCCCTCCCAAATTCCTTCGTCGCAGAAAAGCCAGTCCATACCCGCGATGAGACGACACGCATATGCAGTACTGGAGCAAGTTTTCTTTTCTTGGGCACAGTCAACTAGAGTACCCCGGCTTGTTGTCATGGTGTGTGGACGTGCCTTGGCGTGGTAAGTGGGTATTTTTAACGGGGACCCTTCTTGGGTTGATTATAGTATGAAGTCAGCACGGTAGTGATGTCAGGAGCTTTTGATTCCGAATTTGCATGTTGTTCGCATCTTGCAACAGTCAAACCGATCTACATACGACGGCCTTTGGTTAAAGTTTTCCGGTTCGATTGACAGACGTCTGATTTACATCTTTGTCTTGTGTGGTACCCTGAACTAAAAACAGCGCAAGACGAAACATGTGAGCCAAGGTAAACGGGGCAGTTTACCAGTCACTGATTATTCATGTGTTTCCGGTGACCGTTACCCACGACCCTTCGCGCATAACTACCCCTGGCTAAAGCGAAAGCGAACTTATGTATGGATTTATTCACACAGCCCAGACTTCAAGCGAAATAAACATCATTGGAACGAAAGCATGTCTCACTTTTTCCAAGATGACATAATGAATGAACCAAACAAGTTCTCCATTGTCTCGTCTCAAAAAGCTGACGACCTGATCTAAATAAACTACCAAGCCTTAAATCCACTGAGACACCACAAGTATGATTTTCCGCCCTAGAAGAAAAAACTAACATTCCAGCGTCAAGTTATTTTTCGCTGTTATACGCCTTTTCTAGAAATTAGGGAAATCCTTTCTGCGCTCAGGGCCCCTGACTAGCTAGCTGCCATGTTACTTTGTCGCCTCTTTTTTTGTTCCTAGTTGGGCTGGGCGGCCCGGACATGGATAGACCATTGGTACGGCGCAACACCGCCCGTCGCTACCGTGATTTTCACCTTTGACATGTGAGCATTGTCATTGCCACGATACTTGTCACTTCATGGATACAAAAGGTCTATAGAATGTTCTGTCAACACGTCGTGTATGTACTTGGTACTAATATTTACTTGTCAACCTGTACTGCATACAATCAAGTTTGGTTTGTCTACAAACTTAGTTTTCGGCGCTTCCCTATATACCCTTGTATGTTTGACACTTAGGAGAATAAACTTTCCCGTCCCTCGCTTCCAAAAACCATCGCATCCAAAATCCGCTATATCGCCACCGATTCCGAAGATCACCGTTCTCGATCTCGTCGATCCCATCCCATCGTAAAAGTCGGATTCCGTCTTCAAAAAAGCATTCTCCAACCACGCCATATTCAACGCCAGGTCATCTCTCCTTAACCCTCTCCACGGACAATTCTCACCGGATCATCTTGACACGAAGAGCTAGCCGAAGCACGCACAGGACAGCTAGGGAAAGTAGCTCACTTGACGACGCCCTGAGCACATAAAAATAAAATTGGTTGCGCTGTATGCTTCTACCTCTTGGCGGCCAGTCACTGTACATAGAAGGGGTAGCCCTATAGGTACTTTTTGATATTCCTGATTCGATTACCTTCGTCTTTTCTGAGAAGACGAGTTGACGTCAGTGAATTTGTGCAACGCATCGCATGTGTACAGGGTCTATGTAACCCTACAGGTGACCTACCGCTATGTCGTAGGAATGACATGCTGGGTAGGATTGGCAAGCAACATCACTTATTGCCTTGATGACTTGCACTAGGTGGGGTCACTTGTAGCTTCCAAGAAGAACCACGATAAGAAACCTTGGCAAAACAGTAACTTTTCCCCTCAGTCCTAATCAAACATCACGATCTTTAAACAAAACAAACTACCACTAAAATGTCTGGACACTCGCACGACCACGCTACTGCCGGCCACTCCCACTCCCACGAGGGCGGCTTCAACGCCCAGGAGCACGGCCACAGCCACGAAATCCTCGACGGCCCCGGCAGCTATCTCGGCCGCGAAATGCCCATTATCCACGGCCGCAACTGGAACGACCGTGCCTTCACCGTCGGTATTGGCGGGTAAGTTTCTCCATTCTACCCCCCACCAACATACCAAGTAGAAAATCTGACAAAAAAAAAACCTCTAGTCCCGTCGGTTCCGGAAAGACCGCTCTTATGCTTGCCCTTTGCCAGAAGCTCCGTACCATCTACAACATTGCCGCTGTCACCAACGACATCTTCACCCGCGAAGACGCCGAGTTCCTTACCCGCCACGGCGCTCTTCCCCCCGCGCGCATCCGCGCTATCGAGACTGGTGGCTGCCCTCACGCCGCTGTGCGCGAGGACATCTCGCTCAACCTGGGTGCCTTGGAAGATCTGCACGGACAGTTCGGTACTGACTTGTTGCTGATCGAGTCTGGCGGTGATAACCTGGCGGCGAACTACTCTCGTGAGTTGGCGGATTTCATTATCTATGTTATTGATGTGTCGGGCGGTGACAAGATTCCCCGGAAGGGTGGCCCGGGTATCACCCAGAGTGATTTGTTGATTGTGAACAAGACTGATTTGGCGGAGATTGTTGGTGCCGATTTGGGTGTTATGGAGAGAGATGCGCGGTTGATGAGAGAGGGTGGTCCTACTATTTTTGCCCAGGTCAAGAAGGGCGTTGCTGTTGATGACATTATCAATCTCATTCTCAGCGCCTGGAAGGCCAGTGGCGCTGAGGAAGTCGCCAAGAAGAACGGTGGCCCCAAGCCTACTGTTTCGGAGTAATCACATCACAAAAAAAGACTCAAAAAATACAGAAAATAATCACTCAAAATCAATTCATAATAAATGGCAATCCCAAAAATCATACCCAATGCAAATAAACAAACAAAAAAGCAATCCCGTCTTTAAACTTTTGAAACAAACACCAATATTTTACATTTCCATGGCATCATCACCACCGTCCACCTCGACCTCCCCAGCCAATGGGCCAACCAAAGGCTGAGCTGTCCGAGGGAACACCCGCTTGTACAGACTGACACCCACAGAGTCCTGGGGGTTAATCTTTCCGTCAAAGGTAGCCTTGAAGTAACCATGGGTACCCAAAGTCTCCTTGACGTAACCAGTACGACCTCTCTTAGTCCACAATGGCAAAGCCTTGAACCAATCGACATCCTCCTTGCTGAAGAACATGTAGCGGATCGTAACGACACGCTTGTGAATGTGGTATGGGTGACCAGTGAGAATCACCCGCTTGGCGATAACACGGCTGGTAGAAGGAGGAAGGGCGGTACCGGTGGCGATAAGAGTCAAACCAACAGCCGAAGGAGAACCAGTGGCCATCTCCGCGCTCTCGGCAACGACGTCGCTGGTCCGCTTGAAGAATAGTGCCGGTACAGGTCCCCAAGTCACAGGGGCAGTAAAGGTAGCAACAGCGCTGCCACCAGGGTGCAGGTAGCGCATGTACTTGTGGACATTGTTAGGGGTGTTACCTGGCTGCGAGAGCAGCGGCTTAATGAGGAAGCGGCGAGCGCCAATCTGGCAGATGAGTTCCTCCTTGGCCTTGATAGACGTGGGGTAGTCAGAGCTAAGGTTGATGAGCACGTTAACGACGGTCTGCTTCTGCTCGTGGCGGAGGAGAGAAACCATGGTGACGGGCTGGAGGGAGGCCGGGGTGGCGATGAGCACGTGCGCGGGGACTTGGCCGCGGAGGTACACGGTTACACGGGTACCGGGGACGACACCACCAACGAGCATCTCGCGGGTGACCCGAGACCGAGTGCCTTGGTAATCGGATACTCTGAGGAGTCTCCGCCACTCTTCAGGCTCGTGTGCGCGGTCTTCATCTTCAACCCACTCTGACGTCCGAAGGGACTTGAGACCTCTGTACCGGGCAAGTCTTTCTCTAGCGGAAACATTAGGCGCCAGCTCGATTTCATCAGGGAACTGCTTGTCATCCTCAACCTCGTTTTTGCGAAGCTTGCGGTAGGCGGCAAGTTGGGCGGCATCTTGCTCCTCGCTGGGCTCATCCATTTCCTCTTCACCAGCCCACTCAGATGGGGCACCCTCGGTCATGGCGGGCTCAGCACGGCCCTCGATACCGTCTTCGGGGGCGGCTACGGAGGAGGTATCGCTGGAGTCCTCTTCGATGTCCATATCCTCCATATCCGAGGCAGAATCGTCGGCGTCGTCATCGGCGTTCTCCTCCAGGAACCAGGCAGACTGGTACTTGGAGGTACCCTTGGGCACACGCTTCTTGATGGTGTACTCCTCGGCCTCCTCCTCAGAGAAGTAGTGGTGGTCATCAAGCAGAACACCCTTCTTGGGTTCGGCATCAGCCTCCATCTCATCGTCATCCTCCATGTTAATCTCCTCAGGCGCAAGAGACTCAAGAGAGTCGCGCTCAGCAGAAGCGACCTGAAGAAGAGGATCCTGCTCCTCATCGTCACCACCCTTGCGCTTCTGACTTGGTAGCGGCGAGCGCTCAATGCGCTCAATCTGGAAAGTTCCCCAATCGCCAACCTGGACCAGACGGTCGGCCTGGAGACCCTTACCACGGATAACACCGGTAACGGCAGTAAGACCGTCAGTATTGGGAGGGGGGAACTGGACGTCCTCAAGGAGCATCCAACTGCGCTCGTCACGCCACGTGATGCCCTTGGGGGTGGTGTTGCAAAGCGAGCGCATAAGGTTTGAGCAGTCAACGCGGTTATCCAAGCTGAAAAGCTTCTCCTGCTCAGGGTGGAAATGGGTGATGTAGGACTTGAGCGAGGCGAGAACACCGTTGCGCTGCTTGGCAGGCTCAATGTTGTCCAGGCCATCGACGGCAGTGAAAAGGGTAGAAAGACCCTGGCTCTCAATGGAACGGAGCATCAGCTCACCAAGGTGATCAACCTCCTCACCAGCAGACAGAAGAACCACGACGAAATCGGCGACACGGGCAGCGTTGAGGCAGGCATCGAGGTTGCGAGGAACAGGAATATACTGGAGTCTCTGCTTGAAGCGATCGACGGGAGTGTAGATAGGACCAACGGTATCCAAGGCGGTGGTGATATCCAAACTATCATTCAATCTTTGAATGGCATGGCGAGCGTCAGTGTCGACACAGAGGGGAACAACCGCCACAATACGAGGAGCGCCGGCAGGGCCACTGAAGATGTGAGTTTCCTGGAGATGTTCCTTGCGCTTAGTCAACTGGCGCTGACGGTTCTGGTTCTTCCGCTCCAGCTTAGACAAGACATGTTGATGGGGAGTCTTGCGGGCAAACTCGGGGGCGAGACGGCCTGGTCCGGTGTAAGTGGGTCAGTTCTCGGAGCTTCTTATACGGGATATCATGGATACATACCCTTGGCGGCTTCGCGGAGAGCGCCCTTGGTGGCTTTCCGGGACTTGAAGCCCTTGTTGGTGGTCTTGGTGGTGGCGCGGTGGGAGTGGCTCATGGTGGACGGGTTGGTACGGCCGGAGCCTTTAGATCTTATAGGGATGGACGCCACTTTGACGATGTCGAGGTGGGAGAGTACAAGAAAGAGAAAAAGTAGTACAGGGATTTGGTATCAAGATACCAGATAGGGTCTCAACGTCAACCCTTGAAGACTCTTTTTTTCTATCAAATCCACGATCTAGGATATAAAAATCCTGAAAGCCCTGTAACAAGTCGGTATTCAGTGCTTTTATGGTGACATTAAAGCATGTTTAAGTGGTATACCAGGCCCAATGCAGTATAAAGTGGATTTTTTTGCGTCTCATTTTCCACCGATAATTTTTGGCGGGGTTTGACCATTTGGTTGGTAGGATCATAATCGATAGCAAGGAAGTCCGATAAGATAAGAAATTTGAGCATCGCAGAGAAATGTAAATTTTTGGAAACTGAAGATATCCAGGGTATCGTGACGTATTTGGGCCTGATTTCCGCTTGTCTCTGTCATTTCTTTCTTAATACTCCAGATCCCAAATAATCCAGGCAACAATGGCCGACCAATCCACCGCCGTCACGGCACCCCCAGCCGCCGAAGTCTCGGCTCCCAAGAAAAAGACTCCCCGTCCCCCAAGCCACAACCAACAAGTCCTCACCAAAGCCGCCCAAATACGACAGCAACGCCATCTCGAAGCCAAGCGCACCTACGGCAGCGGCAAGAAAGTCCAGGTACACTCGATCAAAGACAAGAAATTAAAGCGCAACCTCGGCGCCTTCGAAGCCAAGTACAAAGCCGCCGCCATTAAAGCCAAAGATGCCGAAATCCTGCTCGAAAACACCGCTGGTTTCCTGGAGGCGGAGGATGAGCTGGAACATACCTATAATGTTCGCCAGGAGGAGATTGCCGCTAGCACTGGAGCGGCTAATGCGGCGAAGAAGTTTGATTTGAAGTTGGATCAGTTGGGCCCTTACAAGTTTGATTATTCGCGGAATGGTCGGCATTTGTTGTTGGGTGGTCGGAAGGGACATGTTGCTTCTTTTGATTGGAGAGATGGCAAGTTGGGCTGTGAGATTCAGTTGAATGAGACGGTGCGCGATGTCAAGTGGCTTCACAATAACCAGTTCTTCGCCGTGGCACAGAAGAAGTACACCTACATTTACGACCACAACGGTGTAGAGATCCACTGCCTCAGAAAACACCAAGACGTGACAAATATCGAGTTCCTACCATACCATTTCCTCCTCGCCACAGCCGTAAGTATCTGCAACTTCCGCCCCTCTTCAAACCTAAACTAACAAAACCCCATTCTCTAGTCCACCAACGGCTTCCTCAAATACCAAGACGTCTCCACCGGTAACATCGTCTCCGAAATCCCCACGCGCCTCGGCGCCCCCACCTCCCTCGCCCAAAACCCATGGAACGCCATGCTCCATCTCGGCCACCAAAACGGCACCATCACCCTCTGGTCTCCCAACCAACAAGAAGCCCACGTCAAGCTTCTCGCCCACCAAGGCCCCGTCCGCTCCATGGCCGTCGACCGTTCCGGAAAATACATGGTCACCGCCGGCCAAGATTGCAAAATGAACGTCTGGGATATCCGCATGTTCAAGGAAGTTCACAGCTACACCACCCGCCAACCAGCCTCATCCCTCTCCATTTCCGACACTGGTCTCGTCTCTGTAGCCTGGGGTACGTCCGCCTCCATCTGGAAGGATCTCTGGTCCAAGGAGAAGGCGCAAGCCCCATACATGTCCTGGGGAGGCGCCGGAATTAAGCCCGAGCGCGTCCGGTTCTGCCCCTTCGACGATATTCTCGGCATCGGCCACTCCGCCGGCTTCTCATCCATCCTTGTCCCTGGCGCCGGCGAAGCCAACTACGACGCTCTGGAAGCCAACCCATACGAAACCGCCAAGCAGAGACAAGAAACCGAAGTCAAGGGTCTCCTCAACAAGTTGCAACCCGAGATGATTTCGCTCGACCCCTCATTCATCGGTAAACTCGACAAGCGGAGTGACGCACAGCGCCGCGCAGCCAAGGATCTTGACTCGAAGAAGGGTGTCGAGGCGGTCACTGATGAGGCGAAGAAGCGTATGCGTGGTCGGAATGGTGCGACGAAGAGATATCTTCGGAAGGTGGCTAAGCAGGGTATCATTGATGATAAGCGGATGAAGATTGAGGAGATGTGGGAAAAGCAAAAGGAGCAGAATAGAACCAAGAAGCAGGCTGCCGATGTGGAGTTGGGACCTGCCCTGTCACGGTTTGCACGGAAGGAGCAGTAAGTTCGCGGAGGATTCTGTTCACGGTTATAGATTACACATTGTCGTTCTTGTTGTATTGTATGTATGTATTTACGGGTTGGGATATCCATTTGCAATTTAGTCCTTATTTCATAGTTAAAAATCTACGATTCCCCTAAGCAAACTCATCGTCATCGCCCTCATCAGCCACCGGTCTCTCCACAATGGTATTCTTCACCTTAACCAACATGCTCGTCTTCCACTTATCCAACTTAGAAACCTGGTCAAACATGAACAAACTCTGCGTAAACTCCTGCGCATTCCCCGCCTGTATATGCGTCACAAGATCCGCCATCAACCGACACTCACGCTGCGCCGCAAACGTAGGGTCAATCTCAACATACTTGTCAAGAGCCCTCTGTGTCGCCACCATATCCCCGGTAGCCATGTGGCAAATCCCAGCCTTGAAGAAGTAATCCTTAACCGAGTAGCGCATAAGGTTATTATCCACCGAGGCGTTAGCCACGCGCTCAAAGATATCAATAGCCTTGTAAAAGTCATCGTTCAACGCCGCCATCTCCGCGACCTTCAACCAGAGCTTATTCGCCAATCTAGAATCCCGTTAGCACTTAATCCGCAACCCACCAAGCCAGGAAATACTTACGCAGAGGCACTGTCATTATCATACCAATTCGCCGCCACCTCATACGCCTCAATCGCCCTCTTCACATCCCCCAACTCCTGCTCATACACCTCGGCCAACTTCTCCTGGTGTCCAGCCGCGCGCCGGAAGTTACCTCTCGCGCAATACTGCTTAATCGCGCTCTCCAGGCATCTCGCCGCAGCCGCCGGGTCATCCTTCCGGTACGCCTTAAAGGCCTCCAGTCTACAGTTGGCCGCCTCATCGGGGTCCTTCAGGTATTGTTCGTTGACGCTCGCGGCTTGTTCGAGGGCCTTACCGGCTTCGACACCTAGAGAGAACAAACGACATGGTTAGTTATCATGGCGGGGTACACGGATAGAACAAGACAACAAGGAAATAACATACTCTGGTTCTGCATACGGAAGGCATTTCCAGCCTGCTGGAAAAGATCCGCCGCATTCTGATACTTCTCCTCCCGTCCCCCAAAGAACGAGAACCCACCACTAGCACCCGCCAACGTCTTCTCAGCCTATCATCAACCGTTAGCTAAAACCTCGTCGCAAACCCCTCATCACCAAAATCCCACCTTCTGAAGTAATGCACGTGGGTCGCTCATGATGAAGATATCCGCAACTGTAATAAAAAAGTCCCTTTCCAAAGTAAACAAGAAAGGAAATAAAAAGTCAAGCTTAAACTAGCCCAAGGCCAAGCAGTAATATACAAGTAAGAATCCAAGGCGCGAAATTAGTGGGGTAGGTATCACAGACACCAACAAAGACAAGTCTAGTCTCGAAAAGAAGCAAATAACACTTCCCCAAAAATCCAGGAAAAAAGGAACATCTTTATATACATTTCTAAACCTACATACATACATACCCACGCCCCCAAATCCGTTTCACCCAACAACCTTTCCCGCCCGCCCTGATCCTCATCCGTCCCCAAGCCCAACATGCCCAAACGTTTCAACCCAAAAATCACCACCAAGCTCAGACGCCCCGCGGAGCTATGACGCAGGGTCGTCCCTCTCCCTGTTCTCCCCGCTTAGTAATCCAGGCATCACCAAAAAGATCCCCAAAAAGAAATTGTCAGATTGCAACATCCGGGAGTCGAACCCGGACCCTTCGCTTGGAAGGCGAAGATCCTAACCGCTAGACCAATGTTGCTTGTTCCTTGTTGACAGATTTGGTATAGTGGCTTATATACCCCACTAATCCCTGCAATTTCAAAAAATCACGATAACGAATCCAACGTCACACAGATAAGTCCCACCTCATATCCAGCTCATTGTCTCCCTCACCATCCACACCACCAAGACCCAGCCCAACCCAACACAACACAACCCAAAATGCCACGTCCACCACAACTCAGTCTGCTGCGTGGCCTCTTCACAAAACCCACCTGGTCCACCGCCAGTCTTTCCCAATCCACGCCATCACCACCACTTCCTACCCCCCATCTGCTTCGTCTCTCAGCTCTCCCCGCTTCTGCATCAACCACCGACCCACTCCCCGCGCATGTGACTTTTGTCTCTTCACTTGGGAAACTCCCTCTCGCTGATATCCCGCCCCTTACAGCTTTACGGCATCAAACACCTGCCCATCTGGCTGCGTCTGCCATTACCTTGGATGATTTGAAAACTCAATTGGCCAAGGAGAAGCCATTTGGCTTTCATCAGAGGCCACGGAGGGAACAGGCGCCTCGTGACCCCAACACCGGCAAGACTTCTCTCTCGGAAGCTGAAAAATGGGACAAACTTTCTATGGCGGAAAAAACTACTGCTGGTTATTTTGTCGTCAAAGGTAGTGGCGAGGGAGTAGAATAACCCGGGATTACACTTCCGTTCTTCATTTACATAGCATTAATATCACTTTGACTTTCACTCGAACACAGAATTTGAAAAGCAAACAATCAATATAGACCGTAAACATAACCGAACAAAAGCAACAGCAAATAACTATGTGAAGCAAAAAAACAAACAACCGAACTGAATCACCAAAAAAACAAATGCAAGCATGCCCAAAGACAAAACAGGGTCGTGACCGAAAACCAGCAAAAAAAGCAAAAGCAACAAAACACTAGACAATGAGACTGTGATCCTCACGTCAAAAGTAGCCATGTCCGTTTCCGACCTATCCCAATAATCCCATATGAACCACCCATTTCCTTACCGCAACCCAAGAACAAAGTCTTCATTTTACTCATTATCTGTAAATATGCAAAAGCATTTTAGTATTGCCCGCGCCCGGAATAGAAAGAGCCAGCATATCCCTAGCTCTGGCCCTGCATAACGCGGTTGGCTCCACCGTTGCCCGAACCCCGAGTGCCACGACGAGTGCGGCGGGGTTTGAATGAGTCGTCAAAACGGCCCGGGTCTTGGTTGATCGAGACCCCGTTAAGGTGCATCTCGTTGGGGTGGACGTCCATGTCCCGGCCACCACCGTTCTTGCGGCGACGAGAACCAGATCCAGAACCAGGTCCAGAACCAGGCCCAGGACCAGGTCCACGGTTGGGGTGGACCGGCTCACCAATCGCTCCGAATCTGTTGGTACGGTTGGCCTGGTTGAAGTTACCAGTGTACTGTCGGGGTCCAGAGTTGCGTGGCTGGCCGTAGTGACCAGAGTTGACAAAGTCAGACTCCATAGGGTCAGCAGCAGCACGAGGAACGTCCCAGAAGAACCCATTGCCATTTCCACTGGGGGGGGCAGGACCACGAGGACCTCCACGGCTATCAAGGTCACGGCGCCCATTGCCACCGCGTCTGTTGCGGCCGTTGGGGGGTCTCTCGTCGTATCCATCATAACCAGCGCCACCACCACCGCGGGTATCACGACGACGACCAACTGGAGTGTAAGCAGGAACTCCAACCTCTACACCACCGCTACTGGCTGAGCTAAACCCACTGCGGGTTGTGTTGATAGACGAGCCAGATGAGGCCAAAGGTACACTACTCGCTGTGGTCACATAGCTCGAACGGCTGTTGTTGCTAACGGTGCTGTTCGAGCGTCCGCGGCTGTTGAGGGTAGGCTCGCGAACCAAACGAGAAGGTCCAGTGTTGGTGTTGATGGTCAGAGGGACGGGAGGTCCGTTACGACCATTGGCAGCGGGGCGACGCTCATTGAGGGTAGCTGGGTTAACCGGCTTCAAAGGTCCCTGACCTTCAGCCTTGAACCCATTACCAGCAACAACTGCAGCAATCGTGGGAGCCATAGTCTTGGCAGGAATAGTTTTCGCGGCAACATTGTTAGCCTTGGAAACCGGGATGACACTGTCGGGAGCAAACTTGAGATCAAGTTCCCGAATTTTGAACGCTTCCTTAGCAACGGTTTCATGGTCAATGTCTTCCCAGCTGGCCTTCTGCATGACTCGACCAATTGTGTACTGGTAGCTGAGGTGTCCACTGGGCATGTCGGGGATTTCGATGTTCTCAACACCGTCACAACCCTCAACTGCCTGGATACCAGCAAGCCCGAAACGAGTATCACAAAGGCGGTACATGAAAGGCAACATGTAATCCGTAGGGCAAAAAACGTTGATCAGACGCCCATTAACAACACTCTTGAGAGTAACCCAAACTTGGCGATCAGATGGGGCTGGAGTACCGGCCATCAGCACGTTGTCAACAAGGCCAAACTGGCGACGCTCTGACAAAATCATCAAGCAGGTATAGATACTACGGGCACCTAGACCAAACCCAATGAGAGAAACAGGGCGACCACCCTGAACCTTGCGCTGAATGGTATCAGCAAGAGCGATTCCGACCTTGTCCGCGCGCACTATGCCGACAGTCCAAGGGTTATCAATGATCTTGCTAAGGTTGTCAAGGCAAGACGGCCACTTGTTGTTCTTGAAGGCGTCAATAATAGAGTGCTGCTTGAAATGGGCACGAGTTTGTTTCCACCCACGGCTAGAGGCCACCATCTGCATGCAGCTTCCAAGGCTGCGCAGAGAGTTAGTCTCCCAGCGGAGAGCGTAAACCTCGGCCTGGTTTCCCAAGCAATGCCACGGGTCTTGGGCCTGCTCATCTGGCTTGAGGATAGATCCATTGATGCAGATACACATCCGCAGACGACGATCATGATGGTGAAGGCTGCGGGTATCAATCATAGGCTCATCCTGCTTGTCTTGAACCTTGATAGGAAGCAGTGCAAAATCCTGCACATCCTTGGCGTAGGCGTCCATAGTCTTGCCTGTAGCCTTTGCTCCATAAAATGCGAACAACGAACCCATCGCGACACCATTATCGCCGAGCTGGCCCAAAAGTTCGATTGTGTTGTTGCCAGTCAACGTGCTAGCATCAGGGGGGCGTCCAATAGTGGACTCGGAAATAGGACCCGCAAGAAATTCAGTATCATTGGCACGGTTGGGGCCGGTCTGGCGACCACGAGGCATCTCAGCACCCTCGCTAATACGGCGAGCCATCTCGCCATTGGCGAAGTCAAGGGCGATCTTGCCAAGGCAGCGACCAAAGCGAACCTCGTCTTCCTGAACAGCACGGAGAGGCATGTTCAACGAAGAGGCGACATACATCATGACGGTACGACCATAAGCGCTATAGTCCTCAAGAGAGATGACAACGAGCATGACAATAGTCATCAAGAGACGACGGCGCTCAAGAGGGAGGTGCCAGAGAGGAGTAGCAATGGGGGGGTAGTGGCGGAGAGCCGGGTCGGTCTGACCATACGAGGGGGTAGCAACCGGGCCTAGTCAATAAATTGATAGTTAGTTACAGTCCATAGTAAACAAAGTCTTGAATACTTACCATTACCGTTATAAACAGTACGGCTGCCAACAGGAACGGGCTTGCTCTGAGGAGCACGAGCACCGCGGCCATTGTTACGTCCGTTGCGGGCCTTAGCACGGCCAGCGGACTTGACTTCAACAGTCTCAACGGGGGGATCGATGACTTCAAGATCCCGGCAGCGGTTAGCCAAAGCGACCTGCCACTTGCGAAAGAAAGCCAACATCTCCTTGCGGAGTTCCTTGAGAACAGCGGGGTCATTCTCATCGATAGGGTCTGCCTTAGTCGAGGCGCCACTGCTGGTAGTGCACAGGCTCTTGGAGCTAGGGGCAATGTTCTCTTTGCTGGAGGCATCGCTAACGTTGCTGTCGCGAGTGCCAGGACGGCCGGGAGGGAGAACAAAGAATCCAGTCATACGGTGGGCCACGACGTCCGTGATGTTAGACAGAAGGGCAACCAAATCATCGCGCTCACCGCCAGAGATTGTTCCGGTGAGGTTAACGGGACGGCGACCGCCTCCGTAAGCGCCTCTACCACGGGCCATATTGTTTCGTCTAGAGTAGCGGGTTGTTATCTTGGCTACCTAGGAGAATTGAACAAAAAAAAACAATGAGTAGTCAACGAAAGGTGACGAAAAGTTAAAAGAAGTGATGAGCAAGTTGGCAATAGTAAATACCTGACAGCGTCTTCTCTTCCTTTGATGCTTAGAAGTAAACAGTGATTAAAGTGTTGATAAACGAAGGTATTTGGTGATGATTGTTATGAAAGTGAGAAGAAGAAAAAGAAGAGGGGGAAGAGAAATGGATGGAGAGGGAAAACAGAAACACAAGAAAGATGGATGGATGCTCCACGGATGAAGCAAACTGCGGGGACGTTGGTAGAATAAGGCAAGAGGTGTACCAAAACAAACAAATTGGTGCAATACAGAAGCCTGTTAGTAGATTGTGTGGAGAATATAGTGGCTCTCGTCACTGTAAAACAAATCACAACAATGTCAAGATCCGGAAGGTACACGGTCCGGGATTCTTTTCAGTGGAGAACAGAAGCAAACGGCGGACGTTCAGTGGGGTTAGCGAGCGGCCGGCCTAATTACTGTTGGTATCACACTTAGATTCGGCAAGAAGTTCGGCACGCAAAAGTGGATCTTTCACCAAATAATAGGGAAGGTAGACGTAAGAATATCGTTCCGGTTGAGTTGCCGTATGTCTGCAGCTTGAGGAAGTGACGTCGAAATAGTGCGTGGGCTATGACCGTATTTGGGAAGGAAATTACCCAAAGGGGAAGTCAACAAGAAGCTAGCACTAGAGTCCAAGCTCAAGACTGCTTCGGGTTGCAGATGTCGAATCTAAGGGTTGGATAACGCTCGTTGACGATACCAAGGTGACAGGGAAAAAATCCGATGTGGTTGAATTGTGGCAAAGTACACCAATAAAATAAGCACAGTCGGGTTGGTGGGTTGTCGGTTAAAAAGGAAAGCCAAATTGGATGTTGCCAAGTTCAGCAAAGTCGATGATTGTACGAGGAGAAAAAGTATGAGGAAAGGAACAGGAAGTCTGCCAGTAGCTCTGAATCACTGGCAACTACTCGTCCAAGCAAGAGTTCCGAACACTGCAACGAATATTGAAGCAGTATCAGGTACGATGTGGATGCCTTGTTCCCTTACTCTAGTTTTTAAGATGTACAGTCAGGTTGTCGTTTCAGCCAAAGGTCATCTCAGTACCTGTTTTGGTAGACGGCGATGACCGGATGGATTGTCTGAAAGACAAGGAAATAGGGGTGGAGGAATAAGTTTGTATCCGGACTGAACAAAGAGACGAAGTAAGAGTGACGATGTTGTTAGTTAGTGAAAATCAGACGTGCAGATGAAGCAATAGCGAGAAAGTGATGCGGGGAAATGATGATAAAACGAAGTTTCCAGCTTGAAAGAGCAAGCAGGAAGGGACGAGAAATAGAGGAGTGTGGAGTGCGGGCAGGGGCAACTAAATGCAGAAAGGACTGGTAGAGTGGTTGAACAGAGAAGACGGGGAAAGAGCAAGACATTTAATGTGTGGCACCGAGTGGAGAGAGCAAAAGAGAGAGACAGCGCAACAGACACAGGGAAGGAAGAGAGAGAGAGCGAGAAAGAATCACAGGGAGACATGGCACAGGAAGCAGCTGCATGTTTCACTCGGACGACCCGACAAGAGAATGTCAGCCATGTGAGATGCGGCCACCGGCAGAAACAGGATGGACAACAGGGCCAAACAGCACTTCTTGTTCTCCTGTATTGGGTCAGGATGTGCTGTACACAACAGCAAGCAAGACCAGACGCGGCGGGTATCGTCAAAGGCTACACAAGCGGCGTGTAGAGGGTGTGGCGGGCCTTGAAGTCCGATTAAGATGTTCTTATCGGCTTCCCGAACCAGCATTGACATACGGTGGCAACATAAAGTACAGCGGTCAGATCAAAGCTGGTCAGAGCGACTGTATGGCACGAAAAAGGCAAGCAGTAGTGGTGATGGATGCACCAATTGTCATGGGCCATGTCTTGCTCGTGCGTCTCGGAGCTTGTGTCACACGAGATTGAATTTGGTGGCGGGTAACAAGATATGATGTTTGTTGGTGACAAGACGTGAATAATAATCAAAGCGAATGTATAGAACCAATGCGGAGACAATGAAGGAGCCAGGGCGGACGGAAATGCAGAATACGAATGGGGAGATGCATGTCGGCAGGAAGAGAACGTGACCATCTGGGGGAGTACAAAGACGTGCGCATGGTTGAATGCGGTATGTTGCACTGGGGTCCGGGAAGGAAGAGAAAACGATGAATGGAGGCTCCATGGTAGCCGTGTTTGATGACCGGCCGACGCCGGTTGACGGGAAAGACAATACTATAGAGGCTCTTTGTAGTCCGGGTTTAGATGTACTGGCCGCTCTCCTGGCCGGAATAGATCAGGGTGAAGGTTCGGAGTAAGGAGTGGGGAAGAACATAATAGACTCGGACAAGTGATGGTGATATCGCAGAACTTACCAAACAAATCAACGGACAAAAAAGAAGAATCTGATGAACAGACGGGAACAACGGGACGGGCGCCAGCAGCAGAGGAGGCGGCCCAAGCAAGCAGTAACAGGTGTTGCAATAGTAGGTGGTGCAGGATGAAGGACGGCCGGGAAGTGCGACGCGGTGCACAAGCGACAAGGACGGAGAAGTTTTGGAATCAGTGGGCCGCAATTAGTTCGTAGGTAATCTAGAAAGCATGAGTAACTTAACAAACAAAGACAGTGACGGTAGCCGGTTTATATAGGGCGGACAAGGAGGGGGTGACGGCAGACAAGGCAAGTGCGCCACCGAGTCACCACGTGGTGATGGTGTTGGGAAGACTGCCGGGAGAAGAAACGGAAGAAGAAAAGGAACAGTTCTCGCAATATTGGGGATATTTGGAATGTAGTCTGGAACAATATGACTATAGCGGGTAAATGGACCATGAGGGCTTACACCGTACGAGCTACAGCACACAAGGGAAGCGCAAAAGGGCAGAAATAACATAAGCCGTGGGCGGAAGTATGCGGAAGGAATTCAGTTTGTACTCGGGCGTGTGGGATTATTGCATCTTTGCGAAGCGATAGCGAGAAGCGACCGCCATGGAAAGCAGTGGAGAAGTAGCGTGGCCAAAGAACTGCGAAAAGGCTTCGGTAGTACATACGGCCACTCTACAGTGTGTATCAACCACGACCAATAGAAGCGCGGTAGGCGGCAGTTATGGCTGGCTGGAAGAAGGCTAGCGGCGTTGGGCGCAAACAGCAGACAGACGGACACGACAACGGCGGTTTGGTAGTGGAGGTAGGAAGCCGCGGGCCCATCTCCTAGTCTAGTTCCGTATATACATACACACATATGTATGTATATGTCTGCATACTAATTTACTTTCCGTGGCAATATGTAGACACATGGCGTGGCCGGGTAACAGCGTTTGCGCCAAGTGCCATTAGTGTCGATGGGACCTGTTTCGGGTTTTGTTGTTTGGCAGTGCTGTGCATTGCAGACGATGATGGACGGGAGCAGGGGAAGAAAGGCCCATGCAGGTAGCTCCCAGAAGGGCTCAACAAGAGGGGCCGGGAGACACATAAACACTTGTTAGACGAATGGGGAGACGACGGGATGCATCAAGCCAAGACATGGCGGCTACGGCGTTGAAAGGTGGAAGCCACGGAGAACGCCACCACGGGCTGGGGGCCAGAGTTAGGTTGGTGCTTGAAGTAAAGGATGTATTGTATCACGAAATCGACAGTGCCGACAAGGTAAGGTTGTCTTTTGTAGGATAAGCGCTAGACGAGGGTCAAGTAGACGAGAGAACCTAGAAACTAACGAGATTATACTGTCCAAGCTAGATCCCACTAAGAAAAAGCTTAAAGAGACCAACATGAAAAGAAAAAAAAAACTGACTTACCATATATAGAAAAGCATGCGCTCCTCTAGACAACACAACGTCCCAAAGCGGCAAGCCGCCTGGAGCAATATAACGCACAACCTCACGATGCCCAGACGTTCTCACAACGGGAAGACGAACGAGTCCGTGCTGTATGGATGCTCCACATGGATCTCTCAAGGTCCGTGAGAAACGACCACTGCCAAGGCAATAAGCCCAGTCAGTTGGTCTTGTGAAGCAAGTAAAGCAAGCCTATCTGTCACAAAACCCAATATCCAGAGTGACACAAGCGGATAATTGACACAAGTGGGCCCGGTGCCCGGATCGGAAGGGCCGGGTGGGGCCGTGGTGAATGGGTTTCGGGGGGTGTTTGAGCGGGACGGAATGCAGGGTAGCGTAGACGGATTGGAATTGGATCGGAAGGAGGTGTAGGACGGAGGAACCGTGTTCGATGATGAGGATTGAAAAACGCGCGCGAGAAATGGGAAGAGATGCGCGGCTGATATGATGCTTTTGGTGGGTTTTCCTGGATGTCTGTGGACTATGGGCCGATTGGCGCTTGATTGGGCTGGGATCGTATTGATTAGGCTGGCACGCGGATATTGAGGGGAGGGTGATATTCGCTTCTTAAAGCGGCATATGCAGGCGAATAATGACGGAAGAGACGGCTCGTGAAATATTCAAGCGGGGTATGTATCAAGAAGAGCCGCGACATGCAGCGAGACAACCCGGTATACATATATACATACGAATGAAGAATGAACCGCCAAGTAAGATTCACCAACAACCCCCGCCGCCTCAAACAAAGAAAACATGCGCTCCCTCCGTCCATCTACGCGCCAGCGCTTTTCCAAAATACAACCTGCTACGCCCTTGAGTCAAAACCAGCCTTTCAGATGCACCCAACAACAATGTCTACTCTATTTCGCCCTTGCTCAGCCGGAAAGCCAGGGAGTGCAAGAAAACTCGCAGCGTCACATCAATCACACGCTTAGCTCAACGGGGATCAGCCGTGATGAGATTGGGCTGACGGGAGTTTTTCGTTACAAAGTGTCCGGGATTTGACCGAGCCAGTGAAGACGGTACTTCACGATTGAATATATAGTTTCCTTGATTCGTAGTTGCCGGGTGAATTGGGGGCACCTTCTTTTTCCTTATGATTTGGCCTTTGAAGATCATCTTTCTATCTGTTGGGCCTTGCCACAATTGTGTTACTGTCCGACCGCAGGGTAAGCGAAAAGGAATGTGATGGAATGATGTGACTGAGGTCCTAAACACCACCCGCAAAACCAAATCCAAATCTACCCAAGACCGAAAAAAAGCAACAACCATATCGTGCATATACAACTTCCAGTTAAAACACACTACTAAATCGCCCCCCACCCATTTATAGTTATGCGTATATTTGTTTCCATATATGCATACAAACATACAGTCCATCCATTAATCAACATACGCCACCCTCCATTCCTACACTGGTTCCTTCCTACCCAAGTAACATCTATCACCATCCCTTCCAATCTAACGTCTCTTCCCTCGCCCTTACTAGCCAGGAACCATCTCCAATGACGTCATTTAACCCTACAACAATAGGGTATCACGCGCGATAACTAACCCCAACCCCACCAAAATCTAGTTACATATGATCACACGAGCAAATGATGAATCTAAATTCAATCAACAACCTATCCGAAATCACTACAAAATGCCTACCCCCCCACCTCAACAGACGAACTCCGCGCCCAACGGGTCCCGAACTCAAACCCAAGCACACCCACCGACAAATCCACCCCCAGCGACCCCCGGGATTCTCCATCTCCAAGGACGTCCATCGGCCTCAACTACCTCCCCACCCCGCTCAGTACAATGGGCCAGTGACACCCTTGATAACGAGCACCTCAACCGGAAGAAATCCAAAAGTGCGTAACCCATCCCTACGTTCATCTGACGTGAACTAACCCCTCCTCTCCCAGTCTGCTGCATCTACCACCGTCCCAAGGCTGTCGGAGAATCCTCCTCGGAAAGTTCCTCTTCTTCCGATTCAGAGGCATCTTCTGATTCTGACTCGGATTACGGACATGGACATGGCAAGGGACCTTGTCCTGCGGGTGACCACTCACATGGTCACGGTGATAGGAAGGGGAAGAAGCCTCGGAGAAAGCCGAGTCCTAATGCCTATGAACGACAGCCACGGCCGAGAAATATGAAGAGAGGTCCCAATAACGGCAATGGAGGCAATGGAAACAATGGTGGTGCTGGTCCATCAGGGAGTGGTGGAATAACTGTTTAACATTTAATGATACCCGCATACGAGTCAACATAGAGCATCGCTTTCACAACAATCATTATCCAGTATCCTTTCAACGCCCGTTTGAACTTAAAAATACGCAAATATAATTTGATGCAGTACATCATTTACCAAGTCACCCTATGCTAACCCTCAAACAAAGCTAATAAAACCCAAAATGAAATAAAAACAACAAAAAAAAACAAACAAAGCAATGTGCAATCCAATCTCGTACCAACCAACCAGCCAGCCCACCAATCCTATCCTATCCATGAACCCATGAATTCCAAATGTAGATTTTTTTGTCTTAACCCTCCTCCCTTTCCTGAACGTCTACCCAAACACTGACTTGAGACCGTCTCCCTTTCCACCCTCCTAGGGCGAAGCCAACCCCGCCAATCCCGACTTTTCCAAATCCGCCGGGCTAATTCCCAGCATAGACGGCACCTGCTTCCGCGACATCTTCTTTCCCTCGGCGCCCTTGACTGGTGCACCTTGGATTGTCCGAGGGGCGTTCATGTACGCGCTGTCAAGCTTGGCCGGAATGCGAGATACAACGGCGTGGTAGTCGCCCGGGATCTTGGCGTGTGATGGCAAGACACTGGCCGTTCGCCAAATATGGTCTCCCGTGTCACTGAGGAAATTAGGTACCCTATTACCACCACGGGATGCAGCTGCCAGATTGCTACCTAGCGAGGAGATACCATGGGAGGCCCGAATTACTGAGAGACGGGAAAGGCCTGTGGACAGACCTGGGCGACCACGTCCCTTCTTGGCGAGAATGATTTCATCGAATAGGCGGATGGACGGGTCGGCTGCCGGCATGCGTTCACGCTCATGGATGAACTCATTGAAGGCTACATCACATGGTTAGCAAGTTTTCGAAAAAGAAAATCAAGAGTCCAAATCACTTACCCTGCGTTCCACGCATCATGATAGCATATTCTTGTTGCTCGAATGGCAGACTCTTTATGAAGCCATCCAGGTCAAATGCAAAAGTCTGACCCTGTTTTCTCTGCTCCTTGCTTGGCCGTCCCATGTACTTACGGTACGTGTAAAGCAAAGAAGCAAAGCAACGCACAAACGCCGCCCGAATACGATCGGGATGGAAGGCGTCAGGGCACACTAGTGACACAAACCCAAGACAGCGGCCGTGAGCATATGACTCGCAGCTAGAGCACTTGAAGATCCCCTCAACTTCAGCCTTTTCCTCACAGATAGAGCACACAGAGACACGATCATTGCCGTTAAAGTTGAAGCAATGACCCTCAACCCACATAGTAGTGTCTGTATTCGTCACGGGGTGGACCAGCATATTAGGCATAATTGTCGACGCCGCAAGAGTGGACTGCGCATACGTCGACGGGGCATACCTACCGCCGCCATACGACGAGTGCGAGTCTATCGAAATCGCCGAAACGGATCCACTAGCCGAGTGGCCAAGGAACGGCATGCTGGGTTTATGCGCCAGACCCTTGTCGACGCCAAACGACGAACTACGTCGTCCGCGTTCATCAAAGTGTCCGGATCGCTTTTCACGCAGCGTGTTGTGGAAGGAGTAGCCCGAGTCGGTGCGAGAGACTGGTGTGAGGGGTGCTGGGGGTGTGGTCGGGAAGCTGCCGGAAACAGGAGACACTGACGATGGTGGTGAGCCATGCGATGACTTGCTGGTTCCGGGCCGATCCGATTTGCTGGGATCCAACTTGGAGCGGCTAAAGGCGTTGAAGACTGGCGGCCGGGGAGGCTCAACGCGATTTTCAGGTTCGCCAAAGGTCGACGAGTTTTGTGACACCCACTTACCCAGCGTGCTAGTAGCAGGCTTGGGATTGAAAACGTGCTCGTTTTCAGATGAAAAGGCGTCATATGGGAAAGTTTCAACACCATACGGTGGTGGACCCGTAGCAACGCCGTAGCGAAGCTTGGCCGGCGCAGACAGCTGCAGCAGGGACATGAGTTTGCGACGGTGCTGTCTAGGGAGACGGATAGGCTGCGACGTGGCATCGATTGTGTCCTTGTCAAGATCGACCAAAACATAGTCGTCTTCGGGTAGCTCGATGCGCTCGTACCGTCTTTCAATACCTACAATGTACGGGCAAGGAGCCTCAAGAACCGACAATAATCTTGCAGGCAAGATTGGAATGAAAACACTAGCCCATTTGAACGGATACAAGAGGTTCACTAGCGCGTGACACGCAAGGTGCAGCATGCTCGTATGCGACGACAGAAAGATGATGCGGCTCTCTGACAAGGCATACTCGAAGAGAGCAACAACATTCTCCAACGACAAACTACGGAACAAACTGTAGATATCGATAGTACGAGAACCAGGGATCTCATTGGGCGCCTCGTTGCGGGCGTACATGCGCAGTTCCCGTACACCGAGTTCCACCTGCGTCTTTGATGAAAGGGGGCTGACAGCCTCGACACATAGATTGATCACATATCTCTCAAGGGGCTGCCACTTGCCCACTTGAGGCGAGCTGGCTGGCACCCGGAGGATAGCGCCATCTGTCATGGGAACGAGAATTGCTTTCAACCATTCCTTCCAGAAAGACATTCTCGTAACATCGCGTCCAAGAATACCGTATGCCCGCGGCGCCCAAAGTCCACTTTCGCCTGATGTTAATCCATCAATCTTTGAGGCAGCGCCATGGCGCAGGGGTCGTAGCATCTCCGTCATCAAGGAAATCTTTTCCTCCACCGCGCTGATCTGATCCTCTAGACTGTCGCGCTCGTCGGTACCTGAAGCCACAGTAGGAAGTTTGGCCAGGAGCTGCGATAAATGTGTGCGTTCACCCGCAAGTCTCAATCCCAGACTTGCCGCCAGTTCGCGCTCCTCGTTAGACATGTGACTCTGTCTCCATTTCTCACACCTTTTTTCAATCTGTTCGGCAACTTGCGCACTCAGAGCAGTCCATATAATCACGGTGATGCCGTAAATTTTGGTGTTGTCGTCACCAGTCATGGTAAATCCGTGCCATGTGGACCGCGGTCTGTCGTCGGAAGAAACAATTTGAATATCGTTGGGGAATGCGAACATTGGTACGTAGTCGGGAAACTTGCCACGACGGGCTTTTTCCTCGGTGGCCTCACGTGGGGGGTATCTATCAAGCAAGACTGGCTCAAAACGCTTGCGTAGCGGATGCATGTCGGGATCTTCGGCCAATGGCTCAGGTGGGGGAATCACCGAGTTGTATTGGCTTAGACGCTTCGTGGTTCTAACAGAAGCTGTGGATTAAGTAACCTGTTAGCATGTCGTTCTGTGGGACGGACCAGCTTGCGCTTTTTTTTCTCTTGATCCTGTTGGTGGTAGTGGTTACAGCCACAAGATGCTTCATGGATCATGTATTCATGTTGTGTAGACTTGACAGTATACCGTGTTCCAGGTACAAGCTTGTGTTCTGCCAATAACATTTGGCAGCTGCGGTGAAAGCTGAGACTAGTGGACTGTCTTCCACAACAACAGTTACACCGACCAACAAAAAATCTTGAGTAAGGCGACGACTTACCTGGTCTACTAGCTCCCGGCTGCTTCCGCGAGCTATGAATATCCCTAAAACTCATTTTGCGTCTGATACTGCCCTTAATACTCCGCAAAGGACTCCTCCGGCCGGAGGGGTCTAATTCGTCGGCCTTGATGCGCTCGGCCCGTGGTGTGATCATTGGTGGACGGGAGTGCAACTTGGCACCCGCGCTAAAGGTCAAATCGTCCAAGAAAACCTCACGTTCGGCTGCAAACTTGACAAGAGCTGAGTCAAAGTCGAACCCAGGCTCTTCTGAAGTGGGGTCGCGAAAGATACTGGTACCAATGATGCTGTTGGTGGGAGTGGCGCCGTTGACCATAGCCGCGTCGGCGTCAATGGGAGCCGAAGTTGCGGAACCGCCGATGGGGGGACATGGCCGAATCGTGGCACTACTGCGGTTACTGCGGGTGTTCCCCACATCAAGCTCATCGAGCGTGTGGATCGAGAAGCGGGCGTCCGACATTTTCGAGTTACGGTTGGTGCTAGCGCGCGAATGTCTCACTGACGTCTTAAAGCTGGCGTTAGATGAATCGACCTCGACATCCTCCTCAATTGTCGACTCGACCTGTTGCGGATCATTGTACGTGATGTTTTCCACACCAGCAATCCAAAAGTAATCGGCCAGGGGCGCCGCTGGGTTCTCCATCTTGTATATAAAGTGAGGGGGATACTATGGCGGTGGGAGTGTTTGGCGCAGGCAGCAATAGAAAGAAGGAAAGATGGTAGTTGTAGACGCAGGTGTTTGTGTGTTTTGGGGCATGTAGCGGGATAAAAGCAGTTGGCGGATAATGTGTAGAACCAAAGTGCGAGGGCAAAGTCGCGGCTAGGTGCATACACTTGGTGGGCGTGATAGGGGCGGCACAAGGTGATTGTCGTGTATCTTGCGGTGAACGTGTAGAGTCAACTGGATATGTATGGTGGTCCACGAACGATTGTACTGGTGAAAAGATTGTCGAAAGAAGCCGCGGAAAGCGGAATCTTTGTGGGTTGGAATGGAAGACCAGGAGGATCACCAGTAGTTGCGTAGCGGTGGGGACTCAAGGGCCGTGATGAGTTTGCTTGCAGGTTGCAGGGCTGGTAGGGATAAGCTTCCACAGAGAGCCCAAGGCAATGAGCAAAACAAGAGAAAGGCGATGATTGTCGAGTGAAGAGAAAGTATGTTGGTAAAAAAGAGTGTATAGCAAAGCGAATGTTGAATCAGACGTGATGGTGCACCCGGCGCATAGAGCAAGCAGACAAGCAGGAGAGGCCAAGCGACAGAAGACGAGGGGTTGGTAGTCGAGGAAGGAGGGAGCTTTGGGTATTTTGTCAAGCGACTGAACGTGAAAACTGGTTGGTGAATATCAGCAGCGGAAAAGCGAATGAAAAAACGGGCTTTTTTGTGGTTTTTTTTGACAGGCGTAAAGGAGGGTGAATTGAGACGACACTGACGGGGGAATAGAAAAGGATTGTGGCCATTAACGGCGGCTGTCGGCGGTTGACGGGTTGATGGGAGTGAATAGAAGAACAGACACGATGCGGCAACTGGTGTGGGTACCAATGCATGTGTATCAGGGTTCTGCGACGACGTACCTTTTGGTCTAATACATGCATGCAGAGATGGGAAAACGACTCTGAATATAGTTTGCAGTTGAAGTAATGATGGAAGAAGAGGAAATCAACAATCTGAGAAAGTGCATCAGATCTTGGGACGTTATAGGTAGATGTAGATTACTCCGAATTGGTTGCTGTCACAATCGGAAAGTACCTTGACAAATTCACGCCCACAACTGTGTCTTTTTTTTTCTTTTTGGCTGCTTGTCCTCGTGGGAAGGCACGGAACCAAGCTGGATCTTCGGATTGGGAAACTGTCCAACCACAGACCAACCAGCACAAAAAATCACTAGTCACCCGAACTGAAAATTCGTATTTATCTATTTTCCGTCACAATGAACGGACATTCGACATATCACAAAGGACACGCTCGATAACAACATCAACAAAACAACGAAAAAAAACTGGAAAGAATCAGGGAAAACAAGGGATTATCGCAAATAGCAACACAAGAGGAAGTCCAACTAGTTCCTAGTCCGGTTTCTTCCTTTGGCAGGGCCAGGAGGAACAACAAGTAGCGCGGAGAAGTCAACATAGGAAGTAGCCTAACAGCTACTTTCAAAGACAGACAGCAAAGGATTGGACCGGGAAGTGAGGGGGGCTACTGCGGTAAAGCAGGTACGGGATTTGGAAGGAGTGCCCCAGGTAAGCCAAGGAAGGGGGGAGGGAGATTGTGAGGAAAGGGACGATTTAGCTAGCATCTTTTTCAAATATAGGCAAATCACGAGGTGGGATAAAATGGCAACGCACAGGTTACGGCTAGCCACCACGGCGCCACAGACCACTCGGGCGCCGCCGCCATGGCTTCCGTTGCGGTTATGACTTCCGTCAATCTGATTCTACATTTGTATTGTATGTATGTATGTACTTACTCAAATAGACACTGAATCATGTTGCCCCACCGCCGACTTGCTTTCGCCTGCAGCCGGGACTGAACCCACAGCAACGACTCAGGAGCTCTTGGTCCAGGAACAAGACCTGCAAGCCAGGACAAGGCCCTGAGACAAGAAACAGTGATCGGCCAGGTACCGTTATTCCCACGGCGGCAATTTTTACAAAGACCATTCACAGCCTTCAGGAACATACCCAAAAAGGGACATGCACACACAACCAACCTGCTGGTGTCAGCAGAGTCAAATGTGTCTAAGACGGGGGGGCGTCCGTCCAATTCAACAAAGCATAGCCAACCCGGCCGACTCACAAGACTCAAAAGATGTCACTGAGCCGACTCAAAAGGCGATGGCTGACCTCGTCGCCATCATGGGTACCATCCCAAGACAAATCTCTGCAAAGGAAAAAAAACCGAAACAACCAACCCTTCTTTCTTTCTTTCGTCTTGCTTGCTTGCATCCGTTGATAAGCCGCCACAGTCAGCCCCATTCAAAGTCCAGGGTTTTTAGCGATAACAAGCCGTTTTCTAAAGAGAGAAAGGAGAAAGAAGGAAAGAAAGAAAGCACGTTGGTCCCCCCTCCTTCTGATAAGGAGAGGTGAGTTTTTCCTTGGCCGCCGACGGGCAGGCAAAAGAGGGGCTTTACGGTAGAGAATATCTGTAGAAGCCCGTTTTCTAGGAGAATATAGAAGACGAGGCTGAGTGTTGGCGGGTTTTGGGGGGCTTGGATGGGGTTACCCGTGAGCTAGTTTGTAACGGACAGATGCATTCTGAGGCCAGAAAGGCTGAGGTTGTGGAGAAGGCGTTCACCAATTGTACAATCTATCTTGTCGCACGTCTTCGGTGAAGCAAGAAAACGGCAGCCAACCGTAGACGACTAACTAACAAGATTCCATTTCACTGCCCCTAGAAAAGCCAAAGAGCTCACTTTAGCTCCGATCCACAGACGGCCAAGACAATCAACTATCCGCTAGAAGCAGTTTAGCGGCCCATCTAACCTCAGGGGTTTATTTTTGTCACTAACTCCATATTTTTTTCGTCGTGTTTATATCTCCATCGTATAATCCAGTACTTCACCTGCTCATCCCATCTTGGTAATCGATGAGTGCTGTTGAAATGTCTAGCGTAGAGGGTGGTGATACCGCTTTGGAGGTACAAAAGCCGCCAAGATAACTTTACAGCTGTTCCTGCGTTGCCCTGTGGTAGGGTTAGGCTGAGGCTCAGGTCTTTTGCAGGAAGGGATAGAAAGGGTTTCAATGACAAGCCACAGAGAACCATGGTCCAGATGTGGGACTGGGGAGACTCTGACCATATCACTGCGCCAAAAAAAGAAGTGGAACCTTTGAACTTTGTTACTGATTACTTGTGATGAAGGATGGATAGTCTGAAGGTGTTACAAGGCACAACAAAGGTTTGTTTACCTTTTCTCTCTCTTTTTTTTTCTTCCCCTTGGGCAGATTGACAGACACAGCCCGTGGGACAACCAAGGTGCTACATTTCGATAAACCGTGACCATGGTGGTCGATAATTTCCACTAGATCAGAGACAGACAGTGTTGAACAGACCACATTCGTTATCAAGCCGTTGACGAAAAAAGCCCGCGTAGATGATTCTAGCTTGACATCAACAACCAGGGCCAACCCAACCGTAAAGCCCCGTTCGTTTTTTTTTCCCACAGGTGGGGCATATCGCAAGATGTGAAGAGAACCCACCATCATCACAGTTGCGTCATTGAGGCTTGGCCGTTTCCCAACTTTGTTTATTTGTTTGTTTGTGTGGGGTTCGTTCATGAAGGATAGAACTAGCCTAACGAACCCCCTTTCTTTCCCTTGTAATCGACCGACTAACGCATCCCATCACATTCCATCAAGCAATAGATAATCACCTTAGCCTAATTGACATTTTGAACCTCCAATGCCCCAGCCACGCCAACCCCTCCACCGCACGGTAATCAACCCATAGATATTGCTAGAGAACAGACCCTTCCCCGCCTCCCCAATCTGCTATTTTAAGCGTTTGACCGGAAAACGGACGGATCCCCCGACCGGCCGGACCGGACTTGAATCAATATAGCAATCGGACTTCCAAGAACCTCCGCTCGCTTAGCTCAGTTGGTTAGAGCGTCGTACTAATATTCAACCCCGAATATCAAGTAATGCGAAGGTCGCCAGTTCGACCCTGGTAGTGAGCATCTCAACTCCTTCATCATTTTTTTCCCTTTTCTTTTTGCTGTTTCTTGGTTCGTGGTGGGGGCCCAAAAGGGAAGAATTATTGGTGATAGATTGACATGACGTCACACGACAGACACATGCTGAAACGTTGAAAATATAATGTGTATATTCTAATGTACAGTTGTAAATATCCTACAAAACTCCGCCTATTTTACAAAACACTTTTATCCAGTGAAAGCAGTCTGCTTTGCAATCCGCTCCAGGGCCTTCCGCTTTTTCTTCTCACCCTTCATACTCCGTCTTGGTCTAGATCTCTTGTGTTCCTTCTTGACCAATGGCTTATTCAACAACCAACCACCCAGCGGTCTACGAGCACCAATGTAGTAACCATTTGGTGAGAACACTTCAATCTCAGGCCACCTTGGTGGAGGAAGCCTGTCAACGTCTTGACTGACAACCGCCTTGGTAACCTGTTTCCTTGACTCATTCTGTGCCTCTGCGATAGTATCCCATACAGAAGCCTGTTCACTCTTCGGCGTCTTCGGGACAAAGTCCTTCGTCTTCGTTTGAGCTATCCGTTCCATACGAGTCCATGGATCTTCCGGCTGAGCACCACCAAACTCCGGATGCCATGGGTTACCCTTCTTGAACTCGGGCGAGAACTTCCCCTTTGGCGCGCGCTCGTTTTTAGGAACCTCTGGTTTCTCTTCGTACATAGAAGCTGGAAGATCGTTGTACAGGTGGCGTGTCCGAACCTGGGCAACCAACTCAACCCAACCAACCGACTCAATAAGGATATCGATAGAGACAACACGGAAGGGAAGGTCAGCTACCTTGAAGTTGGCGGCGTTCTTACGAGTGAGAGGACCAGCGCGCGCGCGCGTTACGTCATACTTGAGACTGAAGACACCTGCACTCTTCATGGAACTACCGACACCAGGTACGGCAATGTTGTTAATGCGCAAGTCTGACCGCTGCTCAGTAATTTCCTGAGCCTTCCTGGTATGCGTGACGTGCTCTTCCATAGGTGTGAAGTTATACGCCAAGATAACCGTATTCTCATCCTTTGGGGTGAATCTAAACATGCCACCAATCAACAAACTCTGTCCCGGTTTAAGAGAAACCTGCTCTGGAACAATCCGTGACGTCATAACCAACTGCTCCCGGTACTTCGTCATGACCGAGTTAGTCAATGATGTGCGCGCCAAGCCGGGCAGATCGACAAGTTCACCGCGGTTATCGCCAAATGGGATACGAATGGGCGACGCAGTAGAACCGGCGTGGCGCGACACTATGGGCATGGTGGGGTACATTTCGAGAGGGCGAGCGGGGGGAAGCCAGGAGTTGATATCAAGCCAATTAACTTCCTGAATCATGGGGACAAGGGCTGGTGGCTCGGAACTTTCCAGAGATGTTGGTGTGTTCGATTGGAGAGCGGGTGTTGATGGGGGTTCGGAGGTGGCGACTTCGGTTGTAGTTGCTTCCGGTGGTGTTGGGGCGTCCTCAGATTGTACTTCTTGGGTCTTGGGTTCTTCCGGAGATAATGATTCTCCATCCTCTGTAACGGGCTCATCCAAAGCTAGTGGTTCTCCATCCTCTGTAACAGGTTGATCCAAAGCTAATGGCCCTTCACCCTCTCCCATAACCACATTACCCGTCGGTGGCCCATCCACACTATCCTTAAACAACTCCTCATTAGAAACCTTCAACTCCCGCTCCATCTTCTCCAACTTCTCCACAAACTCCATCTTCTCCTTGGCAAAAGCCTTCTTACCACCTGGAATTCTTCCCTTGGGATAAATACTCTCAAACAGTTGACTCTTACCCACATTAATCTTCCCCACCAACCACGACGCACCACCTCTCTTCCAAATCTCTTCACGGAGATCCTGAACCCACCAACCTCTCTTTGATGATACACACCACATGTTACCCAAACGAACGTTTAAACCAGCTTTGCCCATGGCATCACGGAGAACTTCCCGGAGATAAGGGAGGAGTGCGTCAACTTGTTGCTTTGTTGGCGCGAGAAGGTCACTACGAGTGACGACAAAGCTGATGCTCATAGACCGGTCATTCTTGAATAAATGTGGCTGTGACCGACGGTTCCTTGTGCGAATACGATAGTCACCCAGAAGTTCGTTCAACCGTGGGATAAACGACATGGGGAAGTCAGCGGCGTCAATTACGTGAAGCACATGGTTATATTTCCATGGTGTCTCATCAATTGTAGACGCTAATGAGTGAATACTTGGGTGGAAGATAGACTCGCCGACATTGTGGTGAGTGAGGACATGACACCGGTCACAAAGAGGTGCTTTAAGCGACTTATCGAACTGATCTGCGACTCAAGGCTAGTCAGCTTATAGGCGTGATATACGGGGTTTTGGGATAGCTTACTTGTGGTCTCTGCATCTGGATCTTCTTCAAGAATTAGACTGCGCGGGTCAATTCCCAACTGTTCCAACTTCCGCGCACCAATCTGGTTGATTACAGCTAACACCTGATGATTCTCATAGATATCCTGTGGTTTCTTCCTCACCACCTGCTCCAACCCAAGATACTGGCGAACAGACTTTCTCTCAAGACCATAGTACCCTGGATGTTGTGGCGAGTTCATCTGCGTGAAAGCGCCACAGCCGTGACATGTTGATGGTAAACTGCGAGTAACCAACTGCTCCTTGTGCACGACAACGCCCGTCTCACCGGAGTGCTTATGTGAGTGTTGGGGTGTCAAACCCATGGACTTGCGGATGTCGCTTTCGCTAGATGTTGGTTCGGCTTCAAGGACATCTGGTTTGAAAACCTCCATCTCTGGCGTTGGGCCCAATGTTTCTGCTATGGGGATGTACGTCTCCGTTGCGCTGGCGGCCTCTTCGGCGGCTGTTGCTAGGAATGGTTCATCGTGTTTGAAGACGGGTTCTTGTGCTTCTTCTGGGGATACTTGAGGCGTAGATGACTCTTGAATCTCTGGGGTTTGAGCTGCGATTTCCGGATTTGGTGGGCTCTCTCCGGGACTTTCAGTCGCAAATAACCTCCGGGATATAAATGTAGTTCTCAGTGTAACCTTCGGTACCTGCGTCCGCACCAACGGAACCACCGCCCTCTGTCCCCACAACGCCCGAACAGCCAAAGTCCTATACATAGCCTAATAGCCCAGCAACAAAATCTCGAGAAAAACAAACAACAAATCTAAAACAAAATCACCAACAATGGCCAAATTATCATCCTCATCAACATAACCCCAAAAAAATTCACATGCATGATGACCGAATTCTCATTTAACCCTGACAGATTAGCCGCGACAGCCGCCAGCCGCCAACTGAACCCTGGTAGCTCGAAATAACCGCGTATAGGGTCAGGGTTCACTCGAGCAAGCAAGAAATTTATAGATTGGCGAAAGTGGAGGGGCCAATTTGACGGCGGACGACGACGACGACGACGACATACGCGAGCCGACAGAGTACAAAATGGTTGGGACGGCAACAAGATGGAACCACCTGCGGAGTGTAAGTGACCTAGAACGTGCTATACCGGTATACACCAACTAACCAAATCCACAGAAAGTAAGCACCCACCACAACCTCCAGCAACGATGACGACACCAGACATCTAACCCACCCAGCTCCTCGACATCAAATTCGGCCCTGGCGCCGCCGCCCTCCCACAAAATGTTTCGCGCATCCACATGGACTTTTCCAAGAGTATATCCGGCGGCCACATGGGACCACGGCAAGTTCTCCCTCCATCCCCCATCCCCATCCCTCGTCACCAACAAAACTAACCTTCCCCAGCAAATTCTGGCAACAAATCCTCCCCCGCCTAAAATACCACAACCCCTCCATCCCCATGACCGTCGCCCGCCGAAGCACCACCGACGGCCCCGCCCTCATGACCGTGTACCTCCGAGAATCCGCCTCCGCCTCCGCCACCACCCCCGAAGCCGCCGGGTCCGCCTCGCCAATGCTTACCTCTGGAGTATCCGAGAAGGGCACGCCAGCGCCACCGGCGGGGCCTGGAGAGACGGCTGTTACTATTGATATGAAGAATTTGCATAGCGATAGTATCTTGACCAAGTTTATGCAGGCTACCAAGGCGGTTGCTATTGCGCCGACGGAGGAGGAGGAGAATGAGTTGAGAGAGGTGGCGTTTGCGAAGGCGCAGGCGGCGGTGGATCGGGCGCGTGTGGCGAAGAAGGTTGGAGAGGAGAAGAGGGAGAGAGATATGCTTAACAGAGCACGGAAGGAACTGGCGACCGAGTAGACTGGTGGTTGGGGTCGTCATTTTTGTACATTATTGTAACCTTATTCAAGTCCATGTTGTCTATTCTAAAAACTACTTCAAACCAAAACCCTCACTTTCTTTAACAGCAACCCATAACCTCCGATTTAACGCCTCCCTTGTGCGATACCGGTAAAGAGCCACCGTGTTAAAACACGTTCTAGCAGAAGGCAATCTCTGCTGATCATCACCCAAACACATAATCTTCAAAACCAAACCCGCAGCACCACCGGCAGGAACTCTATCAGTCCCCGTAATGAAAGCCAACAACTTTCTCTGATCCTTTTCATTTGCTCTCTCCCATGCCTCCCAGAACCACCGGACAACCGGCTCATTCGGCTCACCTGTGGAGACTGGCGCATCTACAATCATCCGGGGAGTCCAATTGTCGTATACGGCCACGGCGCGCAGAGACGGGATATTAAGCGGTTCTGGCGATCCGCAAATCAGTCGGGCTACTTCCTCGGGTTGGCAAAGTGATAAGGTAGCAAGGGAGCGATTAGAAAAGACAGAGTAGAAACCGCGATGAAAGGCGGAAGAAGACGAGAATGGCGCAGTAATGAGGTGATGCTTGAGGTAGTACCGAACGTAATCATGTCGATTTGCCAAAGTGACCGGGATGCTAGAGCCATTTTGAACAAGTGGGGTGGTGACGACACGGCCACGACGGGTCGACTGAATCTCAAAAGTAAGATCAAAGACCTCCTCAAAGTCATCACCTTCATAATTGAGCAGCTGCTGTAACCCCGAAGCAAGCGAAGGGTTCAACTCGGCCAAGTCCGCAAGAGTAGGAACCCACTTTGGCCATAGAGCCCTGTTCCGCCACAGCGGAGCGGAGCCCAGAAGATGGTTAAAGACGAATGATGGCAGCGGGACGTTAAGAATACAGTTATTGTAAATAGCAAGACCAAAGACAGCGCCAAGCATACGGTATTCGTCTTGGCGGTGTTCAGCATCGGGGTTAAAGTAGGCAAGCTGAGAACGTTCGTCATGGATGAAGAGACCCATGCGGGGGCTGAACATTTCGCGGGTAAGATTCATAAACCAGTCCTTGCGAAGTCCGCCGTAGTCGAGACCATCTTCACCTTCGAATGTGACTTTAAGTTGTTCCCTTAGGAGGATAGGTGTACAGAACGCCCGCTGGAATTGGGCTAGACTGTCCTGGACGATGTGAGTTCGACGAACATGCATAATTAGACCGATATCACCAGCTGGTCGATTGTTGACTAGTGAATTAAGAAGGTGATTTCTCTGGGCCTCAGCCTTGAGTAACTTGGACTCCTGGTCGATAATGTCGCGCTTTTGTGTGATACCGAACAAGAAGGCATAGTTGCAGACATTAAATGGGCGAGGGTTGGGACTAATCATGTCCTGGAACTCCGACATGATGTCCATAAGATCCAGGTAAGGCACATAGAAGTCGTTGGTGGGGACAATCTGTCCGTGTCGTCCAATAGTATCCGCCTTAGGTGCTGGCTTGTGGCTTGGAGATACTTCTAGACCAATTTGCTCCGACGAGGGGCGGCGGAGAGTATTGGCAGTCCAGAGTAAGTTCAAAAGACGGCAAGCAGCCTGGAACTGCCAATTACTGACAGGTAGATTCCTCGAGTCGGAGACAGATTGTTTCGATTTGTGACCTCTATTCCGTGAAGCCTGGATGGTAGCAAGAGTTGCTGCCAAGTTATTCGCCGACTGACCAGGCTCGCGCGACATCTGAGGGACATCAGAGCTAAGAAGTTCATCAAAAGTCGTCGCCGTGTGTGTTTTGTTCTTCTCTGTAGACCGCCGCAGACGGTAAACCAATAAACTAGTAACAATCTCCCGTGTCTGTTGGAAGTGCGCGGGTGAGAAGGAAGTCAACCACTGTGTGAAGATGGCCTGCATCGATTGATTAGCACCATTAATGAGAAGACCGACGATGCGCTTAATGACAACCGAGTGGTAACTAGACAGAGGGGCAATCTCGCCATTCGCCGTGTCTTTGCGGATTGGTGATATTGTAGCTCCTTCATCTTGCAAGAACCCGCGATAAGTTTGTGGATGAATCTGGAGTAGCGGGTTTCGCAGCAGGATGAATAAGAAGCGGAAGTTATCGGGACTGTCGAAAAGTTGATATGGGCGACGAAGTAGCTTTTCAGAGTACTTGAGAAGTGCCTTTTGTACACGTTCCTGACCAGCGAGAATGACTCGTTCGAGCTTTTCTAGTTGACTCTGGTTCAATGGAGGGCGAACTGGCAGATTCTCAAGAACATCATACCATGAACTAGCGCAGTTGATGACGATCTCATACCACTGTAAAACTGCCTTCCAGTTGATCTCAGGCGACCATGGCGTAGTAGCGATTGGGCCCGCAGGAGCTGCGGATCGACCACGAAGAGTTCCAAAAGAAGAGTTCAGGCACTGCGCGGTAAAGAAAGACTGCGACAGGAATGTCTCCAAAGGTTGAAAGATTCTCTTGTAAGAATCTTCATCTTGGAAATCTTGAGGCCCCTGGATAGGACCAATGAAAGCCTGCAAACAGCTGTGCACAAGTGCTTGTGTAGCCTCGATGTCAAGAGTGGTTTGTGCAGGTGGTGGGGTTACTGTTCACAACATAGTTAATATGCGTACAAATAATAACAACCACAGACAAACTTACCTGGGCTGCTGTTACCAACTGGCTTTCTGGCGATACGAAAGCTTTTCTGTCTGGATACGCCATCGGGGCCATCCGTAGGAAGCTTCAAGTCGTTCACCATGTCGCACCCTTTACACATGAATGCGTTTCCGCCTTCTCCCTCATACATCATAGCAGCGCCACACGTCTTACACGGAGAATGCGTCTTAGCCGGGCCATTAGACATCCAGCTCGGGTCTACTTGAGTGGCCGGAGCCTTTCCGTTATTGACAGACATGTTCCGTTTATGCGCACGACTAGACCCCTCCAGTGGCGAGTCTGGCTCCACCCGTCTCGGTGGTGCTGGCTGGTTCGTGAAAACACTGATGCGTGAGTTGCGCGGCCGTCTTCTACCCATACCCCAGTCTGAATCGTCGGAGTTATAGCCCTCGTTCGTTCTACGGGTTGAGTGATTTCTGGCCGCGGTCGTTACAGCAGCAACAGCAGCTTCGGCCTTGCGCTGAATGGTTCTTGCGGTATCAGTTGACATGATTTGCTGTGCTGTAGACCCGTCACGCATATTCCCGATTAAAGTACTGAATCGTCCGGTACCGCTATGTGAGGCTGACCGGGAGCGGATGTGGCGTGAAGAAGATGGCGGAACAAGGCGGTTTCGTCTGCGGGAAGGATTCAAGCCGTCAGAATCTTCTGAGTCGATGGTTCCCTGCTGACTTGGTGGAAGGATGTCGTCAAAGGTAGTGGGGCGTGAAGATGACGAAGACAAATCGACCGAACGGCGGTTATTAGATGAGCTGGTAGGCGAGTTTCCTCCGCGCGATGGTCCAGAATTTGACGGTGGTGGCCGGGAAACGGTCGGCCGAGGTGGAAGGGCTGGCCGTGCCGAATATGGTGGTGGTGGTCCTTGATCTAAATTTTCTGGTGTGAAAATGGAAGCATGCGAGTTTGCGCGCTGACGACCAGTTGAAGCTGCAGCGACGGGGGAAATTCCGCCGGACTGCTGTGGTCTCACATTCGTAGAGTGCGATCGAGAAATTCCAGATGATGGGACAGCCTCGTACATTGGTGGCGGGGATAATTGATCTGGCTGAGAAACGCTAGGTCTGCGTGAGCTATTGGGAGGTGAAACCACGCCTCTAAAGACACCACCGGCAGGTGCCGAATTAGGCGGCATAGGCGGGGCGCTCTGTGGCGCATTCGGTGACAACAGTCCCCTTCGGCCGTCTCTCTCTCGATCAGCTATTGAAGCCGACGCGGGAACTCTGGCATTATTCAACTGGCCGCGCTGTGAATTAATAGGTGGTGGCGCAGCGGCCCGAGTAGATCGACCATTTCTTCCGTTTTCAGGTTCTGATCGTCTAGTGCTGGAGCTATAAGTTTCCCGGGTGGATCTGCTATATTGGATGCTGGAAGGAGGGTTTTGGTTTTCAGCACGGGAGCTCCGGGGCCGTGGTGGAAGAGCGGGCGGTTGCGAACGGCGAGTTGAACGGATGGATTCCGGATCTGACGATGGCGAAGGCGGATTATAGCGAGTGTGAGAACGGGATGACCGTTCGTTATCTGGTGATGGTTGTCTGCGGGTCCAGAAGCCCATGATGGAAATTATATGATGGAGGGGAAATGTGACGAAAAAGACGGCAACTATGTGATTGGAAATTTGACAGAAGATTCGACGATTGACTAGACCATAGGCTGCAATATATAGTATGCACCTATTCAGTCGCCGCCAAACACAATGATGCAATGACAGGGCAGGATCTAGGACCAAACAGTCTCACTTCTAGTGGGGTATCAACCCGTTGCTGAGACCTCTGTAGAGGATTTCGCCAGGATCGTATTTAGTTCTGTAACGGCCCACTGACGTCGGTTCCAAGCAAAAACGACGGTCTAGAAACAAGGGGCAGCTTGGTGAGTTTCTTGGCTGGACAAATGAAGGATCAAGAGAAGCAAAATAGGAGAAAATCGCCACTTAATCTGGCAGGAAAAAAAAGTCACTTTAGATAATCATGACCCCAAACGCCATTTCTGTCCAGCGCACGACCAAGCGCCCATGTTGCAGGTGAGGCTGTCTTTACCGCTGCCACTGGCTGACTCGATTACCGACACTGTTAATGGTCGTGTCTTGTCATGGCAGCACAGCGTTGACGTGGATAGTTGAGGCTTGTGTTGGGAGCTCGGACCGCTCTGCAGGCAAACAAATCATCAGCCATAACAGGAGTGAACAAAATGGATTAAACATGAATTTGTGTGTGGATTGCTACATAACTATCATTTACACCGCTTAATCAAATACAATGGCTGCCTTGATGGCCGACTTGTTGCGCATTGCCTCCAGCGCTTCTCCCCATTGTTCAAGCTTGAACGTTTTGTTCACGATACCATCAGTCTTAACCTTGCCCGAGTCGAGATAATCAATCGTGGCCGGGAACATAAAGGTCTCCGAGAAAGACCCCAAAATGGTAATTTCATCACCAAAAATCTTAGCCGGAGGCCACGTTACTCGGGCTGAATCGCTGTACACTCCGTAAACCACCAATGTTCCGCCCCGACGAACATAGTTGATGGCGTCTTCCAGAATCGAAGTTGATCCGGTCGCCTCGACCACAATATCGAAGCCGTAAGGGTTGTTCTTCTTTAGGGTCTCAAACTGTGTCTTGGGATCCTTGCGGGAAAGTTCGATATATTCGTCGGCCGCTCCAATGTTACGAGCGACGTCCATCTTGAGACCAGCTGGTGCGGCGATAGTCACACGGCAACCACCATTGTTTCGGAGTAACTGAGCCAACATGAGGCCTGTCGGTCCAGCACCAAACATGAGAACATGGCTTCCGAGCTTAGGCGCAATGCGTTCCAGTCCGTGACAAGCACAGGAAGCTGGCTCGATCAGAGTAGCATCTACATCCGAAAGGTTGTGAATCTTGAAGACTTTGGCAGCAGGGTATGCGCAGTATTCGGCGAATCCACCATTCATCGTGACACCATGAGCTTCAAACTTTTCGCAAAGCAGAGGCTTGCCACGACGGCAGTAGAAGCATTCAGTGCATAGTTCACTGTTGTCAGCAGCTACGCGGTCTCCAAGCTTAAACCCTGTGACTTTGGGGCCTACAGCCGCAATGACTCCGATGGTTTCGTGGCCGGGAATCAGCGGGAACTTGGCGATGAATTCACCTTCATGGATGTGGAGGTCTGCGTTGTGGATAGACAAGGGTTAGAGTGTGAATCAAGCGAGACTGATGTGTATGTACAACGAACGGTTCATTATGGTTGCATGGGTTGATAGAGTGTGGGGAAACTTCGGGTGGTGCTGAACGAGTTTAAATGACAGCTGAAGAAGGACTTGACATACCGGTACCGCAGATGCCACAAGCTTTGACTTTAACGAGAACATCGTTATCGCGGAGAGTAGGAAGAGGAACTTGGACAATGGACCAGTCTTCGGGCTTCTCGTAGCGGAGAGCCTTCATAGATTGAGGTAGATCAGCCATATTGAAATAAATATAATGTGTTTGGACGTATAAATGTTGGTTGTTAGAGAGTAAAGCGTTGTTGACTTGTACATAGATTGAGTTTTTGAACGCGAGAACTCAAGGTATTTATGCCTTTGTTGTTGTTTCTTTGATCTGTCATCAACACAGCGTTATTACCTCATAGAACACCGGAAGGAGTTTGTTTCTTGATCTAGGGATAGGCAACATCGCATCTGATGCCGTGTCTCATTACCCCCCGATGACTGAAGCTGACAATTACGGCCTTAAAAATGGAGCGACTAGCGTGGAGGACGGGATTTGCGTTCCGGAGGGAGACAGGCTCCTTGCGTTAGCTAATACTGCGGTTTGTAACGTTCAATTCCGTTTGACAGTTACTCAGATTGTATTAATTTCAGCACAGTTTGCCGAAAACGTCCAACTAACACGAATCATCCCTAGATATCGTAACAGTCCCTGACCTTTCCATAATACAAGAAGTCTTCGCATGTAGCCACGCAAATACAAGGACAAACGGGCCGATCACTAAGAATATTTGCCACGACCCTTTTTGTTCGCCACTGAAGCTGCAAGTCTACTCCAAAAGTATACATCACCACACATTATTGCAAGTCTGTCTTCCCGGCCAAAGTAACGCTACACAGAATTATTCAGCCGCTTCTGGTGTAATTTACCGCTCAACTGGAACTGCCTGGGTCCCTTGCAGCCATCCCAACAATCTCCACTTTTATCTCGACGTCACGTCAGTTTAGAATGACGTAAGACCGCGGCACAGAAAATCAAGATGACAAAGAACTGGGAAATGCTTACTGTATTTTCGTGACGAGAATTAATTAGCTAGAGATTGTGGTTGTTGCTTGTTCAATCAACGAAATTTCAGCTGGCTAGTGAATATGATTAGGCCTGTTTATGTGTAACTTTAATTTACCACCATACATGAAGAACGGACGATGTCAGATAAAGTGCATATCAAGTATTGGCTGTTAACTGAGAAGATAGTGCGAATACCCGAAACCAGATAGCACAAGTTGGGATTCGAACTCAAGACCATTTACAAAAAACATAACCCCATCTCCTAAGCCGGCACTTTTTAGTGTCCGGCCCAGGGGAGTAAATGTCTTTTTTATAGGTGTGGCTCCCCAGAATATACTGGGGCCATACTTTGGAAGTATCCACGACTGTGACAATCGGGCACTGTCCAGGCATGATACCACCACCCCCACCAGTGGTCTATGAAGCCTAAGAGCTATCCAATTAGACCATAGCCACTAGTTTGGGTAATCACCTAGTGTTTAAAATGATTTATAACTGCACATTTTGCACATAGTAGGGTTAGGGTACAACGATAGTCTAAATTCCCGGCCATGTCAATTTGCCCAGACTTCGAATGATTGCTACTGGAATAGTAAACTGAGCAACTAGTATGAAATGCAATCAAATGCACAAGGGGACTTATTAACGATCAACCCGACTTTGATAGCAAATCGCTGGAAAGAGTCCCAAAAATAAAATAATACCAGTGATCAATATAGAATGCAATGGTAATATACGGCTGATGAGGCGGTCATAACTCTTCGTTGGAGACTTACTCCACAGAGGCATTTGGCGGAGGATAGCACATAAAAATGCACCCTCGAGCTTTTGTGACACAGACGGCCGCAAGGGGTTATGTACGTTGTCATGACTTGTTTGGTGGTTACACTGCCGAAGCAGGGTCAACGACATCATTAGATTTCAATCTACAAAACAGATAAAGCTAACACACACTGCTCTTGTATACGCTGTTAATGAGCCCGAGAGGTAACTAACGAGGATTGATATCGGGTGAAGATTGGGGCGATTGTATTTCTATCTCATCAATCCGAGCATGTATTTTCGGGATCTTCAGCTAAGAGTGCTCAAGGCGTTGTGTCAAATACACTGGGAAGTCCACATACTGCCTCATTGAAAATTCTGCTCTTGACTGAACGTATGTATTTGAACGGTAGATTTTCTATTGAATCAGTGGCTTAATAAGCTATACCATGATGAGCTCTTCTCTCCGTTCAGTGACCACTCGTGTATGATTTACGACCGCTAGGAGAGCACGCTCGATAAACAGAACCTCGTCTTGTGGGTTTGCACTTCGCACGACGAACAGGTGATGAAATCCCTCAGCTAAGACAACTCCATCGTCAATTTGATTGTACCAGAAAGCAAACGCTATGTAGCCCGGAGACCTCCAAGTTTTCAACAGAATAACGAAGACTCGCGAGCTACAGCCCAAGCCCACAATCCGAAAAATATCCAACAGTATACTCGAACTATGTCGATCCCAAACTTGAATTGTCCAACAGGACAAATTATTAGTGACTACCGAAAACAACGGTCTGCTAGAACAGACAAAACGAAGAAACCCAAACGACCACACTAGAGACGAAAATCACAAATATTCAATAGGATAAGCGGATAGAAGTCAATACTGAGGCAAATCTGCCACAACAGATCCACCACAGAGCACCACAATAGAAGGAAAACAGTAAACCGGGCTGCAAGTACACAACAATGTAGAGAGCCTATTTCATACCGAGCACCCAAGTATCTAACAAGATACAAAGGTACTGAGCACACCAAGATATCTGTAAAACAGACCCCAAACTCCAAAAAGGACAAAATGAAGACGGCGAAGAGTCAACTACACTTTGTAGTTAACTGGCGCTTTCGTCTCAAAGAGCGTCCCCGCGACCACCAGTTGCTGGCTTCTACAGGAGGCGCAGAAGATGCACGAGTAACCGGGGTGGCGAACAATGCAGCAAGATCTTCGCCGGAACCAACGGGAAGAGGAGTCCTCACACCAGGGCGAACGGGTGTGGGTGGCAAAGACGAGTGGCGGCCACAAAGGCGTGACCGGAAGGGCAAACAGGCGTCGCCATGACAGAGGCAGGTGGTGGCGTGGCCCGGATAGGCGAAGAACCACGGGCTTTGGTCGGAGAAGCCGGTGAAGGAGAAGAAAGGCGCGCAGGACCAGAAGAGGCGCCAAGAGTTAGAGCGAGGGAACGGTCCCCAGGAGAATCAGAAGAAGAACGGGATGAAGCCCGCGTAGAGGAATTAGAAGGAGGAGCGGGTTCATAAAACTCCGCGATCAAGACTGGGGACGTACCCCGAAGACAACGCCGCTTGCGAGGATCCACCTGATTCTCATCGTCATCGCGCGCACGCTTCCCAAGCGTGCGACCAGCGAGTACCTCGATCAATGCGAGGGACGAACGGATGCAAAACCGGTTGGTCTTGGGCTCTCTAGCTGCGGGCTCGTCATCACGAACCCGCTTTCCGAGAGAGCGATCACAAACTTGGACCATGACAAGGTGGTCACAAATGCGGAGTCTTTTAGCAGAGCCTTGCGATTCGTCTTCTTCGTCTCCGTCGGAGAAGCGGGACTTGTCCTTGCCCAGGATTTGTCTAGTCTCGAATGTCGGACTATGGACCTGGGCGGCTTGCTGGGTGGGTGCAGAGCGAGAAGGGGGGGCGGCGCCCACAGCAGGAGGTGGGGGAGAAGGAACGGGGGGCGGAGAAGAAGGTGAATCGAAGTCCGATGACCAGTAGTCAGGGACTGCGTACGTACTTCTGCCACCCCCGGATTTGGGGGCGACAGAAGGAGCAGAAGAAGAAATCGAAGCAGCAGGGGACACTGGCGGTGAAGGAGAAGGAGATGCGTCGGAATCCGACTCCCAAGAAGTAGGGCACGAGGACGTGCTTCTCCCGCCGGTAGCAGAAGAGGCGGCAGGTGGGAAAGCAGAGGACGGGGGGGCAACGGCCACGGGAACAGGCAGAGCAACCTCGACCTCTTCTCCACTCTCGAGCAGAGGGGCAGCGGGCTCAACGACAACCGGTTGAGCCGCATCAACGGGAACCTGGGCCACGGGGACTCCAGGTTCCAAAGCGGGAGCGGGCCCCATCTCTATCAACGACACAGGATGGAGAGGCGCAACGATGGGGGTGACGGGCTGCTGTCGGGCGAGCAGCGGGAAGACCGGAGGGATCGCAGCCTGGATGGGAGCGATCACAGGCGCAACCGGGAACGGGGCAAAAGCCCTGGGTGGCGGAGGTCCTACGAAACTGTTCGTAGTCCCCGGGAAGAAGAAGTGTGGCTGAGCTACAAACTCAGCCAAGGACATTGATGGGCGCGAGGGAGCAGCATCCATCATCTCCACCTCGACGTCAAAAGGTGGAGGGTCTTCCATTTAGGCCTCAACCGGGGGAGGAGATGCCTCCCGCATCTCAACCCCCACCACGGTTGGGGGAGCCTCCGTCATCTCAACCTCCTCCTGAGGGGGAGAGACACGGCGAACTCTAGAGCCACGAGAAACCCCAAATATGGGGGTAGCGGCGGCGGGGAAACGGCACACTGCCGGCGCAACATCGACCATCTCACGGTCGGTTTCCACCACAGCGGCCCGGGGGAGCTTCATGGAAGCTTGGACGACTGGTGGGCGGACTTGGGGCGGATCACCCCGGAAGCGATGAAGAAGCCGAGACATTGGGCTTTGAGTCGGTGCCACACGGGTGGGGCGAACCAGCTCAGCTACTGTGCACTCGTTTTGGGCACGGCGAGCAGTAGGAGAGGAGACGAACCGAATCCGGGGTCTCGCGGCCACCGCAGGCGGAGGGATAGAAAGCAACGACAGTGGCGACGGCGGCGTGGACGAGGGAAGGGACGGTGAAGGCGAGGCTGCGCGGGCCTGCATGGTTGGAAGCGCGGGGGGAAGCTCTGCGCTCAGAGCGACGGTGGGCTGCTCAATGATTGGGGCGGCGGCGGAATAGGCAACAACGGGGGGCTCCACAGGCGGAGCAGGAACTGAAGCCACCCCCGTGGGGGATGGCGATCGGGAAACCGGAAGAGGAAAACCCAGGGCCAGCTCCATCTCCTTGTCCGCCTCAACTTGAGGGGCAGGGAGGAAGGCTGGCGCCGGGACAGGACGTACGACTTGGCGCTCGACGTCAAGAGCGCGGTTGGGACCCTTTGCCATTGGAGATGGCGAACGAGAGCCTAGGAACGCCATCATAGCAGCCAGCCCCGTCTCAATCTCCTCCCCAACCACTGGAAGTTGGCCCGAGACAGCTTCTACCGCCGCTTGGGAGGTAGAAGGCGCTGACGTGGCAAGGACCGACACCGAGGGTGTCGCGGAAACAACGGGAGGGGAAAAGATGGCCCCAGTTATGGCCATGACAGTCTTCTGGACGACGGCCTGCTAAACTGGGTCAACAGAGGTGGTTGGACCCCGCGAAGGCTCAACAGGTTGAGCGGTCGCCGGCGCAGAAGGCGACACGACGACAGAGGGTATGGCGGCAGTAAAAGGGACGGGAACGACAGCCTTGTTCCAGTTGGCGGGGTTGAGTCCACGATACCGGAATTTTGGGTCGCATTGGTGACCCACCACGTCTTGGAACTCCTCGAGTTCCTCGTCCTTAATGGCCTGGGCAGTCCGGGATGCTGCAGCGTCCATCTTTGCCATGGCTTCGGCAAGACGACGCGCACGCTGGTCTTCCTCGTCCTCGGAAGACAGGCTGATCCATGAGTTCCCGGAATCACTATCCGGAGACCCGCCACGATGAGAGTTGTTGGGGCTGAACCCCGGAGCGGGCGCACCGGGCGCGAACGACACGGGCGGCGACCCGAAGTACCGAATCTGCCGCACCGGGGGTGCCGGGCCGGGTGAACCCTCTCTCGAATCCGCATATCCGTGCTCCGGCGAGCTAGATCTTCTGCGCCCAAAACGGACATCCTCCCACTCAACGCTAAAGTGTGAGTTCTCATCATCTTCGCTGTTAAGGAAAGATGGGGCAGCAGGAGTTTATGTTGCGACAGGAGTAGGGCGGGATACCCCGGGGAAAGAAGGGGCCCGGCGCATGGAAGCAGCCGGCAAAGGTACAAAAGCAAAGGCCAACTTCTCGGAGGGCGCAGTGTTAGAGGCGGTGGCAGGCTGCGCGCCAAAGGTAAACGGCGCCGAGGAAGCAGGTGCAAACGAGAGCACTGAAGCTGAGGCGGGGCGCGCGACGACATTGCGGGCACCAGCGGGGGCAGTGAAGACGAAAGCCCCAGAAGAAGCAGGCTTCGCCGACGGAGCGGCGGTGGCAGCTGGGTCTGGGGTACCGGGACCAAAGGGGCGAGATGAGGCGCCAGAGGCAGCAGGATCGGGAGTCCCAGAGCCAAAGGGATGAGCAGAGGCGGCGGGAACAGCGGGACCGGGAGTCCCGGGACCGAAGGGGCGAGCCAACACAGTGGAAGAGACGGGGGGCGTCGTGGTCCACACTGGCCGGAAGGGCATGAGACCGGCTTTGGTCCCAGGTCCAAAAGGGCGAGGCTTGTCAACCTGCGAGCCTGCGTTCTCTATCTTCGCAGACTCAGCAAAGTTGACGCTCGAATTGGCGGCCGTGCAGCGGCGGCGCGCCATGGGACGCTCCCGTAAGGAGGATCTATATGAAGAATGGAATGTTAGTATGATGTGATAGCGATGATCACTTGGAGGTGTTGCAACATACGCATCAGCAGGAAGGGAGGTGGAAGCGGCAGAGCCAGAAGGGGCAGCCGCGGTGGAGGCTGAGTTAGAGGAGCCAGCGGCACCTGAAGAACGAGGTTTGCCAGCACCGAGAGAAGAGCCAAAGGAACTGGGGATGAACATGTTAGCTAGATTCAAGAAACCTGAGAGTTACAACACTCACCAAGCCATGGCGACGGTTAACGAAAAAGTTAACGAAGAAAAAGCAAAAAAAGGCAAAAGCCAAGAGCAAAAACTGAAAGCAGTGTATGTGTTCGCAACGCAAAAAGCAGCACGAACAGAAAGTAACGGGGGCAAACAAGAAGCTTGCAAAACGGTGCGAACGAGGCGAATGAAGCAAAGGTCGAGTAATCAAAGAGTACGAAGGTCGAGCTAAAAAAGAGCGAGATCGTAAACGCTACAAGTATTTCAAAAGAACTTGTCAGCTAGTTATTCCAATGATTCAGAACAACCACAAGATGAATCCCAGAAACAAACTTACAAAAACTGGACTTTGGGTTCAAAACTGGTGAGAAGAGAAAAAGAGGAAGAAAGAAATGAAGAAGAGAAGACGGAGCAGAAGAATTTAAGTTGGGACCGGAAACCCGACTGAGCCGCACCTCGGAAAGATGGTTATCATGATTCAACCCATATTGCAAATAGTTATAAGGGAAACCTACTTGTGATTGGCTAGATGCTTCAAATGTCTAGATCCGGCGCATGGCAGACTGTTCGTAGTGATACCTCTTGCTATTCTACTGTATGTAGGTATATGGGCCTTGGACAGTGGAGCTGCATGATGGCCCAGTATACGGTGTCTTCTGTTCCTAGATCTCCACAGAACTTGGTCATCGATGGGTCATATTTCTGGTCTGTATGTATGTAGCATCTTTAATCTCATCCACCCAGCCAGAGCTTCAGGCTTACGACATCTGAACACTTCAGCGAGTTGAAGATTTCCCGGTATACTGTAACTATGCACCGCATTGATGAAACCTTTGCAGCAGCGATAGCTCTATTGATTATTTGTCATAGCCCTCTGTACTACTACTCCACTCTGTTCTATTCGCATTCAAATCACTCCAGTAAACATTTTGCATCGTGTCCATTCATTCAACCAGACATGCGACGAAACCATTTACTTCCTCATTCGGTCGTAAAATCTACAAAAAGGGAACGACATGTAAGTCCCACTTTTTTCCCTCTGGTACAATACATAACCTGCCTGAAATCATCCTTGTTTATTGAATTACCCCACGAAGTTCAAGGTCCAGAAAAACGTTTCATGTTTCTTCAGCCCCACGATTCATCTTTGCAACTGTCGTTGTGGCATCCAGGTAGACTTGGACAATAATAGGGTTAGATGATTCAACATGCTAACCCTGGTAAGTGGTGTGATTATGTGAACTCGGTTCAACCAGTTCATGAGCCAGAAAACGACATTTTTACCAGCTCTAAGTCCGTCTTACAAACTTGTCATATGATCGATGACACTAGTGTCTTTTGGTTCACCCTTCGGCTTTTCTATGGTATGTCCAGATGCCCGGTTTCCATCGTCCGTCTGGTGGCATCACATCTTAACGAGACAAATCGTCTTATCTCATCTGTTGAAGGTAGAGCAGTACCCTTAGCTGGCGTAAATATCCCTTTATGTGTACGTCAGTCATTCAGTCAAAATTTTCACCGCTATACAGTCCCGTACACGACATATCAAAACCAATCATTCGGATTGGGGAATTCGGGCCGTGAATGGTTGGTCCACGTGCTATTCGACACTATGAGCACATGCAACAGACTAATTACGTCAAATTTCTGACATGAACGACAGAATGTATAGTGAGGAACGAAGGATGTCACAGTTAATGATCCTCGTGCCTACTGAGATAGCCCCGTACCCCCTGTCGTCGGCCTTCCAACTAGCTCCGACCAACCAAAATTTCAACCCGAAGACCGGTCGACGGCGCGCATGCGTCAAAAAGAACAAATATATAAAATTTCAATACCACTTATTTCAGTTCTTTTCTACTAAAGTCTGCGTATTATCCGGATCTACTCCTTGGAGCCGGTCAACTCTGTATACATTCAGTGTAGTAAGTCCACTAACCCTGGCTCAATGCAACCAACCCTAACGGAGCTATGCTTCCTTCATGCAGCAGTAAAGGTAGCATTTGTCAATCAACCTCCAAATCGGTCGCCTGCTTTGGTGCAGTGGTCAATGTGTACCGCTCCTTCAGGTAGTCACCGTACACAAATATTCGTGACTCGACTATCCGCGGAAAAGCTTAAGCTCCGGTATCTCAAAGCACGGGGGAAATCTTTGTGTTATTGAGTTTATTGCGACCACAGCTACCACAATCTATAAAGACATTCCACGTTATCAATATACTCCGCACTTTTACCGGCTGCTTAAAAAGTTAGCCGCTCTTATCTGTTTGAATTTCTCTTTGATTGTTACCTACTCCCCGGCTCCTGGGACAAGGCACTCGCTGGAGTTCTCCTTACGTACAAATGCCGCAATCGATTCATTGTGGCAGCACGTTGTACAAATCCGTCTAGCGGCTCCCTTCTTGGCGCAACACACCAGTTACTTCCAGCTCCCTTCTCCTCGGTTCAGCGTCAGAGTGGGTTCATCTATTTAGCACAGACCAAGGTTCCCTTCTCATCCCGGCCGTTCCTCATAGCCGGCCAACGTCCATCTCGGAACCTCCCGGTCTTGTCATTTGCCTGATCACTCACGCCACTCCTTTCGATCAATTGAATTAAAAAGCCAAACGGAAAACCCCAAGAAACCCTAGATATGTCACGCCCACGGAGAGGTCGGCCGCCGTCGACTACCAGTTGTCATAATTGCCACAAGAACAGGTTGCGGTGTGATCGGTCGAGGCCGGCGTGTAATAAGTGCACTGCGAAGGGAGAGACATGCATGGGCTATGACAGGTTATTTTTATGGGCGCCGTGTGACCCGAGAGAGAAGGAAAAGGAAAAAGAAAAGGAGAGAGATAAGGTGCGTGGAGGCCGAGTGAAGAAGAAGACAGGAGAGAAGATGGGGCCAGCTGAAGCGGAATGGATGGTGAAGAATGGTGAATCAAGCAAAGCGACCTGTGAACGGGATCCTCCACCAGATTCGGGAATTAGTGATCCAGAGACGGAGACACAGGCTTTGGTTAAGGCGGTGCTTGAAAAGGAATATCCTCATTTGAGTGACCCGCCACCAAATGTGTGTCTTGACCTTGCATTAAGACGAACATACCATGAACAGAACCCAAGTCCTGGAAGATATCTTGACCCGATATTCCAGGATTTCTCTGAACGGGCCAAGATGTACCTCAACCATTGTAAGTGTTTGATAGTATTGAAAGAGAAGTACACCTCGTTAACGAATTATAGTCCAACGAGTAACACGGGATATCGTCGCTCATGATCACTTCAGTGCCAATCCATTTCGAGATATCGTCCCATTAGCCCTTCACCAGCCCGTCCTTCTAAACATTGTTCTTGCCTCCTCTGCCATGCACATAGCGAATCTGTACCACGGCAATACAATCGAGCTCTCGGATAGGGATATCAGCCAGAAATTTCTTGGAAAACGGGAACGTTTGATTGTGTCTAAACGGGCTGTGACAGATGCGTTGGAGGCTAAGGCGAGAGCATATGCTGGTTTACGTGGGTTGATGGCAGATATGAATCAGGAGAAAATGGAGTTGGCTATAATGGCTATGTACTTCTTTATCAACATTGAGTTGATTGATGTTGAGAAAAGTGATTGGAAGGCACATCTTCAAGGTGTCGGTACCTTACTTCAGGGACTGGAACATATGGATGGGGCGTGGAAGGAAGTTTTCGATAACATTATTGCCCATATTGTCATGTAAGTTTAACCTCGCCTATCATTGTTGACAACACACTAACACCCATAGTTACAATATTCTCGGATCAACACTCATGTCCAAGCAATCCTGTATCACTGTTGGCACGCATATACTCCCTCTTATGCCGGCCCTTCACCGCACTCAGGCTGACATTTATATTTGTTGCCCTTCTTTCCTCCTCGAGATGATCTTATCAGCTTCTATCCTAACTGAATCTACCGCCTCCCTACCTAATGAGTTACTTCTTGCCCGTGGTCTCGAAGTCTTTCACAAGTCGCGGAATTTTGACCTTGACCAGTGGGTCGCTGGAATGCCATCTGTACAAGTCTTCCATGACCGAGAAAGTCGGATCCGAGTAGCCGCATGCCACAGGGCAGCCGTCTGTCTGTATGTCATGAGGGCAGTCCCTGCCGTTGAAGAAGCAGTAGACATCACTGCTGACGAGCTACGGGCAGAGATTATGGGGTACATGGCAAGTGTGGATGAGAAGAATGTGCATTTCAAGGGAGCAGCATGGCCATTATTCATGGCTGGTGGTGAATGCATAGACCCGGAGAGTCGCGAATGGGTGATGCAGCGACTTATGCTTCTATGGAAGATTGTTCCCTGGGGCTACATCCTTACAGCTATCCAGGCACTTCGTGATACTTGGGCTTGGCGTGATGCCCAGTCGGAATCGGAACTTGCCAAGGAACAAAACTGGTTACAAGCGCTGTGGCAGCGTAACAGTGACTGGCTGATCGTTTAAGGGTTTCCGGAGGGTTTATCGCAAAGGTTGAGTACCGCGTGCTTGGGCCGCTTGCGATGGCTCTTGCGATGGCTTTGATGAGACTGTTATGATGAGATGGTCTGTTTCATTTTGTTGGTTGCCAGGCGCTTATATTGACATATAGATTTATGTGTTGTCTTGGATAGTGGTGCCCTTCATCCATTCAAGACATTCCACAAGATCCCTAGTCACGTGCTACCAAGCCATCTCCGTCCCACCACATCACCACTCAAGTAACACCAAAATGCGACGGATTCTACGATAGTTGGTAGTATCGTCTGCCCGGGTGTTGATTGAAGAAACGGGTCCGAGCTTCCTTTCCGGGTGGCTTTGGCGGTGCGTGAACGGCCGTGCTAAAAGATAAATTCAAGCCTTCTGTATTGCGGCGCGCGCCCAGGTTTACAGGGTGTTTATTCGGTCGCAAGGGAAGCTAAGGTCCCCACCCAACTCTTTTGGGCGGCAGAAAAAAAGATTAGTGCAGAATTAATTTTCGCTGGAAGGGAACGAACGGGCATTGCGCGCCTTTCGCGATTTCTATTGTTGAATTCGAATTTGAATCAGTACCACATTAAGCGCATTGAATTGCTTCTTTTTTTTTCCGATCGACTTGTTTCGAACGATTATTACGAACCCCCGACTGACTACCGGAACCGACTGTCGAATTTTATTCAGCCGCCATCGTTACCCATGAGTGCGCCCTCCCCCCAGAAGTCCGTCGCCACCCCCAAGGCTAAGAAGCCCGCCACCGCCACTACCGCTGATCTTGCGCCGGCCGACCCCGGATACACACGACTGCATATTTCGCCGTTGGACGCGGACTTGATTAAGACTGTTGTTCCGGCGTCTGTGTTGCCTCTGGCTCGCAACATTTCTTATCACCAGATTGAGACGTTCCCAGAGAGACGTTACGGATTTGTTGACTTGCCGACTGAGGCGGCGGAGAAGCTTAAGAAGAAACTCAACGGGATGACGTTGAAGGGTGCGAAAATGAAGGTTGATAAGGCGCGCAAGGATAAGGAGCCAGAAGTCCCAGATTCCGAGTTTGACGGGACAGTGAAGAAGCGGAAGAAGGTGGTCATTGATGTGGATGGCACTGAGGTTGGTCTTTCTAGTAAGAAGCGGAAGCAAGACAAGGACGTTATTAAGGGGATTGTCTTGGAAGATGGTCGGAAGGTGAAGCGGGGGTGGACCGTCACGCCCGAGGAAGCCAAGATTGCGGCTATCAAGAAGAGCAAGATTAAGAAGAGCGACAAGGAAAAGGAGGAGGAAAAGAAGAGAAAGGGCAAGAAGACTGTCGATGGTGATATCCGGTCAAAATACACGGATAAGCCTGAGGCGCTGATTAAGACGGTCGTGCCACCGGGGAAGCCTATGCCCGAGGCGAAGCCGGGTGCTAAGGTCAAGAAGAATCGGAGGGACGGGAAGCAAAGTCGCGAGATTGTAGCACATGAGTTTGAGGGTGTTACTAAGTTCCCTACTTTCTTGAGAGATGCGCCAGTGACGAAGAAGAAGGAGGTGAAGAAGGTGGAGAGCTCCTCGGAGAGTGAAAGTTCTTCTGAGAGCGAGGATGAGAAGCCTGTAGAAAAGAAGGTGGTTGCGCAAAAGGAGGAGGTTCAAAAGAAGGAGCCGGTTGTTGAGGAGGATACGAGTAGTTCTGAGGGGGAAACCTCAAGCTCAGAGGATGACTCGGATAGCGATGATTCTGATTCTGACTCGGAATCTCAACCTCAAAAGGACGAGTCGCCGGCGAAGGAATCCACGCCAATCCCCACAATCACAACTACCGCCGCCCCAGCCCCGTCTACTCCTACTCCTGGCCAAGCAACTTCTTCTACCCACAACCTCACGATCAAGGTTCCCCCACCACGAACCCCCGTCGCTGCGGCAGTTCACCCCCTCGAAGCGCTGTATAAAAAGGCCGCCTCAGCGACCGAAGACGCGCCATTTAGTTTCTTCGGTGCCAACGAGGAGGAAAGTGAGGATGAATCAGACAAGGGGACGCCAGTTCCCGCTGTTGTACAGACGCAGATTTCTGTGCCGATGACGCCGTTTACGAGATTGGACTTTGAATCTAGAGGGATGAGAAGTGCCGCTCCGACTCCCGACACGGCGCATCCTAAGCGGAGGTTCTTCCCTGGTGAAGATGACCTGGACGAGGAACCAAAGGTGCCTAGCCCCGTTGCTGCCCGCGGAGCCGCGCTGGCGAGAGTTCTTGAAGAGGACGAGGAAGATGAGGATGAGGATATGGATGGTGAACCTTCAAATGCTGCGCCTGCTCCTGTCGAGGGTGATAGTGAGTTCCAAAAGTGGTTCTGGGAAAACAGAGGTGACTTGAACCGGGCGTGGATGAAGCGTCGGAAAACGGCCGGCAAGGAACGTCGGAATAAGGAGAATCGGGTGCGCGGTGCTAAGCGTTAGGGTACATCTGGGTAGGTTTAGGACATGATGTTATAGAACTTAATTGCCGTTTATGGTATCATACAAGCATGATTAAGGGTTGATTCCTATGTGTGGTAGCCAATTGGGTTTGTAGAACAGTGGAGATGGCACACACATGTGAAATAAAGTGAGCACGAGACGTCAGGTAGTTTTGTCGGGCGGTGTTACGGAGACAGTGCCGGATGATAGAGCATTAGCGCACGTGCAATCGTGGGCCATTTTATTTGCGGTTGAAGGACACGTGCGTTGGGGGTTGGCTTGCGGTGACAGATGAGGTAGGTAGGCACGAGACAAGACGGGCGATTGTGGATGGATGAATATTTAGGAATTTCCGGGGCAGCCTAGTGAAGAAGACATGGAGAGAGCCTGGAAGAATGAGGGGGAGAGAAGTGGGTTACGTGCATACCTGTCGTGAGTTTTGCGGGGTTTAGCTTCGTGTTTATATAACCTTAACCAGCTATATTTATGTAGATTCACAAGATGAAAACGACTACACATGAAATCCACGAAACACCGATACGTGAAGCTTCAATTTGTATACCCATCATCAAAGCTGGTCAAAACCCATATATCCATTTCCAGCCAAAACGCCCCCGTGCCTCCTTCCAAAAAGAAAGCCCCCGGTAGCCCATGTGGGTGAATGCGCAACGCTGATTGGCTGGCGGGAGCTGTCTACGCCGTTGGACAGTTGCAGGCCGGAACCCCGTGCACAGCGGACGGCAAGTGTCCGGGTTGAAGGAGGAGGGACGGGGAGAAGGGAAGGTTGTCACGTGGGTTGGGTGCATGGGAAAAGACGGTGGTTTTATTGGTGGGGTGGTGGTGTATGTAGACGTGTGTATGGGATTTTCTGGGGAGAGAGGTGGTTTGGGACTTTGCTTTTTTGACGTTGAAGGGATTTATACATATGTGGATGCATGTACATATATTTAGAGAGTCTCATCTGTCGTTTTGATATCTATATCGTCATTTTTCAATTTGTTCCGTCACAGCTATTACCAACGTCTGTGATTTCCATTTGAGCCGCAATACGACCCACCCGAGAACACCACAAAACCTACAATTACCATGCCTCGTCCAACTCTTCCCCCGACACCAACTGGAAGCGCCGACATGAAAAGCCAAGAATCATCAAACACCCCTCAAATCCCACTACAACTAGCCTTTGAATTACCACCACCAGCTCTCCCAAACAGTTCAACATACATCCAACCCGCCGAAGCCGTCAAATCCCGGCGTAGAACAGCAACCACGGCATCTTCAAGTACCCCGAAAGAACCCTTTGCTTTGCCACCTCCACCGACTAGGACTCGCAAGATTATTCAGATGAAGCCGCGGGGACAGGCGGAGGAGGAGGAGGAAGAAGAGGGCGAACAGAAGAAGGAAAAGGGGAAGAAGGCGGGGAGTGCGGCGGGGAGAAAACAGGCGAGGAAGACGGCGCATAGTTTGATTGAGCGGAGACGGAGAAGTAAGATGAATGAGGAGTTTGCTCAGTTGAAGAGTATGATTCCTGCTTGTACGGGGGAGATGCACAAGTTGGCTATCTTACAAGTATGTCTTTTGTTACTTTGACTTTAGGACATGTTGACTAACAAGCCTAGGCCTCAATCGAATATGTTCGATACCTCGAAGACTGCATCACCCAGCTAAAGACCCAGCAATCAACTACCACACCACCATTTACTCTCCCACCACAAACCAATTCATGCCCGACGTCCCCCGATGTTGACCACCCCATGTCAACCAGCGCAACGCCATCCCCCGCTTTACATCCTCTTCCCAACACAGTCTCCGCCACACCATCACCAGCTCTCCACCCACTACCAGGCGGCATCTCCGCATCAGCCTCGCCTGCTCTTCACCCCCACGACTCAAGACATAGACATAACTCGTATTCAAGCGTGTCAACAGAGTACCCACGCTACGGCTATTCTTCAGCAACCGCCTCCCCGGCTTTCGGCCCACAGTTTGGGTATCCCGCTGGTGGTGTCCCGGCGGGAATCACATTGGCTAGTCCGGCATTGGCACCGCAGAGGGATTTAGATCAGGAGGCCACGGCGGCATTGTTGATGCTTAACTCTGATAGAAGGGGCTTTGAAAATCGCGAGGACGGAAGTGAGAAGGGGAGAGGCATGTCGGTGAGAGATCTTCTCAGTTCATAAATTTCTTTTATCCATCTTTTTTCGCGCGGCGTTTGGCGTTCCTTTAACATCGTTCCGGACACTTTTGTTTTCGTCGTTTATTTCGCTACAAATGTATGTAGTCATTCCTCATCCCACCAATCCGGAATTTCATGCCGTAATATATCCATTCATAATTACCTATTTAAGCCACCGTCCCCACATGTCACCAAACCTCGGGTGTTCCTCGTCCTTGTACAACACCAACGAAACGACCTGTGGCGATACACTCCTCCTCACCCACCCAAACCGATCAAACAAGCCCGTTTCCAATTTCCCTTTCCTTCCCGACGGGTCTAGAATGGCGAAAACAACCTACAAACCACGCCATTCAACCATCCGAGCGGCACGTCCGTTCCAGTTTTCCTTCGCGTCCAGGTGGCGATTCTGAGTCCAGGGTTAGGGTATTTTGATGATAGTTTCAAATATCGTACGGTTTTTTGGGGGGTGTGTAAGTCCGAGCTTGGAGGGGATGTGTGGATGGGACTTGAGATGTGGTACGGGATAGTTGGACTGCAGGATATGTGGTGGGACGAGCGATGGGTTCTTAAGAAGGGTGTCTGGACGTGTTTATGTGGGGGTTTGGAGGGTTCTTTTTTTCTTTCGTTTGGCGTTTTTGATTTTCTTTTTGATTGGATTTATGCATATATTTTGAGATAGATTGTCCGCATGGCACCTTCTACACCACGTTCAAACGTCTTTATACAAAACGCTACTACGACTGAATTACACAGCACGGGTCCTACGAAGATAGATACCAGCAAGTCCCACTTCTCCACATCAACAACCACCACACCCTCCAAAATGATGTCTGCCCTCTTCGGAACCCCATCCAAGAAATCCACTTCCACAACTCCCCGAACCCAACCCTCCAAGTCACCAAAACGTCAATCCACAACAAACCGATACACCACCTCCAACGGCTCTCCCATCTTCGCCCCCGACGAAGACGACATTATCGACGGCCTCGACATCCCCACCCGACTCGTCTTGGAACCTGACTCAGAAACAGGCGCAAGTACCCCAGGTTCCCTATTCGGTGGGACAACCGCCGATAGTACAGCGGGTAGTAGCATTTCAAGCGCTGCGCCGAAGAAGCGGAGACGGAGAAATCGGAAGAGAGGGGGGAAAAGGGATGGTGGGGAGGGAGGACAGAAGGCGGCGGTGCATCCGAGGGTTACTGAGGTGGTAGAGGAGGAAGATGAGGATGCAGATAGTGTTTCTTCCGCGGACTCGGAGAGAAGAACAGGTGGGAAGAAGACTGTCAAGGGGACTATTGATCTCGGCGATACCCTTTCCTTAGTCCCTAGGAACACCCAGACCTCCAAGAAGAAAGGGAAAAAAGGCACACAAATCATCGAGGTGGAGCGAAAACCAGTCAAACTCCAACTAGGTCTCAACCTCAAACTCAACCTGGAACTCAAAGCCGAAATAGAAGGCGACATCACCATCTCCCTAGTGTAAGTCACCCACAATCTCATCCACAACACCCGCTAACAAACCCCCAAGCTAATCCGCTCTTCACAGCGCCGAATCTACGCCTGCTAAACGGACTTCCCCGCGTGTCCCGCTCAACCCAGATCATACCGGGACAACCACGTTCAAGGATGTCAGGCATGAACTCTTTCATATGCGGATGGGGACGATCCGGTTTTACCAGAGGTGGCAGGATCAGAGGGTTTCGGATGGCTTGACGGCGGCGGTTATGGCGGGGTTGATGGGGTTAGGATTTTTCTTGGGGTTTTTTGCACGGGGGTTGACGGGGGGTTTGATTATGCCGGTTGCCGTGTTTTAGTGTATGATTTTTGGAGTTAATGAATGTATATACTTATATTCTAATTGTTATAATACTTAGTGCTTAAGACGTTGGAGGGCAATGTCCTCTTGGGCATCCTTGACCAGGAACCTATCATAGTATGTTAGCATGTATCCCCTGTAAACCATTCATATGATCACTTACTTATACCACAAAACAATCGGAAAGATCGTCCCAAAGTGCCACAAACTATGCGCATCAACACTCCGCGCAATAGGTTCAAAATCAAGCAACTCCAAACTCATAGCCATCATAACCCAAGCCACAGTCAAACCAGGCCACGTAGCCCAAAAGTTGCGCGTCCGTATCCAACTCTTGATCGAGAACCAAGTCCACAACGCATTCTGAATAACACCAACGACCACGTTCGCAGCCATATTATACGTGTAATCCCACCGGACAAACTTCAGATACCCCACGTGCCCCGCATACATCAAAACGCACATAACCGTCCAAATCTTGCGGAGCATAGCATAGTCTGAACCCGGCCTATCAAGACGGTAAATCCGAATGACCGTGTAATACATTCCATACAAAACCGACGCCCCAGCCGCAAAATAATCCAGCTGCTCCGTCGCCGTGAAATCTCTCGTATGGAAAATCGTACTAAAAACCCAACTCGCCAGCCCAAAGTATGCAAACATCTCGTAGTACTTTCGCAGCGGGTAACTCGCCGGAATATGTTCCCGGATCGCTTTAAGTCCCTTGTAATGGGCAACGTAATTCCCAATGCTACAAAGCACCGAAAACGGCTCCTGCATGCCCCAGAGTCGGTAGAAGGGCCATTTTCCGTAGAACTGGACAATCGGTTCGGATCGCGAAATTCGTCGGTCGGTTATGATGTGTTGGCAGGTATGATCGCATTCCGAGGGACAGTCCCAGAGGAGTAGACGGCGGTGGATGGCTGGAGACAGAATCATGGTTAGTTAAACTCATGGTAAACAGGGCGAACGAAAGGACTTACGAATTGGCGTTGGATTGTCAGAAAGACAGTTTTGCGCCTTGCAAATCTGATGCGACGATTGTTAGCCCGTCTCGTGATACCCAGCTTTAGCTAAACGGAAGCTCACACACCTCTTTGCACTCGTGGAACTCGGGCGACCGATCACCCACTGAAGCTTGCACTCCTGCAGCCAAAACGCCTATAGCAAGCAACGCCTTAATCGCGCTAGAATGATTAATCCGCATTGTAACTGTCGCTGTCAATATTCAAACAAAAAAAAATAAAGTCCGCATCATGACATCCAAAAACACCCAATTTCTGTCTCGATCGGGTCAATGCCAAGTCTCCTATTCTCTCCTCTTATTGGCTAATTTCACTGCCCTAGTCAGCTACACATGTCACGATAACCCAAAGACCCTAATATCACAGTCAACACAAATATCGCGAAATCTTGTCTTATAAGAATTCAGGAGGGAAAACATGACTTCAATCTCCCCTTTTAATGGTAGCCCTTGCTCTGAAGTATTACCTCCAGCTTTATTCACCAACAGGTGAACATGCCGCCACCACCACAGGCCGACGTCGGCCTCTCCAAACATTATGCATTATTTATGCCTTTTTACATAAAGTCATCACTGTAAAAATCGGTTAGCATCTCGTCGTTCACAGTAGAGTATGTACACCAAAACTTACTCGCCGTACGCATCATCATCATAAGCGTTCGTATCAGTCGTACCAGCCCGGCTAGTGTTAACCGAGACCTTGGTCTTCGCCGCCTTGGTCTTCTTGCCGCCCTTCTCCGCCGCCTTCTCCTCTCTCATCTTCTCGTTACCCAACGCCGTCATGCTGGAAGCAATCTTCTTGATCTGGTCCGAAGGCAGCTCACGAGCAATCTGCTTGATAAACTCCTGCAGGAAGAGGTTGTACAGTGGCTTCTTCTGCGACTGAAGGATCAAAGGGCAAAGGGTATTCCGGAGAGCCTCGAACTGTGTCTTGGTGGTGGGGTTGAAGAGAGGCATCTTCGTCATGTCGACGGTGGCGGACGGGTCGTTGGCGTCGGTAGTAACAGCGGTACCGATAACCTTGCCCTTCCGGTTGGGGTTGACACCAATGTCACCGAAGAGGTCCTCGGCGTGAGCAAGATCAGCCTCCTGCTCAGTGCGGCGAAGACGGGCACGGCGCTCAGCCTCGGTCTCGTCAGAGAGAACATCATCACCGGCAGCGAGCTCGGCGGCACGCTGGGCCTTGAGTTCGGCGATGCGCTCGGCCTTGGACTTCTTGGGCTTAGCGGCAGCGGCAGCAGCGGCGGCGGCGGCCTTGGCGGCCTTTTCGCGCTCGGCGTCGGAGTCATCAGCATCCCAAGAATCGAGGACCTAAAAGGGAGAAGTGCGTTAGTATTGTGCCGTGTGAGGTCCGAGAGAGGCATCGGAGACGGAGGTGGACGGGCAAACTTACGTCGTCGTCTTCCTCCTCGTCGTCGAACTTGCGACGGGGAACGGCAGCGGCAATCACGGGGGAGTTGGGAGCGCTGACGGCATCCTCCTCCTCATCATCTATCGTAGTCAATTGTTAGTTCAATTCTTTTCAATCGCATCGTCATCGTCGCATTCATCTACATGGGTCAAAGTGGCTGCCCCTCACCCCTCCAGTGCCCTCCAACAGATGAAAAAAAATGCCAACACTAGCCAAACAGATCGCAACCGTCAGACAATTCATGCATTTACTTACCCCAGTTTCTAGGAGCCATTTTGATGTTTTTGAATGTTTTTTTCGTTTATTTCGAAGAAAAAAAAACAAAGAGCGACTTGACGTCAGTGATGATTAGTGGGGAGGAGAAATCTAGAATCCGCAGCCGGCCGTTATCAAACCCTTTGATTAATATAGTGGGTCACTTGAACCCTAGAGACGTCATAGCACGTGACTATCGGCGTACTAGTCGGATGCCAGGTGGTATGGTCAGCCTCTCACGTAGGAATGAGAGCCGCCGTGGAATTGATGGTTTGACATGTCTCAACCCGATCGCGGATCTATCGATTGTGATTTTGGGTGTCCCAAAGCGTTCACTTGAACGGTACCGTTGTTTCATGTTTTGTCGTTCCCTTGGTCTCAGCCTTTTGCCTGGCCACAGCATCTAGACAATGCTCGATTGGCCAATTGAAAGTAGATGCCATTAGAACGTGTGAGCTATCTGCAAAAACAACTCCATTGTGTTTGTAAAGACAATGAAAACTGAAAGTGACTCTACCCATTGAAGCGGTTATCAGTATTCTCATCTTTAGAACAATGAACCCCTCGATTTATATGAAAGAGGCTCAACTTTATATGTGTAGGGTTAATTTGACCGCTAACGTAGGGTTCCATCATCCACTGAAGACATCGTGATAAGCATATACAACGTGAAATCAACCACAACTTGCGAACACAGTTATTTTCCCTATTAAGTTCTTAGAAATCTCCAATTAAACGCTACTCATCCACGGCAACATACTACTACTGCTTCCCAAGCCGGCTTCTCTCTAAAGCCCCCCGCATATCCAAAAACAGTGATGATAATGACAGAAGCGCTAGATGCTGTCCCAAGGTGGGCTCCGTATTGTGCACTATGCTGTCGAAAGGATAACGAAAACGGCTACGAACTTCTCATGGCCGACCTTTCCCCAAACTGGGCATGGACTGATGGGGTAGAGGAGCTCAGTTATGGAGACGGTTTTCTGGCACATGATCCTCTGAAAAAGCCATGGAACGTTGACGATGCGTCGCCCGACATGTTTTTGAAGAGTTCTGATAAAGCTATATTTGCCAAGGAGACGAGACGGTGGCTTTTAGGGCAGGACCGCTCTTGGAATAAGGGGCTGCAAAAGGGGACTCCGTTTCCTCAGGTCATGGCATTTTATCATAGCTCTGAGAGACAGGATAGCTGGGTGTGAGTGGGAATCTTTAGTTGTCACAATGAACCGTCTCACTAACAATGGCGTATGCTTTAAGACATTCATTGGCCCATATTTCGACTTTGAAAGAGCCTCGCCCATTTGGCCAATTACCGTTAACGACACGGCCATCCGCAGCGGTAAAGGCACCATTTCAAACCGCGTGGATGGAAGCTGCAGAAATGGACGAACAGGACCTCCCGACTGAACCCAAGTTACGGCTATTTGTTCGAGAATACTCTCGAGTACATTCCACGAGTTCTGGTAGTGATAGGGCCACATTTGTTCACTGGGACTGTATGCAGGTCTTAGTGGCGCAACTCAAAGGCAAACGTATCGATGCCGAGCTTACAGCGGATGACTGGTTGTCATTGGATCATGAGTCTCTAGCAGTGGCTATGTACTCGCTTTCTAATTTGAGTAATGTAAGAGACATGCTGGCTGATAAGAGAAAATACTTTTCTCAAAGCTCGTATAGGAACGTTAGGACGGTCAGGTATTCAGTTCCGTTGGTACGGCCGGGAGTACTCCAGAAGGCCCTGCAGCGCCTGCTCTACGATAGTGAAAGATTTCGGCAAACACTGCAATCAGGGGACTTGGAAAAACCACTCAACCCAGACAAAAATCTAAGCTCAACGGAAACGCTACTTGGCAAGCTTCCTAGTGACTTGTTCAATCTCGTCCTATCCCACTTGGAACCCAATGACATTCGTGCGCTCAGCCAAGTTTCACGGGCGAACCGAATCGCGTTACAAGATGACGACATTTGGCTATCTTGGCTTCAATCTGGACCGTATAATAGGATTCTCCCTGAGTTACACGACGCCATGACAGAAGGCCTGACGGCACGCCAAAAAGAAAACCAACCAATGCCCAAATGGAGGCAAGTAGCTGGCTGGTTAGAAATGGTATCAACGCCAACAAACTGCTCTGGGGGATGGGGTGACGTGATTGAATCACGCCAGAGTCTTTTTATGATGACTGATATTGTCCAAGAACGTTACCAGCAAGTACGGGAGCGAGTGCCTTGGTGTGTTGAGAGTCCCCAGCAGGTGTATTCAGTAGATACTGTTTTCATCATGTCACACGCTGCAGTTCAGGATGTAGGTGTACCGCGTATACCAGTGTTTAATGGATACCAACAGTATCCAATGGTATCAATCAACATGTTACCGGGGCCCGGAGGTAGTGTAGTTCGCCTGGCTTATGAAGCCAATAAGTCTATGATCCAACTGTTTGACAATCACGGAGACGGTGAAGACAATGTGCTAGAAGCTGGAGACTTGGTGGTGTTCATGGAGTTTGGAATATCATCTCGAGCTGCCCAAAGGACAGGTGGAATTGTCAAAGTCAAGGTACGTCCCCTCGCTATTGAGATCCCCTCTACGATCGATGCTGGTGAATTCTCACTATCGTTACAGATGTATACAAGAAACGGTGCCATCCTGTCTCTTGCCATGCCCGGCTTTGAACATGTAACGATCGAAAGAGCGGTCTATTACCGCGTTCCGGGAGGTATCCTGTTTCTCGACCAAATATACTGCCCAGAGCATATACAATGCTGTCACGAGAAAGTCACACGAAGCCCAACTGATGCTCGTCCTGACTGGAGTCGAGTAAACGTCTTTGCTTTTAGGGCTGTCACACATGGCCCCTTTGGGACAAACAACGACCCTCTACTTGACCCTATGACTCGTATATTCTGGTCTACCGACTCTAATTGTACCTCTCTAGCGGACTCTATCCGGACGGAGAACAGCAACATCAGTCCTCGCCCGTTGATGTTCTCGCCATTGAGAACCATGTACTCGGCCTGTTTAGAGTCCTTGAGTGATATTAATGACAGACCTGATGAATGGATCATCTATCGGGACACAGTTAAGGCTTCAAGACCTATTGTAGGTGTCAAAAGACCGGGTCGTCAAGTGACTGGCATTGATGAAGCACGGGTGGCCGGGTGGCCAGTTGAAGGCATTGAAAGTGTAATGATTGGAGTAGACAAGACGCTCGTCGCATGGATGAAAGGAGGGAACATTACTCAAATATCGAGACTGGATGATGGGCCAGTTGCTATGGCGGACGCTGGATGGCCCGGATCATATTACTTTATAAACTTGTTTGATAAGGATTCTTTTAGAGGATTTGCGTGGGATGGAGAGTTTGACTATATAATCAAATGGACTGGTAAATAGGTGAAGATCTATAAGGTAGAAATACTATGCAAGAGAACATGGAACGCACGTTTTTAAGCTCATCATTAATAACACATAAAACACTTTATTTGTCTTCCGTGGCGTATCTAAGATTGGCCATACTACTAGCACACCCGCTAGACCCCGTAGAGAGTTGCCTCTCAAAGTACCCTCCGTCTCCAGGCTTAGGCACCTGGATCCGCTTGATGGCCTCATCTCTATTTTGAATTGTCTGGTGATACCGCAGAAGCAACGTGTCATACGCATTTGAAAGAGCCTGAACTTTGAGCTCGTGGATACGAGCCTCAATCGAGGCCATTTCAGCGTCATTGGCAGTGTTAACTGGCTGTTTCACGGCCGGAGAAAACGCTTCGGGGGTTGTCACTTTCGTCGAGCATGTTCGGGGAGTGTCGGGTATACCTGTGTCTGGTTCAGTCTCATCGCTTGGCTGATGACGGCCATGGTCAGCCATTTTTGATGGCATGACTGTGCCGACACTATTGGAGAATCAGGTTGTTAGATAGATCCGTCCCAGTAATCTTGTCATCTTTTATCCAGCCTTTTGCTTACGAGGAACCAGCACGGGAGGAATTCATCATTATCGAGGTTGGGTATGCCAGGATTTGAGTAAAATCTTGTGGAGGATATCAACATGAAACTATCTCAGAACACTACCAGGGAGAATATTTTTCAAGGTTGCCTTATTTCCAACTTATCGATTAACTCGTATTCTACAACTTCCATCTTTACAAACTGCAGGTATACGTACGTTGGGTCTGCCCTTCCCACAAGTCACAGCTATGGTTTAATTCCTTGGTAAATAGATATGTAACTCGGTATTTCGAAGAATTTCATAGGCAAATATGCGGATTGACGGCCCAATATGCCCCAGTAGGGCTACCGGACTCAAGGTTTTCTGATATATCATAATATGCTCACTTCTGATGGTTATCGCCTATGTTACAACCATCACTACAAGTATGACTCTGATTTGATGCCAAGATGAATTCATTTTGATAGGGATAACGAATCTATGGTGTAGTTCTTAGCGCTCCCAGCTTTGTAACATTCGATATGTTTTGCGGTATATATCTACAACCTCTTTAACTAGTCAGCTTGATCAATACAAGTTATTCTTTGTTAGCTCAAGACTCCTCCATGGGTATAAACTAACTACCGAGTACTCCCACGACATCACTTGCCTACATTTCATCTACAGTGACTTGCTTGCTATATGATGAGAATAATCGCAAACAACCCGGACCCATTTGACTCTCGAGATTTTCAGACCAAAACATTTTTCTATAATAAATATCTGATTCTGAATAATATGTTCTAAGTGCCTGGTGTTATTAGTTCCTACATCCCTCTTCCATTCGGTATTTTGTTCTTTGTGCCATGTTCTAACTCATGGACGAAGTAATATGCCACATCCCTCAATCCGAACTACATTGTGCCATACGCGGAATCCAGAATACTTCATAAGTTCCTAATGCCTGTCCGCTGATGTATCTCCTGACTGCAGCTGGACCAATGGAGTAGAATAGCCCTCTTATAGGAGCGAAGCAGCGTCCCCTCTGACAAGCCAAAGTATATTCTTGAAGGCGATACTGTCATCTATCTCCCAGATAGACACACTATCCAGGCCAAAACAATACATTCTACATGGCTTTCGGATTCAGCGGTGATACCTAGTTACCAACAGGAATGGTGGATTCATCGAAAGTCTGTCGGTGGGTCTGCCGAAAAGGATATGTTATAATTCGAAATGCCTAGGGCTCCGGGAGTTGGTATCACACTTGAGAGCAAAAGATTGGCCGAGACGGGATGTCGAGAAAGCCACTTTGAGCCGGGCATGGGAGGTGGCGGGCCTAAGATAAACGAGGTGTTAGCTGATGCTTGGCTTCAGTGGTTAATAGTATCAGAACATCTCTTGTTCATCGTTCTGGTGAGAAGTATCGTTTATCTTTAGAGACTGCTCGATTTAGTTTTAGTGAAACACGGCGAGAAAGTAAGTTGGACTTGGACAATGCGTGGTTGTAGCAGAATTCGGGGCCAATAATTCACATTTCCGCAGAACCGAAAACCTATATTTTTCGCTTCCATTCTCCATATTGGCAGCCTTGTCTCCGGTTGTAGCATCGAAGCTCCCGTCAGCGTGTATCAGCTAACCCCTTGCTGACCATTGAGCTCACTACATCGAATTAGACTGTGCAAAATCAACAGCGTGAGTAACGAACGAACTCTCTAATGTTGTCTGAATTTCACCCAACTCCCGTCGCAGCGGCAAGCACAACGACATCTGACTCAGGTCCCAACAACGAAACATAGACTTAACACTATTCGATCTTGTGCAACATTCCTGGAGAACGGGTGAAGTAAGACATGATATTGAGTTCAAAGGGGGGTGCCTTTTAGTGTATGATAGATGATATTTATGGGCCTCTGGTACTAATCATCTATACATGTATGGGCTCTGACGTTAGCCAAAGATCAACGGCTACCATCGGAATAGGGTTTCCTTGTTGCTAGGGACACACAAGAAATCCCGGGTCTAGCCGTCCCATAATCGTAGAAATCACTCCAGCTGTATTCTTTTAACATCAGAGGTTCAAAGATTGTCCGGTTCGAGACTTCAATTATGAAAAGCTCACAAATGCGCAAGTAGAACGCTGCTTGTGTAGTTTAGCCTCGCAGCTTTCGTAGTTAGAGAGTCCACACGTGCTGGCAACGGGCCCATATGAGGGTTATCCTCGTGTAACCACTAACCCTACCGGTGACCAACATGCAAGAACAAATGTGCCAACAACAAAGCCCCACACTTAAGGATGTCAAAGATACATGACTCGAAACAACCGCATTGTATGGAAGCATTCCTTATAGAACCCCACAGAACTTGCAGGTGTCATACAGGGGTAGACAAAGGTACTACCATTGACAGAAAGTGGGTCTAGACGAGCGACTTCCGTATTGGTATAATTCATAACCGAATTAGGAAGTACATGGTTTCGTCCGATGTCTAACTTCCAATGTTACGATCACGGAGAGAAAATTTTTGGGATTGATTTAGGCATCCATTAGAAAGATGAAAAGGAGTAGAGACACAGAACATTGAAGTCCATCAAAATGCGAATCGTTCGAGGGGACATTTCATCAAAACCGAGGACATTTAACATCAGAAATCTACTTGGGACCTGATGGGCTATCAATGTATTGAGCTTAGTGATTTAGCTAGATGAATAGCATCAAGAACCATGACATAACCTCATAAACAACAGCCAATGTCCCTCTATTTGGTTTTAGTATCCTTACTGGCCACTAATTCTGAATCGTCAGTGGTCATATCGGCGCCCACTATTCAGTGCCCAGAAGCCAGTTACAGTGGCATTACCAATCAAGTTAGCCCTACAATCTCTCTACCTTTACACATCCGTATCCAGAGTTTTGAACTTGTGCCAAGCCCTCCAATGCTTGCCCTAATGCCCCACTTGAACATCGTGCCCGTCATCTGTACCGCCAACCCACCATAATTTCTATGTCCAAAAAGAGTAATAACCGCCCACCACAACACACATCTAGACTTTCCAAATCTCTATATGGCAGGAACATATATTAAAATACATCTAGAATGTAAAAATGTGTACCCACATTTTCCTGGTTGCAAATTAGCCAGATTTTGGGTATTTCAGAGATCTCCCCCCGCCGTCTTCTCTTCTGATTTTCCTCTCCTCTTCTTTTCCTTCTCATCAGTTTCGAACCCAAAGTCCAGATTTTTGTAAGTTTGCTTTTGCTATTCATCTCGTGGTTATTAGCCTTGGAAGTATTTAACTGACAAGTGATTCGTGGTATTCTATTTAGCGTTGACGATTTCGTTCTTTTTCTTGCTCGACTTTCGTATCCACGATAACTTTCTCGACTTTTGCTTCGGTCGTTTTGCTCGTCTTTCTTCGCGCGCTCGTCTTTTTGTTGCCTTCCGGCTTCTGCTTTCTGTTCTCTACTTTGAGTAGAGTTTTGTTTTTCCGTTTCTCGGTTTTCTTTCTCTTCGTTGCTTGTCGCAATGTCTCGGTAAGTCTCACGTCCTCAAGCCTTCAACTTCATCGTTCGTTATCTAACTTTTATATACAGCGCTGGCTCGCCCCGTTCTTCTGTCGCCTCTGGCGCTTCTTCCCCTTCTGCCGCCACGGCCGCATCCCCTGCCAAGGGTGTTGCCGCCGTGTCGCCTCCCGCCGGTTCCTCTGCCACCGGCCCCTCCTCTCCGGGCGTTGGGTAAGTTTAAATCAAGCCAAGTACACAACATCATTTCAGACTACTAACATCTATCTATTCAGACCCTCCAACCCCCCTCGCCGGATCGCTCGCTGCCGTCGCTCGCGGTTCGCGAAGCCTTCCGCTTCCGGTGCGTCGACCTGCTCCAAGGACCGCGAGGTCCTTGACGACGAGCAGATCGATGCGATGCTGCTGGAGCTCGCCGGCTCCGATACCCCTGAGTCCGCCTACTCGGGGTACAGTTCGTCGGGGTATGGCTCCTCCGACACCGCGCCTCTCAAGCGCGTGATTCCGTCGTGGGAGTCCCCTGCCGTTCTGTTCGCTCCTGGCGCCCCCGCTTCGGGGTACACCCCCGTTGCCTCTCCCTCGGGTGGGTCGCCCGCTCACGGTGGGACTCCGGCTGCTTCTGCCCGGTCTCCCCCCGGCTCACCTGCCCGTGCTGGAGCCACCTCTCCGTTCCGTTTGTCGCCACGTCTGGCTGCTCTCTCTGTTCCCCCTCGTCGCCCGGAGACGCACGAGGAGAGTTGTGCCCGACGTGTCGCCCAGGCGATGGCGCCTGTAGACGCTGCCGCGTCCAAGCCTTCGTCCTCGGCTGCCCCAGCCCCCGTTTCCGCAGCTGAGGCGTCCTCAGTCCGCATGCCTTCTGTCGTGGGACTGGACGTCTCTGCTCTTCGGGCTGGTGTGCGCCTCCCCACCCTGGCGTCACTGCCGCCTGCGCCTGCCGCGCCCTTCCAGTTCGGAGGGGTTGGCGCCTCTTCTGCATCGGCAGGCCCAGTGGCGCCCATTTTGTCTTCCTTCTCTGCGGCCCTTTCTGGCCAAAAAGGGGAGGGCAAAATGCCCGGCCAAGTTGAGAGCGCCACCAACTTGGCGATTTCGTCTGCTCCTGCGCCTGCTGCGCCTGTGTTTTCTTGGGCCCCGGCCGCCTCCACCGACCCAGTTTAGCAAACTGGTGTCCAGGAGGCCGCCGCGCCGGCGACTTCCGGCGTGGTCTCTGCTATCGCGGAGACCGCCCCCGTTGTCGCCAGCCAGCCTGTTGTTTCTTCCGTTGTTCCCGCTGCCCCAGAATCATGGGTGGCGGATGAGATGTCTTCCCCTCTCCTGCCCGAGGTCGAGGCGGAGATGCACATGGAGTTGGCGCTCTTACTGCCTCTCCCTGCGTCCCGTTCTCCATCGCCCGCCGAGGAGGCTCTTCGCTCTGCTCCCGTTGTGGAGTCTGCCAATGCTGCTCCCTCCCAAGAGCACTTGGTCGCTGTTCCCGCTGTGGACAGCCCCATGTCCCCTCCTCCCGCTTCGCCGACAATGGCGAATGATTCGTCTTCGCCGTTGCTCCCTGAAGCCGAGGGAGACATGGAACTGGAGTCGGCAGTCATGATGCCACTCCCTGGTTCTCTTCCCTCCTCTCGTTCTGGATCTCCAGTGTCGGAGACTCCAGAGCCCGAGCCCGCCACTGTCGTCACCGCAGTGGCCGAACCTCTTGTTTTGCCTGTTGCCCCTCCGTCTGAGGGGAACACTGAGATGGAGGCAGCTCTCCAGCTGTCTCTGCCACCGTCTTTGGCGTCGTCTCGGTCTTCGTCTCCAGTGGTGGAGGTGCCTGTGTCTGATCAGGCTACTGTCCCCGCCCTGGAGACCGCTCTTCCGTCTCAAATTGAGACCGAAGTGGAGTTGGCTGTGGGCCAGCCTCTCCCGCCCTCCTCGTCGCCACCACCCGCGGTGGAGGTGCCAGCCCTTGTCCCCGCTGTGGAGCCTTCTTCCCCTGCTCCAGCCCCTGCTCCAGCTTTGGAGCTCTCCGTTCCCGCTCGCGTTGTGGAGTCTCCTGCTCCCACGCCAGCTGTGGAGCTGTCCGTTTCTGCTCGTGCTGTTGAGCACGCTCCTCCTGCTCCCGCCATGGAGTCTTCGCCGGCTGCCTCCTGCATCCCAGGACTGGCGCCCATCGCCCCCATGGCCGCGGCCACCCCCCGCCGCCCGACCATCACTCTCCGTCGTGCCCAGCCAGACCGTCCCCCTGTCGAGCGTGCCCCGCTTGAGTGCGCCGCTGCTAAGCCAGCTGCCGCCAAGCCTGCCGCCACCAAGCCCCCCGCTGTCAAGCTGACTACCAGTCAGGCCGCTGCCGTCAAGCCAGCCGCCGTGGTGTCAACTCGTCCCGGGCGCAAGGTGCAGGGATCCGTTTGGCAAGGCCGGATCCGGGGCCTGTCCCGGGCCAACGTGCCCCACACTTTCTCTCCCTTGGTGCTTGACCGAGCTCTTACGGAGCTCAGAGCCCAGGCTGAGGTGGTGTCGGATGACCAGGAGATGGTCGATTTGGAGCCGGCTCGCCAGTTTGTGCCGACCGCTCCCACCCCAAGATTTGGGTTTTCTGTTCCGGCGGCTCGCCGCTCATCGACGCCTCTTGCGGAGGTGGAGATGACGGACGTGAGTCCCGCCGTTGTGGAGGTGGAAATGGAAGAGGCGCCTCTCGTCCCTGTTGAGTTGGAGATGCAAGACGCTCCACCTCTTCAGGCTGATGTGGAGGTGGAAATGCAGGATGCGCCGCACGCTTCAGTGGCTGCCGCGCATCGCCGCAACCCCGTCCATGTTTCCAGAGTTCCGGTTGTTCGCCCTGCTCGGCACAACCCGTTCTCTGTTCCTTCCCGGGCCCCCATTGCCCCTATTGCTGTCCCGGCCGCACCTTCGGTTGTTGCGCCCGTTGCTGTCTCTGCGCCTGTTGCGCCTTTCTTTGCTGCTGCTGCCCCGGCAGCGCCCATCGCGCCTTTGTTTGCTGTTGCCCCGGCCCCGCCTCCGGTTCTTGCGCCCGCTTTCGCGCCCGCTCTTCCCGCTGTCGTCCTGCCGGCCGCCCCAGCCCCAGCCCCAATCCCCATGCAGACCCCACAACCTGTGGTGGTCTCTCCCCCGGCACCCATCCCTGCTGAGCCGGCAGCTCCCGTCCCCGTCCCCGTGGTGCCCTCTACCATTCCAGAGGCCACCGCCCCCATCGTTGCTCCCGCCCAGCCTGTGTCGCTGGTCGTGGAGTCGCCCACTCCCGCCCGGGAACCTGAGGCGCAGGTTCCCGTTGTTGAGGTTCAGCGCGTTCTGGCTGAGCCGGTTGTTCCTCTGCCAGAGAGCAGAGAAGAGGCGGAGATTACTCCGTCTGCGCCAGTCGCCACATCGCCTGTGGCCAGTGCCCCTCCTTCGTCTTCTTCCTCTCCCGTCGGTCCTCCTGTTAGCCGCGGGAGAAGCACATTTTCGTGCCCTCTTCGCTGGGAGTCGGACTCCGACTCCTCTTCTTCCCCGTCTCCTTCGCCTTCGCCGTCTCCTCGCGCCTCCCGTGTCGTCCCTGCCGCCCCCCCTACCACGGGTGGCAGATGCACCTACTCGGTGCCCGATCGCTGGGAGTCTGATTCAGACTCCTCGGGATCCTCCTCGCGTGCCGCTTCTCCCGCGGCTCCCTCCACTCCTTCCCGTCCTGGTTCTCCCGCTCCTTCTCCTGCCAACAGCGGGAGAACCAGATACTCGATTCCAGGCGGCTGGCCATCGAGTTCGCCATCCCCTGGCCCTTCCCCCCGCGCATCCCCCTCCCCTCGCGCGTCTCCTGCCGCTTCTGTCACCTCCCCCGCCGGTGACAGAACCCCCCAGCTCCGGATCCCAGGCCAATGGCCCGAGGATTCGCCTCCCCCTTCCCCCGCTCGGTCGTCTCCCGACCGGTCCCGCTGCCCCTCCTGTTGCCCCTCTCCCGAGCGTCAATTCAGACGTTCGCCAGCCCCTTCCCCCCCTCCTCGTGCGGCCACTGCGGCTCCCGCACCTGCTTCTCTTCGCCGCCGTCTCACCCCAGTCCGCGTCGCCCCTCCCGTCCGTCTTTACACCATGCCATTGCCCAAGGCCCCGCGTAGTCCTACATTTACGACTACGCGGGTCACGGGCAAGAAGAAGGCCCGCTTCCTCGATCAGGACGAGGAAGACGAATCTCGGGGATCTCAAAAGAGATCCTGCGTTCGTGCTTCCCTCGCTCCCATCGAGGTGTTAGCCGGTCGCACGCTTGGCAAGCGTGCACGTGACGGTGAGGAGGAGGAAAGTCCTCGTCTGCGTCGTTGTCTGCGGGTTGATCCGCCTGTCTCCTCTTCCCCCGCGGGGTGCTATGCACCCGCCTCGCCAACTCTTCTTTCAGTCCGGTCGTCACCTTCGGCCGGGCTGACTGCCCCTGCCCCTGTCTCTGCCCCGTCTGCCGTTCCTGTCCCCTCGCCAGTTCCCACGGTCCTGGCAACCCCCACTCGTCCCGCTCCTCCCTCTGCGGCCGCCACACCTCGCGGTCGCCATTCATCTCTACCCCCCACACCCGTTCGTCCCGGTGTGGGTTCCCCACTGCCCGCCGATTCCGGCGAGTCTCTTGCGGCCCTGTTCGCGACCCCTCCTCCTCGCTGTCGTGCGTCTTCTGCGCCTCTTGCGGAAGACGATGGCCGGTGGTCGCGAGGGCGTTCTCTTCGTCGGAGGGCGCCTATCAACTACAAAGTGTAGTTGGCCGGGGTTTCTGTTTTTTGTCTTGTTTTTTGGGATCTGCTTTTGCAGATGTTTGGGTTTTCTTCGGCTTCTTACTTTTTCAAGTAAGAAGTCCGGTGTTTGGAGTTTTGTTCTTTTTGTTTTTGTTGCGGGTCTGTTTTTACAGATTTGTATCGCTGTTGGCCAGTTTTCATCTATCTTTTTAGATGTTTGAGAGTTTGGCAGTATTGTTTTACTTTTGGTTTTGTTGGAGTTTGGGTTTTCTTTTGTCTGTTATTACAGACTGTCGATTTTGAAGGCCGTTGTCACTTTATCTTTTTAGATACTTGGGATAACGGTCTTCGATTTGGTTCATCTTTTGCTGGAGTTCGGGTTGTCTTTTGTCTGTTGTTACAGACTGCGGTTTTCGAATTCGGTTGTCTCTTTATCTTTTTAGATACTTGGGATAATCGTCTTTGTTTCTGGTTCGGTTTCTTGTTTTCTGTTGGTGTTTGGAGTTTGGGTCTGTTGTCACAGACAACTTGGGTTTCCGATCGTCATTCCTTCTTTATCTTTTTAGATACTTGAAGCGTGGCATCGGCATAGACAGAGTATCCTGTTGGATAACTTGGGTCTATGGGTTGTGTTTGGTAGATTCCTTATCCTGTTGGATACTTGGGTTTTCTGGGTACATTGTGTTGGGTTTCGTATAGCTTTTCAACTATACAATTTTGTGTTTTTCTGAACTCCGAATGTTCGAATGTTGTGATGTGTATGTTTAATGAACTTGACGTGTGTAGAATGCAAAGTATCGTCATGTGATTGATAAGTTGTCATATATACGGTGACACAAATCATTCTAGTAATCCCGCTCTGATTTTTTGGTTCTCCGCGTGAATTTAATCTCGTCCGTCACATGATGTTTCCACTTTAGGAGACCGTAAATAAACGCCATATCTCAATTCAAAATCTATACGCAATCTGCACACACGACACTTAGCTTGTACATACTATACATATCGCATCAAGCAATTTTCTCCCAACTGACACATGTCTAAACAACCTATTGGTTGTAGGATACTTTCTTTTTGTGATTAGTGGTTCAAAGTACAACCCTGCACTGACGTTACCAAAGGCGGACAACAATGATCACTAAACATCATCACATCTCGGAAGCATGCATCATTCAGTGGCGCATCATTATTCAAATCCATGTACATAGATACTCAGACACCCTTCTCCAAACCGCGAATTCGGTTGAATATCATGATTCTATTACAAAAAATGCCATACATGTATCCCTGACAAAGTCACATGTAGTCAGACAACTATCTTTCCATCACCGATATTTTCAGGTAGTTGTGTGGCCATTTAACGTCTGCTTAGATAGACTTTCAACAGTACAACAAAAACAACGGTTTACCTCTTGTTCAGGGACTCAGTCCGGAACAGTTCTTCTGTCACATGTCTTATATGCAGCTCACTAATCAAAGATTACCCATCAATCCCAACTATCTTCACCATCCACTCATACCAACCCTACCATCTTGTCTCATAACCCTAAACTTCGGTTCCCGTGTCACCGTCTGACAACGGCCGTATACAGAGTATAGATGCGGACACGAACCAATGTCATCAGCCTAGATTCGTCTAACATGTCATACCCAGCTCACCTTGGCTCTGGTATTCTCAATCAAATGTATATATGCACATGAAGCGAGAGCTGAACACTCATCAACAGTGGCCACCTGACTGGCCAGCAAGCTTTGGAAGACGATGTTGAGATTATGATGTCGCCACAATCCCACACGCCGGAGTTTTTTCGGTGTTGAAAGATGAAGCTATAATGACGGCCGGTTTTACGTTGTTCCGGACTATGCAGAATGATCTCCGATACGGGGAATCGAAGCACGGCCTTCTCGGATCAACTTCATGGAAGATGAGAGTGAGATATCCTAGCCCATAGATCATATTAGATGTGGCAGATGGCCTACATAGCGGTCCCCCAAACTATAGTTCTGGAGTGAGGTGTGGATTTTCCGTCAGTAGACGTTGAAGATTATAACAACAACAAGGATTTTAAGTTGAAGAATCCTGTGCATATCTTCACGGCAAGCACATCGTCTCGTAGCCAACCACCTGTTCCGCTTGTCTCCACAAGTTTGTGATCGGCTATTTCACAAGGGTAAGAAGGATGTGATACGCTGGTTGTGATTAGTATTCGACAAGGCCTGGAATCCGCATCTGCGTAGGAGGGAGTACATCATACAGAGGTTCCGTTATGCCTACTCGGTACAATGGAGGAATATCTTGCGAGAAGTATAAAGGAGCGTGTATCCTCCATATTCATGGACAACGACTTAGACGTTTATGAAGGTACATACATACACAGCCACTTACAACACCAAAATGTCGCCAAAGGATATCACGAAAACGCTGTCTCTCCCGGCTATAACAGGCCACCCTCCCTCCAAGATATCTCAACCCCGAATCGAGAACTGTATCGGCTTCACACAAGTCCCCCTCGGAATCAGCAGTCCACTTCTCATTGGCCCTGCCACCGGGCCTCTCACCCCGGTGCACGCCGCCATGGGGACTCTCGAAGGAACCCTTGTTGCCTCTACTAGTCGTGGTGCCAAGGCTCTATCTGCCTCCGGAGGTGTCCGGTATGAGATTCTCTCAGACGGGTGCACACGTGATCCTTTCATAACTTTCAAGAGAATTGATGATGCAGTGCGGTTCCGGAGGGAGTGGCCAACGTGGAAGGATGAATTCATCAAGAAGGTTGAGGGGACAAGTCGGTTTTTGAAGGTTAGGTCTATCGACATACATATCGTCAGTAGGTCGTTACATATCTTTGTTAGGGCGGGAACTGGATCGGCCGCTGGGCAGAATATGATCACGTTTGGGTGTCAAACTGGGATGGACTGGCTGATTGGTGAGATCAACGGGAAGTTTGAGATAGCCAATTACGGAGTAGAGGGCGATATGGCGGGAGATAAGAATGCTTCTACTCTATCAAGATGGAGACCCAGAGGTGTTGAGGTATTAGCCTGGGGAAAGGTCACTGACGAAGTATGCCGACGAGTTCTCAACATGTCAGCAAAGGCTCTCCGGGAGTTCTGGGTATTCTCTACCCATGGATCAGTCCGTGCTGGACTAGGTGGCGTCTCTATCAACGCGGATAACGCTCTTGCCGCCATCATGGTCGGAACAGGACAAGACATTGCGTCTATCGCTGAGAGCAGCTGGTGCCATGCTATCGCCGAATACGACGAGGATGAAGACGCAATGCACATTTCTATGTATTACCCATCATTGGTAATTGGGACTGTGGGCGGCGCTACGAATCTGGATACACAGAAAGAGGGATTGAAGATTATGGGATGTGAAGGGCCTGATGGGAAGGAGAAGCTTGCTGGACTTATTGCTGGGTTTGCAATGGCGGTTGACATTAGTACCTTGGCGGCGGTTATGAGCAATACCTTTACCGAGTCACATGACAAATTATTTAGAAACAGAGATAGGGCCAAGTTGTAGGGGTTACTATGTGTTACGTTTAGTAGTACAAAGGTTATTGGGCACAGATTGTCCGATAGGGCTTGTCAGGCAAAAGAGGGGAAGCAATATTTCGGAAATAAGAATTTTTATGCAAGATGGTTATATATTTGTTGACAAAAGAAAAACTCGTGATAGACAATAGGAAAAATGGTAATGAGTGCGTGAATCGTGACAAAAGAACCAAACGTCAAGTGGTAGTTCAAAGAACCCAAGACTCGAGGAAAGCTAAATGAATGGATAGAGTTGAACAAGGTAAGCCAGGTTGTCAGCCTCTGCCCTGTCTGATGGCTGCTCATTAAGTGTTCGTTCTCACTGTATAGGAATTGCCTCTTATATAGTCCCTGATACAACAACACTAGTAACAAAGTCCAAAGGTTCCGCTTCTTTTTGGCGCAGTGGCATGCTAATGCTTCCCAGTCCGTCACGGGTGAGACGTAGTTCTAGAACCTATCAGCGGATTCTTCCTCTTCAAAAAGATCAAGGAATCGATAAACGTCCCCAAACTCCTGGTCAATTCCCGAAGAGTCATCTAGGTCATCGGGAACAAAATCCCAGAGATACTCTTATTCGAAAAGGAGAGAGAGCCACAGGAGGACAGTAACGGCCCGTTCGTGGTCGGGGCGAATGGGAATCTCAAAGATATGGATATGCCGGGGGCCTTGGTGAACAAGACGTCTTCACCTAGGATTCCATGGGTTATTCCCCTTCTCATGGATATCAAAAGCGCCTTTGACAATGTCTACAAAGACAAACTGCTAGACAATTTGAATGAGCTTAACTTGCCAGCAAGCTTCACCCAGTGGGTGAAATCGTTTCTGACAGACCGAAGCATTTCCCTTCAATTTGAAGGACAGCACAGTCGCGCTCAAGAAATCAATGTTGATGTTCCATAAGGAAGTCCTATCTCTCTTATTCTCTTCCTGCTGTATGCTAGAAAGATTGAGGTACGAGACTGCTCCAAACAGCCACCAAAGCCATACGTGCGTTTATGAGCCTGAGTAAGATCGCAAGAATTGGTAGAGGTCTTACCTCTACATCAGTTAAACTTGTCTACAACACTTTCGCAGTATTCAGATTCGAAGACTTGTAAAGAATAGTCCTGTCGCCCAATACTCGGCCGACGGAAGCGACTGGGCCGTGTTCAGGATGAGCATAAACTCCATTCAGAGAGATTCCTTGTGGGGGTAAGAAAGTCCAGGAGACACTCTGTGTACCATCGGGCTTTGCCACGACACCAAAGAGACCACCCACCGGAATCTTCACTACAAAAGTGGCGTCAACTGCAGCCTCTTTGGGAATAAAAACCTAGCCATCCACACCGACGGAGACAATTGACGAAGTATTGGGGGAAAACAAGGTACTCTACAAGGGCTCCCTGGTTAGTGGAGGCCATGTCTGAGTAAGATCCTATTATGGAGTATGGTGCGGTGGTGTGGAAGCAAGAAGGTCAACCGATGGTCCTGCAGATGAAAGTACTGCAAAGGGTACAAAACCTTGCCTTGAAAGCAATATTAGGTGCATTCCAAGGTTCTTGAAACAGCGCTGTGCAATTTGAAGTAGTTCTCCTACCAATTCCGGTGAAAATACAACTGGCAAAACGAAACTACGCGTTACGAATTCTCAGTTTCCCAGAACACCATCCCGTCAGACAAAGACTCTCTGTCGAACGTGAGGACTGTGACTCGGAGGCAAACTTGGCAGCACCGCTCCAAAGCCAGGTAGGCGCAAAGCTTACTATACTGCAACGAGTTTTCCTTGAGACGACACAGAAGTTCATCACGACATGGGAGATGGACAGACCTAGATTGGAGTGGTATACTCCATGGTGAAAGCCACTAGAGGTGTCCTTCCATATCTAGAAGGGTACTAAAGACGAAGTGGCCGAAATTCACACAATCTTGGATCGCTAACTAGAGCAGGAACGTTCTCAAATCGTTTATACCGACGAATTAAAGGAAGCAAACTGTCAGAGATATGGTTATCATGGGGGGGTTCGAGTTCGGCATTAGGGTCCCGCTGTCAGAGATTTGGATATAAGCATCACTACCATGTGCGCTTTATCCCCTGTACGGGTAAACATGCAAACACGGTCGTGTAACTCAGACAGCGTTGTTGATCGATCCCTCCCGTTGGGACGTCTAATATATATCGGGATCGATTTATCAGGCAACCCGGTAAGCCACCGGTATAGTGTTATTAACTAAAACACTCTCTCTCTCTGATCGTGATGATGCCCGGATGGCGGAAGTGGAAACTCCGATGATCATATATATAGCACTAAGCACCATCTGTACATAGAGGAATAGAGAGAGAAAAGATTGCGTGTTTTCCATATCACACTTCAGTGACCCTTTATTTTATCAGAAACAGAAGTTCGCGGGCTATCTTCCACCAGAACTCACGCATGAAATTGAGTAATGCTATGAGTAGTGAAGTGGAGATAGCCGACTGCGAATGCTGAGCAGTTATCCCAGCAGTCAAACACATTCAAAACAAACGAGGCAAAAGATTCATTTTCGTTGATTCTCAAGCCGCAATCCAGAGACTTCAAGGCACCAACTACTTATCTCAGAAACCAAGGTAGTTTGAGACTGAAGACATCACAGTAATGTGGTGTTCAGGTCATAAGGGCATCCGAGGCAATGAGATAGTAGATCTGGAAGCCAAAAGAGCTCTCAACAGTAATCCGCCCAGGAAGCAGTTGGCTTCTATAAGCAACATAAAGAAACGAGTAAGGGAGCAGAGCATCATAGAGTAGGATGTCTCACTTAACAAAAACTGGGAGGTAACGGTTGGAAAGCAGTATGCTAGCATAGTGCCGAATCGACCACGACTGAGTACCAATGGTAGCGTATCCATCGATATCAGAAATCTCAGTTCCATTTACCTTGGGTTGAAGTCAGGGAAGGGCTACTATCTACCGTTCTTGAGGAATGCGAAGAACCGGCAAGATACAGTCTACAGGATATGCAGAGGGGACGAAGAGACAGTCACTCATATACTGCTTGGATGTTCAAGGTTCCGGTCGAAAAGGAAGAAAGTCGCTCTGGAGATGGGCGTGACAACCGTATCTTGAGAAGGTCTATTCCAGGAGAAATCAGATAAAGTGGCTTTGCTGAACTTTATCAAGGAGACAGGCTTTGGCATGAAGCGGCGGATGAGTAAAGGTGAACTGAAGTTGGATGAGGAGATGGACTTGGTGCCGTTACGGTGTTCTACAGGTGGTTTTCAGGAGCTAGGCTTCGCGGAGGTCATGTATGACATTTTGAGAAAGGTGAAGGCTTTGTTGTTGAGTCGGTGACGTGCAGTGTGGGGCAAGATTGGCTACGATTTGGCTGGTGGGATTAGGGCTTTATAGGTTGGATCACTGTTAACCAGAGAGCAGTCTCTCCATAGGCGAAGCCTGCATGGCAGTAATGCATAAAAAAAAAGAAAAAACTATCTTCACCCTCCACTAATACCAACCCTACCAATTTGTCTGGTATAACCCTAAGTCTCGATTCCATGTCACCGTCTAACGTCAGCCGTACCAGTCCCGATATTTCAGCGAACGAGTTCGGCTACAGGGAACTCTAATAGACAAACATCAATCAAACACCGGCCGTATACCGGGTATAGACACAGAGCTGAACTACCTCGGCTCCAGTATCCTCAATCAAATGTATACATGCACATGAAATCAGAGCTGAACATCCACACACATTGACCACCTTCCTGGCCAGCAGGCCTCCGAAAACGATGTTGTGAATACGATATCACCATAAAGCACCACGGCGGAGTCTTTCTGTGATAAAAAATGAAACTATAGTGATGACCGGTGTCTTTCCGTCCCGGATCATGCAAAAAAGTCTCCGATACGGGGAATCGAACCCCGGCCTTCTCGGATCAACTTCGTAGAAGATGAGAGCGAGATATCCTAGCCCCTAGACCATATCGGACGAGATAGATGGCCTAGGTGGCGGTATCGGAGACTATACTTCTGGAATGAGATGTGGATTTGCCGTTGAAGAATCCCGTGCATATCTTCACAGCAAACACATCGTCTCGTAGCCAACCACCTGTCCCACTTGTCTCCACAATGTTCGTGATCGGCTATTTTACAGGGGTACAGCGGAAGCGATACGCTGGTGGTGATCAGGATTCAACAAGGCCGCCTAGAATCCTCATCTATGTAGGAGGGCGAAGAGAACACACAAGTCGGGTTATCCCTACTCAGAACAATGGGGAGGTTTCTTGGGAGAAAGTATAAAGGGGGGTATGTCCTCCATATTCATGAACAATGACTTACACGTTTATGAAGGTACATGCATACACAACCACTTACAACACCAAAATGTCACCAAAGGATATCACGAAAACGCTTTCTCTCCCGGCCATAACAGGCCACCCTCCCTCCAAGATATCTCAACCCCGAATCGAGAACTGTATCGGCTTCACCCAAGTGCCCCTCGGAATCAGCAGTCCCCTTCTCATCGGCCCCGCCACCGGGTCTCTCGCCCCGGTGCACGCCGCCATGGGAACTCTTGAAGGAACCCTAGTTGCTTCTACCAGCCGGGGTGCCAAGGCTCTATCTGCCTCCGGAGGTGTGCGGTATGAAATTCTCTCAGATGGGTGCACGCGTGATCCATTCATATCGTTCAAGAGAGTTGATGACGCAGTTCGGTTCCGGAGGGAGTGGCCAACGTGGAAGGATGAGTTCATCAAGAAGGTTGAGGGCACAAGTCGGTTTTTGAAGGTCAGGGCTATCGACTTACATATCGTTGGTAGGGCGTTGCATATCTTTGTCAGGGCGGGAACTGGGTCAGCGGCCGGGCAGAACATGATTACGTTTGGATGTCAAGCTGGAATGGACTGGCTGATCGGTGAAATAAACGGAAAGTTTGAGATAACCAATTACGGCGTGGAGGGAGACATGGCGGGGGATAAGAATGTTTCAAGCCTGTCAAGATGGAGACCTAGAGGTGTCGAGGTGTTAGCCTGGGGAAAGGTCACCGACGAAGTATGCCGACGGGTTCTCAAAATGTCAGCAAAAGACCTCCACCAGTCCTTCTTATTTTCCGCCCACTCAGCAATCCGTGCCGGATTAGGTGGTGCCTCCATCAACGCGGATAACGCTCTTGCAGCCATCATGGTTGGAACAGGGCAAGACATTGCATCTATCGCTGAGAGCAGCTGGTGCCATTTTATCACCGATTATGACGAGGTTGAAGACGCAATGCACGTTTCTATGTATTACCCATCATTGGTAATCGGGACTGTGGGTGGTGCTACGAATCTGGATACACAGAAAGAGGGGCTGAAGATTATGGGGTGTGAAGGGCCTGATGGGAAGGAAAAGCTTGCTGGACTTATTGCTGGGTTTGCAATGGCGGTTGACATTAGCACTTTGGCGGCGGTTATGAGCAATACCTTTACTGAGTCACATGACAAGCTGTTTAGAAAGAGAGATAAGGCAAAGTTGTAGGGGTTGCTATCTGTTACGTTAAGTAGTACAAAGGTTATTGGGCACAGGCTGCCCGACAGACTCTGTCTGACAAAAGAGGGGAAGCAATATTTCGGAAATAAGAATTTTTATGCAAGATGGTTATATATTCGTTGACAAAGGAAAAACTCGTAATAGACAATAGGAAAAATGGTAATGAGCGCGTGAATCGTGACAAAAGAACAATACGTCAAGTGGTGGTTCAAAGAACCCAAGACTCAAGGAAAACTAAACGAACGGATAGAGTTGGACAATGTAAAACAGGCAAGACATAAGTCTAGAACCTATCAGCGGATTCTTCCTCCTCAAGAAGATCCAGGAATCGGTAAACATCCCCAAACTCCTGGTCAATTCCCGAAGAGTCATCTAGACTGCCTAGGGCATAGTGGCTCTCTACATGTTCAAACGGCTCTTCGACTGACGAAGCCCAGGGATTCTCATCTAGGTCATCGTGGAAGAAAAGGCCGGAGATGCTCTTATTCGAGGAGAAGAGAGAGCCACGGGAGGATAGTAATGACCCGTTCGTGGTCGGGGCGAATGGGAATTTCAAAGACATGGATATGTCAGGGGCCTTGGTGAACGAGGCGTCTTCACCTAGGATTCCATGGGTTATTCCCAGGTCGGAACATAGATGATGTAGTGAAGATATATCAACACCGGGGAACCGGATCCGTAAGGTATTTTGCCCGGTTAAAGTGATTGGTAAATCTCCCAAAGATGAAAGCCTCTTAATATCCGCATAGACAGCCGACATGTCCTTCCACGCTCTAGCAAAGTCCATAGCAAGATCATCGATCAAGCCCGTAGCATTCAAAGTCGTGGGGTCGGTAGTCTCGGATGAAAGTGGGGAAATGGCGGTAACAGTGGGGCTAAGGCGGAAGTCGACGAACGAGCCTGGGGCATCCACCTTAATTGGGCGAACGGCCTCTTTTCTCTTTTCTTCGTCGAGAGACACGGCACGGTACACTGTATTCCCCATCTTATCGACGCCGTCGAAACGAGCCCGTTGGCCGGAGAAACAGAAGGCGCGCATGGCTTGAGATACGTTGTTGACTACCTGTGCCGGCGCAGTAGGCATGTGTGAGAAGTATCTAACTCCCGCGCCACCACCAAGGGAATATCCCCCGGCGGTCCGGGGAAGGACTCCACCGGTAAGATTCGGACGAAGGGTGCTAGCGAATGGAGCGCGCCTCGATTGTCTTGCAACTCTATCAGCGACATCTGAACGAGGGAGTTTAGACCGGTCGATTCTAGGGACGCCGGAGTCGCTGGTGATGTAGCGACGGAGAGAGTGGACCCAAGAGGACTGTCGTGTAGTGTTGAAAGCTCTGGGACGAGGAACTCGACGGGCGGTGCGAGCGCCGGTGGAGATTGGACGGGTTTGTAGTGGTGTAGATAAGTTATTTCGTATAGCACGTGTGCCCCGACTTATTGCGGTGCGGAGCAGCCGGAGGGCCGTGGGTGCCCAGAGGCCACCCGTAGGGGACATTTTGGGCGAAGATGGTTTGGAAAAGTGGGAAACGGGAAACGATGCAGAGAAGGTTTACATATATATATAGATACAAGATTGAGCTGCAGAAGAATGGGTGGCTTGAGACACTCCCTGTTGAGAAACTGCAGGTTGGGCGGCGGGATGGGATGGATGAAGGGATTTACTGGGATATTTACTAGGTTTGGATGCCTTTGGAAGGGGAGGTCTTAGCAATGGTGGGTTGTGTAAGACCATTGGTGCTCACCGACTTGTCGGTTTAGGTAGGGATTTCGGGCACATCACCAGCGCATCACCCCGAGAGGGGTATGTGGCAAATGGAGAAAGCTGTGCTGTATGTGTGTATGTATGTATGTACATACAGTATTGTCATGCGCTGCGCTTCGTTGGCCGAGGCATTGGTACATACTGTGTATAGATGCATCCTCATCACATGCATCTGCTCCGCCTGCAGCCTACACTAGCTCACAGCCAAACGATGTTCCTCCCTCCTTCCTGCATCCTCAGTCACCAACTAAAAAGTGGAGGCCTCGCCTTGCAACGCCACAGTTTATCCGGGGGGTTGACAGTGTGGCGTTTGTGGCGTTTGTGTCCCCACTGATAGCGATACCCCACTTAAACTGACATAAAAAAAGCTTCAGGTCGCGACGATATTTTTTTTCCTCTTCCTTTTTGATTTTCTTTGACATATGGCTCTGGGGGTTTAGTCGGCGATGCCGACACCCGATGTCTAACGGCATCGGGGGTATATGCAAATGGTAAGCACCTTTTTCTTGAGGATGCGAATTGGCGATGGTTATATATGGTTTCGAGGATGATCATTACACGAACAATCCAAATCTTACTAGCCCATGGTGACTTCAATATCTCTAGAATTACACTGAGCAAACCTATAACCTAGCCTTTATTGTATCTTTTCTTTGGTTTTGGGGATTATAAAGCTAACGTTATTCAGAATATAGAACCTCCAGACAACACATTGTTTTTCTTGTAATTTTGTAAAAGGTTTGTCTATCCTCTTTTACCCAAACACTACCCCATTCTTGTGTGATGAATTTTACGACAAAGGGATTCCTCAAACCGAACATACTATGTCGATTACGTTGTATATTAGTTTCAGCCTTGTCTGACAAGACCTCCATCAACCTCATTTTTCATAAACATTGTTGATGATGAACCATTGCTAACCAGCCTTTGTTCAGGTATATAAAATCTCCATCAACCACAACCTAAAGTCGACGTAAAAACAACTTTATGATGATAACTTGACGAACGGGCGGACACAACCGAGTAAGACCGGCTTCATCAGAAACAAACGGGAATGTACATCCTGTGGTGCGGCTGGTTGGACCTCTTGTTGAGAACTCGTCATCTGATTGAGTTTGATGAAATCGACTTTGGTGTTTGGAAATTTCATGTGCAAGACTGTATTCTAACTTGCCCAGGTAAATAGATTTTTGTTGTTACGATTAGCACTTGATGGTGTCGGGATGTGATGTTTGTATTCACACTGTCTGACCGTGATTTGTTCCTTATGGGGCTGCTCGGAGTTGAAGACTAGACTTTTTCCTCTGATCCCTTTTGATGGTGAGTTTGTTTTGGATAACTTGTTCTGGTATTGTTACTGACTTATGTGTATAGACACCATCTTGCTATATACATGTTTTATCGTTGTGAATCGAACTAACATAATTAGATTTATATGCAGTTATGTCTTATGATAATGAATACATCCTTTGATATATTGAACATATTCTCTCCCGTCTTTGAACACATGTTTGTACTTTATGTCGTGATAACCCCCAAATAAGGTTTTACCCAGATAAATGAAATTCCCAAAACATCCATGTTATGAAGATCATCACAAAATTTGAAACAGTATATTCAAGGGTCAAACCCTAGCAACGACCATATCAGACAGGACAGAGCTTTGGTGTTTGCGGGGAAATATAGTTCATGGCATGAAATAGCGTTCTATAATTGATTTTCAAAAGAGTAGGGAGAACTATATTAGTGGAAGATGATAACAAACAATAACGAAATACAAAAGAGAGAAAATATCATGGAAAGAGTGTTTAATTAGAGAGTACTTGGAGGGTACTTGGAGGGGATCTAGTTATGCAGGTACCGATTAATAGGATTGACGGGTCTAGGCGTTTACATTTGTTTTGTGGGGATTTCCCTAGTGATTGAAGAACGTGTTTACATTGTATTGTGTCCTTTCTACAAAGAACGACAAGTCGTTGGTTAATCAATGAGAACTGTTTCACGAGAAATGGGATTGTACAGATGGTCCTGGTAATTTGGCTTGTCAATACATGCAGGAAGGGGAAAGAAAATCCCGCGGTCGCGCTTGAAGAAGACTTGCATGGGGTTTAATTTACTTGACTAGGTGTGTGAAACTTGGGGATGTAGATATTTGGTATTGAGGGAGCAGAAGAATCCGAAAAGAACTCAAGATCGAACAGATAAAGTATACTAGAAAACTGACAGACTCTCAAATGCGTCAAAGAGTGGTATCCCTTAGTCGATTTGCTCAGATGCTTATTTACACGTCCCGTCCCAACCACACGGTAAGGGATATAGATCTGACCTACGTATGTAACTTAACTACAACCTCACGTATTCGATACCTCTCCAGTTCCGCAAGAAGCTCTCTTTCCGTAGGATGCAGCCAAAGGAATCCCAAGCTTTCCCAAAACCGGCCAACTCTACGCGCAATCGTTGCGCAAGAAAAGGTCAAAAGCCTCGTAGCTGCCACCGCATAACACCCATCGGATCCCCCGTGGTCACACCCAAAAAAGAAATTCACAATATTGTGCATTTCTGCACAAACCACTGCGCACAACAAGAACACCCCAGCCCGAATATATCCTAGGTGATTCCCAACCCACACGCATCTAGCATTCCGTCTTTCTTCTTCACTTTATCTGTCTAGTAGCTACCCACGCCTGTTGTTGTCATCCATTGACGGTCTGTCTTTCTTTTATTTCTCGACTATCTACTTTTCCAATATACACGGCTCTTCAATCTACCTATTAATTCTTCTTCTACGACTTCTTCATCCTACGCTCTTTACGAATTACCTTGTTTTGTTTACTTATGGCTTTTTTGACCCACGTTTTGATCTTTTAATACCCCCCAAGCGTGTCGCAATCCGCGTCTCGTGCAACGACTGCTTTTCTTCATTCCCGAATCAATCAATTACCATTGTCGGTTTAAATCGCTCTTGCCTAGAACAAGTAGCTTACATAACGAGATCTCGATCTCGATCTCAACCTCGATCTCGATCTCGATCTTGACCTCGACATTTTTAAGAAAAACAGTAACTGCCGTTTGTCGCTTATACACAACGTCGTTGAAATGGCGATGCAGACGGAAATGGCCTATCAGGCTCCCCCGTCACCGACGTTGACGAATCCGGATATGATTTTACCGGATATGGATATGGATTTATCGTATGGAGGATCTGGAGATCTGGATAGTCACAGTGATGCCTTGATGATGTGGAAGAATTCACAGATGGGAGACTTGGGTTTCTCGTTACCAGGGAGTCAATTCTTGGATATGAATATGGGATTGGGTCTTCCATCAGGTCCACCCATCACACCTACAACACCAATTATCTATGGAAATGGCACCATGCTTTCGGATATTGGTGAGGTTACTGAGGCGGAAAGTACAGTTGGCCATAACTCGCGACCACCGAGTCCCATGGTCCCTAGGATGACGTCGCGGGTAGCTTTGCGGACGGCCCCGTCGGAACCTACAATGTCACATGCTACATACCAGAGTATCAAGGCCAAGGCTCGTGCTATGGTACATGAACGACGGAGCAGTATTGATTCAACTAGCACAGTCAGAACGGTAGAGAGAGGTGGTCTGTTTGAGGACTTTGATGATGTGGCTAGTGTTGGTGATAGTGTCTTCCAAGGAGACGACGAAGAGAGTGTCGCCGAGAGTTATAATGAGGGCACGACACCAGTTAGGAGGAGGGTAGCGGGGCTTAGAAATGAAGAGGATAGATTAAGTACAGTTTCTATCGGGCGTCGAGCAGAGGAAATCTTGGCCAATGCGAAAAGAAGGTTAACGGTATGTTTGACCACCTCTAACCTCTAACTAAGCAATAACTAACAAAACCAGACCATGGAGGGTAACCTCAACCGCGCCCGAAGTTCCCTATACATCTCCACAGATGACTCTCTTCACAGCGACGGATCAACTCCATCCCCACCAATTCTCGACACCCCACTTTCTCCCCCCGTCGCACATAACAACTACCTAGCCCACGAAAACGACACCAACCGACGATCGGCAAGTGCACTAGGTGCAGCGGGGGGATACCGACATATAGGGACCTCACGAAGCGTGAACGACCTTGCGACACGCGCGCAGAATAAACGGAATAGTAACGACTCTTTTGCGGCCGGCCAGTTCGATGATACTATGAGTATTGACTCGCGGAGGAATAGTGGGCGGAGTTTCTTAAGTCCCCATGGGGACATCTTGGAACAAAGGGGTTTGGTGAGGTCGACTTCGGCGATGCAGATGCGTGATATCAAAGACCAAGTAGAGGGGTTGAAAGATAAAGTGTCTGCGTTGAGAGAGAAGGCTCGCGCGGATAGCTTGAAACGACAAAGTATTGCGTCGTTACGGCTAGCTAGCCCGTTTACTCATGCGCAGGTGGATCAATGGTACAGCTCTACAAATGAACCTGAGACTCCACGACGGGAACGGGTTGATGAGGGCTGGGCGGGTGCCGACAGGGAGGACGACGAGGCGATGAGCCCTGTAGAGTTGAGCATTAAGGGGTCTATCTACGGGGACTCAGAAAGCGAATATGAAGATGCTTCTGGCGTCCGCACACCGACAAATCGCCCAGCAACACCCGCAGCCGTTGACGAGGCCATGATGGAGGAAATCATCCACTCGCGGCTCGAAACCGAACTAGACGACGACATGCGCACAGAAGACGGATTTGAAGAACGCGCATATGACTCCGGCAGTGACTCAGGCGACTCCCTTTATCACGACGCTAAACTGCCACTATCCCACGAGGACCGTGAAGACGCTTTCGACTATGAACATTTCTTCCTTCACAGTGCCATGGGCACCATGAGTCAACGTCGCTTAGAGAGAAACGGGAGTTTCTCAAGTGAAGATTCAGTCGAGACGACACGAGGCCCGCTTTTCAGACGGAATAGTGCTGAAAGTATCTCGACCATGGCGTCGTTTGAAACCGCTAATGAAGGACGTCTTAGCAAGTTGAAGAGAAATAACAGTGACGGGAGCGTGGTAGATCCAAGGGAAATCCAGAGCCGGACGGTCTCGAGGGCCAGAACTAGTGGGGAGACGTTCATCTCGGCAAGCGAGTTTAGAAGACCAGCTACGTCGTATAGACCACCCTCTACAACCGACGGGCCAACACCACGGTCGGCTTCGTCCATGTCTAGTTTGAATTCGGCGGCGCATAGAGCTTCGTTGATTAGAAGGCCTCTTTCCACATCGGCATATCACCACCGGCCATCCGTGTCCTCATTCGACAGCACAGGGACAAACCGGTCCTTCCCACTTGTCTCATCAAAGAATCGTCTGTCGTTGTCTCTTCCTAAGAACAGACAAACTGGGATTCCCACACCCAGAGATTCGCCTAGCGCTGATGACTTTGAGCTCGGCGAGTTCCGCGATAGACTTATTCATAGTGCCTCTATGGCGAGCATGTCTCCATCCCTCGGGGCGGAAAGATCCGGCGCGACTACCGCTATGGGGTTATTAAGTGGCGAGGATCAGGCGTTGGTAGAGGGCTTAGTCGCCAGTTTCGGGCAGTGTGTTTTGAAACTTAGTGAGAGTGGCCGGGTAGCTGATAGTAAGTTATTAAGAGGGCGGATGGAGAAGGCACGGAGGATTCTGGAAGGCGAGGAGTAGATACTGGACCGGGCAGTTTAGGGTTGTTTGTTTTGGTTGGATAGATTAGATGAGATAATTCCATCTTATAACAAGTCTTTTCATAAAAGTATTTAAAGAGGGACAAACTAAAGTGAGCGTGAGAAACATTGAACAAACCACATGGATTCACGGCGCCAGTCACGTACACGGGCGGGGCAGGAATAGAATTCCGCCTCGCAATCAACCAGGCGAGTTGCAGGGACATATCGGAGTCCGGCATCGCCTACACACTCGAGTAAGGGATATCAGCGCGTATACACGGCGGAAACAATCCATATCAGCTCTGTGCCGTTCCCACCACGCGTCCCTATTGACCAGCGTCGTCCCCCGGTAAGCCATGGACGAACCGACACTTCGCATTTACACGCTCGGTATTCCAGCGGCTTCAACCGCGGTGCGTACACGGAATATCGGAATGGGTATATCCCGGAGTCATTGGACCGTCGCGGTCGGAGTCCAGGGCAAGCACCGGGTTGCATTCGACTTGTCCCGCAGGTAATCGATGTGCAGAGACAGAGAAGGGGAAGTAGAGAAGAGCGGATCCTTTCTCCACCGGGAAGTCCGCGGTTGCCTGGGGGGCAGAGATCTGTTAGTGGGTTTAACTTCCGGAGACGGTTCGTTTCAAGAGCGTATAGTAAGGGCCCGGGAAGTGCGAAGGGGTCGAAGAGGGGCCGGTCGGATATCCCGGGGTTTGGGGAGACGGGAGAGGAGAGGAAGGTTTATACGGGGGGTTTCTTTACTTCTCAACCACAGTTCCGTTCGAGAGGCGTTTCGCCGGGGTTATCTATGGCTAGTGAGAGGGTGTTTACACGGGAAGTACCCGACCCCAACGACAAAACCACCCCATCAAACACACGATCTTGGAAATCCATCTGGTCGGAAACAATCCGTCAGCCCATACGATCCTTCTCCGTCCGTCGAGGTCTCGCCGTGGACAACTCGACCCAGAGACCCGCCACGTCGGATGCAGGGATGGGAATTGGAATGGGGAGGGAGAGAACGGTGAGTTGTTCGCGGAGTATCCAGTTGGAAGATCCTACGAAGCCGCCTATGGTGGCGAAGTATCCGGAGATGGATCGGATGGTTAGAGATGGGGAAGGGCGGTTTAGAGTTGTTAAGGAGGGACGGATCCGTGGACGGGGGCGGAAGAGAGAGGTTGTTTTTGAGATGGAGGGGGGGAAGACGGCGGATGTGGGTGTCGAGGATACGGAGGATACGGGGGAAGAGAGAATTGGAGGGAGAATGAGAAGGTGGGTTAGTGGACGGATTCATTAAGTAAACTATCGCATATCAACTTGGAATAGATATCTCAGTCGCACCTGCGACACGTCATAAACAATAAACTCATTATACATCAACGAGGCATTCGTGCCCGTTTCACCCGTGACTTCCCCATCCATCTTGGGAATTAAACATCCATCCAGCTGTTCATCTTTCAACCCCGTCCCCTTCGCATCAACCCACTCCTTTGGTGCCATCCGGCCCTTTCCCCATGTAGACCCGAATCCTTGCTCCTTCGCCTTCTCCGCCGCATCACAATCCGCATATTCACATTCCCTCATATTTCCAAGTTCCGCCTCACAAAGAAGTAACAAGGCGTTATTCCCCGATAACTCAGGATAGCAGTACCCCCCAGACTTGGAGGACATGTCAGCAAGGTAAATGCCCTTACCAAACATGTATCCGGAAACAGGCGCCTCAGGCGGGGCAATCCGCAGTCCTTGTGATAGGATACCGGCAAAGTTGGTAGAACGCGATCCATGCCAGAGGAGACGACGGTGGGAAGAGGGGTTCTCCAGCCATGGGGCAGATGAGAATCGGGCGTGTTCACCGGGGCGACGGAGTCGGAAGATGCTTTTGATTTTGACGGATCTGCGATGTGTCGATCCGCGCGTTTTCTGCATGTAATCAGCCAGCGTTACGTATTCCGCAGAACCTGGCTCTAGCGGGGTAAGTTCCTCGAGATTCAGACCGCGGAATTGTTCATCTAGAAGACATGTGGTGGATTTAACAGACTTCTTTGTGCCGGCGAGAATGTCCTCGGCAGCTTTCATGTCTGAAAGACTTTCTAGGAGGGATAATTCGATTTTTAGGAGCGGAGATGTCTGGATGATAGGGGGTCTTCTACGGCCGAAGGCGTGGGGAATCAGTGAGTAGTATGAATTCGAAAGATACTCAATCGCCTGGGGCGAGCTCATTTCCAAACGTCCTAGAACCGCCGCATCGCCGTTCAACACGGCCGCGAGATCCTTCAACACTGCGAACCCACGACGAATGGTATTCTCTCCCAACTTGCCCAAGGGCATCTTATCAGCGTCGTAATTCATCGACTTCATCGACTCATTAATATAATGCCGGTTAAAAATCAACCCGACGACATCCTGTACCGGTTTCGGAAGGGTACTTTCAACCAGCAACTCCTCCTCCTCTTTGATACCCTCTTGCGCAATACCTTTGAAGGCAGCATCCCGAGCAGCTTGGGCGGCGGCTTCCTCGGCTGTTTCCGGCTCGTAGGATTTCTCGACAAAGACGTATTTACCTGATATAGGCGCACCAGTGGTAGGGAAGGGATACCCGGATTTAGTACGGAACTTGGATGAGAATTCCTTGATGGTCTTATCGAGAGGGCCGGCAATGGCTTTGGTTTGTCCGCGATCACCTACGCGACCCCAGCGGGCCCAACAGGTGAATGTTGTAGGGGTATGTTGGATGACCTTGGATGTGTTAGCTAAGGTTTGACAAGAGGAGAGCGGGTGGACGTACCTGGAGACGATAGAATTTGTTGTTGTTTCGGCCGGCGTTGGTTTGGTTTAGAGAGGCGTCGTAAATTAGACCTTCGGGGGATATGTAGACTTTACTTCCAGCAGGGAAAGAATCGTCGTCTAGGGGAATTGAAAGGGAGGATGGGTCGTTGGTGTAGTTTGGAAGATCCGGGACAGATAACAATGGCTTGGTGGTATGAGAATCCTCCTCCTTGACAATCGGTTCATCTTCTTGCTTGACAACGGGACAATCCTCCGTCTTAACCTTCTTCGAAACTCCCCCATCAGAATCCACATCATCAGCTTCTCTCTTCAAATTCCCCGACCCTCCTTCCTTCGCCGCCAAAAGAGCCTCCGCCTCCTCCAATGTCCTGACCAGGCACCTCTCCGTATACTCGAAAGCCCCAGGAATCGGTAGCTTGTTATGTTTCTCAATATACTCTAACCAATCAGAATCGATACATGTGATACCCATCTTCTTGGCTTCCACATATCTAGAATCTAATTCAAGGGCGAGTTTCGGCGTGATGATGAGATGGGTTACCTGGGGAGTAAGACTTTGTACGTTCCGGCCGCCGAAAGACTTGATGCTCCGTTTCATTTCGGGATGCTTGCGGTAGATGAAGTTCCCGACAAATAGGAAGACGTATCCTTCTAAGAGAGTGGACATTTTGAATGAATGATAATCGTGTGATGAACTTGAGGGATAAATTTCATGAATTACTCTATGCTAGTGACCGACTCTTTATACGCCCCCTTTCCCTCGTACTACACCAAACCCGGGCGAATACTCCAATTACACCGTTTGACTTGCACTTAGGCAGCTTACAAGGATATAACCTTAAAATGGCAGGCAGCCATGGGTGCCTGGCACATCTGGGGAACATTGCATAAGGGTTACGGGAAACAAAGAAGTTGGCAAGTTGTTTGATTTTCTACAGAAAAAAAATCCATCACGAAAGCTACAAGGATAAATGTACAAAGAACTGTATAAAAAACCGCAATCTATCAAGGCAGGAAAAACAACGAAAAACCAAAAAAGAGAATAACAAGGAAAAAAAAACTACCAAACGGTAGAAGGAAATACCACTAATACATTACTCCGCCTTCTTCTTGCCAAACAGAGTCGCAAGAGGACTCTGCTTCTTGGGCACCCGAACCCACCAGTAAATAGCCAGGGCGGCGCAAATGTTGAAGAAGATGTAGACAAACATCAAACCAAAGTTTCTCCACCGGTCCTCGTAATGCGAGGACACGGACGCCAAGTAGACATTGGTATCCTTGATGGTGCAGAACTGGCAATCGCTTGTCGCGTTATCATCCTTTAAGTAGCCACCAGCACCGGTGATGTAAGCCTCCATGTACTCGTAGCAGGTCTTACCGGAAGGTGGCTGGATGGTGAGCCACTCGTTGGCGGCACATGTAACCTCGCTGTTGGCAAGACCAACCGATAACATACCCGATGCCAAATATGTGAAGGGAGAGACACGGTACATGAAGATCCAGAAGTGAGGGAATGCATCGGGAGAAGCCAGGATACCGCAGAAAATAAGGCACAGCATGAAAAGCAAGTTGGCTATGTTAGCACCAGCCTCAGCGGTCTGGAAACCGGCAATACAGAAATCGGCAAAGGTGGAGGTGAAAATGAGGAACATGAGAAGGTACAAGAACATGAGGGCACCACGCTCGGTAGTCTGGTCGGCGAAGGCGGCGTTCTGGTAGAGACCGACGGGGTAGTACCAGCAGAAGAACATGACTATGGCCATCAACGAGTTCCACGGAATCTCAACACAGATCTGCGCAAGCATGAAGACCTTCCATGAGTAGACCTTTGATGGGCGCTCACGGACCTCGTACAAGTCACGCTGAATGACGAAGTATGGAAGAGTCTGTTGAACAAGTTGACCAAAGATGGTGAAAAGCTGGAAAATGGCAAACATCTGGTTCTGCATGCCCTGGATAGACTTGGGAGCCTTGTAGAAGACGAAACCGATGAACATGGCAACGAGAAGACACAGGGCGAACTTGGAGTAGATGTACGAAGGGGTTCTCCAGTACTGGGCAAACACACGACCAAGAACCTCACGCATCTGGACACTGAAAGGAGCAGCGAACTCGTTGTAGGCGGTGGCATCAGTCTGGTCATCAGGCTTAGGTTCAGCCTTGAGACGGGCAAGTTCGTTCTTGACAGCAGCGCATTCTTCAGACGCCTTCCATACCTCGTGCCAGTCAAGATCAGTGTGCGAGCCGGGAGCGGCACCAATGACTTCCAACATCCACTCGGCGGGGTTAGCCTCCTTGGGGCAGGGGTGGGCACCGTGACGTTCAAAGTAGCTAGTCAGAGTCTTGGAGTGTTCACCAATGTCACCGAAGTAGACGGTCTGGCCACCACGACGAAGGAAGAGAAGACGATCGAAGCGCTGGAAGAGCATGGCGGAAGGCTGGTGAATGGTGCAGAGAATGGCTTGGCCGGCGTTGGTGAGCTTCTCGAGAAGATCCAAGATAGCCCAGGAGGTTTGCGAGTCCAGACCGGAGGTAGGTTCATCGACGAAGAGCAGAATGGGAGGACGAGCGGCAAGTTCGACACCGATGGAGAGACGCTTGCGCTGTTCGACGTTCAGACCGGACCCGGGGACACCGACGACGGCTTCGGCGTAGTCCTGCATGTCAAGCATCTCAATGACCTCATCGACGTAGGCGAGCTTTTCTTCACGGGGGACATGGGCGGGTTGACGGAGGATGGCGGAGAAGTTGAGGGCTTCGCGGACAGTGGTGGTTTCCAGGTGGAGATCTTGCTGTTGGACGTAGCCGGTCTTGCGCTGGAAGGAGAAATCACGGGGCTTACCATCAACAAGCATGTCACCGGTGATGACACCAACGTTGATACGGTCAGCAAGAGTATCCAAAAGAGTAGTCTTTCCGGCACCAGAGACACCCATAAGAGCAGTGAGAGTACCAGGCTTAACCCAACCGTTAACGTGGTCGAGAATGCGGCGAGTCTCATCCTTGATCTGGACATCGTAGCAGACATCTTGCCAGTGGAAGACAGTTCCGTCGACGGGGCCGGTAGGCTTGGTGCCGACGACGGCGGCGTTGCGGTCATGGGTAGTCATGGGGCCAAGCTGCATGCCCTCGGGATCATCAGAGTGCTTCTCGGCAAGAGCGGCAGGACGGTAACCACGGCGGAAAACGAGAACTTCACCCTTGGAGCGACGCTCAGAGACATACTCGGCGCAAATCATGTAGGTACCAGCGAAGAAGAAGATCATACCAAAGATGATGCCGACGTTACGCCACTTGTGGCTGTTGGAGTACTGGAAGGCAAGCTCGAGGTAGCGGTCACCATCGACGTAGGACTGGCCAGTCACGGAACCGACGGAGGTGCAGATACGGTTGGCATCGGTAATGTCGGCGTAGCTGAGGTCAACGCCAGCATTGGGAACGTACGAAGTACACTCGAACTTCTGGTCGTGGAACTCGTTCACCATGAAATTCTCGAAGCAGTAAGCCAGGGGATCAATGTAGTTTATCCAGCGGCACCAGTCAAGCATGTAATCAATCGGTACAACGAAACCAGTGAAGATAACCAGGGCGAGAATCAAGATAGCGGCGGGAACCATGGCTTGTGAAAGAGTACGCGAGGCGGAACCAATGGTGCGGAAAATCATAGACATAACCAGGACTGTCAAGAAAGACATGAACAAGAAGAAGAAGAAGTTACCGGCTTCACGGCGCAGATTCGTCATGAAGTAAAGAACAAGATTGAAAGCGATGGTGTTGGAAACTTTGTACGGAAGGTCCATGATCATGGAAGCGACAGCCTCAGCGGAGGGATGGTAGAGAGCATAGCGGGAGTGTTTTTCGACAATGGGACGTTGAGCATACAGAGTGAGAATTTCCAGGGCAGACGAGAAAGCGTTCATGAGACAGGCGAAGAAGATGAGAGCACCACGCTGGTAGAATGTATCAGAGCCGTGACCAAGGTTATAGAAGACGGAAGAAACAACAAGACCCATAATGACGTTGACGACAAATGAACCAACCGTGATGGAAGGGTCACCTGCCAACCGGCGCCAAGCACGCCACAAAGTCAAGTTAATCTGTTGGGGATAAGAAAGGGTGAAGGGAGACTTCTTGCGCTGGCCCTTAGCCTGTGCCGTTTGCTTAGCATTTCTGAAAGCTTCGGCATCAGGACCGTTGATAGGGTGGGCAGCATTGTACTCGGCAATCTCAGCCTTGCACTTCTTGTAGTGCTCACTCTTCTTCCACGCAGCAGCAAACTCATCCGGCGTTCTCGGCGCACGACCTTCCCAGCCCTTACGGACAATACGCTCACGGGGAGAAGTCATAGAGGTGAGGAAATCGGGGGTAGTCTGGCGATCGGGGCATTCGAAACCGAGAGACTCGAAGTAGGCGCGGGCCTCGTTAGCCTTGCCGAAGAAGATTTGACGACCCTCGTAGAGAACGGTGGCCTTGTCGAAAAGGTCGTAGGCGGACTGAGGAGACTGGTAGATGGAGACGCAGCAGGAGGAACCGAAAAGCTCGGCTTGGAGACGGAGGGTCTTGCAGAATTCAATGGCGTTGGCGGAATCAAGACCACGGGTGGAGTTATCCCAGAACTGAAGAGGGGCTTGCGACAAGCAAGCCTCGGCGATGGTGACACGCTTGCGTTCACCACCAGATACACCACGGACGAACTCGTTACCAACACGGGTGTTGACGGTGTGAGAGATGCCAAACATGGCCATGACGACGTCACGCATGTGTTGGGCAAATTGGTCTCTTGTCATGCCTGGGGGGATATCTCTTGGCTGGCGGGCATGGGCGGCGAAAGAAAGAGTGTCACCGACGGTCAAATTGGGGAAATGGGCGTCAACCTCGGCAGTGTAGATAGCCTCACCGCGGTGGGCAGTGTGCATCTCAGCGGCATCGACACCTTGGTAGTTGAAGCCGGAGGAGGGATCAATGTTGATACCGTTGTGTTCACCGGAAAGAGTCTTCAGGAAGGTGGTGCAACCAGCACCAGGGGGACCGAGAACAATAAGCATTTCACCAGTCTTGACGACACCATCAAAGTCACGAAGGATGTCGATGCGGCGGCCCTTAGCGCCAGCAGCCGACTTGGCCATCCCGGGGAGGGAAAGCCAGATGTTTCCAACAGACTTTTGGTAATCGGTAGCTTCACCATAACCAAAAACCGACATATTCTCAAAGGCAATACCGGACGTACGGAAAGCAGCACCCTTGTCCTGAACCGCCTGCACAATACTCTTAGCCCAAGCCTTTGCGGAGAAGTTCTTGGAGTGGGGGTTCAAAGGCGAGTCTTCGGAGGCATTGAATGGGTTGCCGTGGACATCAGCGTGGGACTGGTTGGTGTAGGCACGGGCAAGATCCTGGACAATGCTGTTGCGTCTCTCCATTTCCGAGTCAGTGTCGGAAGCGGCGGCGGAGGGAGAGGCGGTTGCCGAGGAGGGGTTGGAAAGACGTTTCTCGGAAGTAGCGGAGGCGGGACGGTTGGTGAGAGTGGGGAGGGAGAGGTCGTTGGCCCCATCGGGAGAGCCGCCGGCAGTGCCGGGTTTGGAATCGGACATTGGACTGATTTGTTAGATGGTTTGGGAGGCTTTGTTGGAGACAAATTGACTTACAAGATTAGGTGACGGTGAAGTCTATGGTATATGTATATGGAAAACGAATGAATGAAAAAAAAGATATTAAGAGGCCGATCTTCTACTTAGGCTTGAAGTCGTCGCTACCTACCAAGAAACACAAAAAACGTAAGAAGGGCGGATTCTCTAGTCTATATATTGGACAAAGCGGCGGAGGCTAACGCGTGAGAGTTGAAGGATTTGGAGGGGTGTCGATAGAGGGGTGTGAATTGGACAAATTAAGCGAAGCACTGCGTGTAAGCCAAGCCCAAGTTTAGGTTTACGTTGGGCAATCCAGGAAAAAAAAATGCGTGGACTGGTAGTGGTGACGGGCTTGTGGGCTGAGTTACACTGCGCTAGACTTTACAACGGGGGCATGACTTCGGCCGAAGAGGCCGGTGGACTGGACGGGACGGTACGGGAGGACGGAAGATGCGGAGGATGGTAGACTCGGTTTGTTGGATTCGGGATGTGTATACTTCTGTATGTAGACGTTTGATACTATTCGTAAAGGCATTTTCACATGCTACCGACAAAAACATCCGATTCGTATGTTTTCTATGTAAATACACATTTGCCATCTCCCTATCAAAAACCCTCCGAACACAGAACTTCACATCACCACAACAAAAACAAGACCTCCTATCCGATCCGTGCTACAAGCGGTGAACCCCATGAACAATCAAAAATCCTACAAGTCATCTTGTAACTCCTCATTGAATTGTACATATAGGCTGCATCCCCCCCTCATCCGATTCACCCGAGCCCTCTACCTTTCCCAAAAAGAAAAACAACAACAAATGCGCCCAAAAAGCCATTTGACCCGTCCGCCTGTCCAGTCGTCTCTCCGAATCGGGCAATCCCAGCGTCCCGTAACGAACCTCTCGGGTTTCTCCAGGGGCCCGAAAACCCGATTAGGGATAGGGTTTGGGAATTTCCGATTTGGATAGGCGAGGATAATTGGGATGGAATTGGAGCCGCTTTGGGGGAACCCTTACCCAGGCGTTGTAGGGAAGAAAAGAACCAATTAGGTGGGGGGAAAAAGCCTCCGGTGATGACAAACTACCCTTCTTCATTCCCCCGCCTCCGAGTTAAAGAACGTTATAGTCACACTAATCACACGTCACAATGCATCATGTCTGGAAGTATTCGACTCATTCAAGACACACCTCTCACTTCCGTTTTCGTCTTGGTCCAATTAGATATCGGTTCTAATGGCTTGTCCGATGGAAGGGTTGGACCCTAAGGCCGGGTTCCTGAATGGGTCCGGTTTGAAGAAGGTGGTTTGATAGATTGACGGATTTTCGAACTGTGTTTTTTCAACTGTGCTTTAAGAGACTTATACTAGGATTGGCTGCTAGGATACGGATGTGCGTATAACATGACTAGGGTAGGTTCTGGAATGTTGAAAGAGCCGCGTTGGTTAGCCTCCGACTTTAGACTGCGGAGGGTTGGATTGTATTAGATTGGTTTGTTTTTAGGAGGATGGAATAGAATAGGACGAGTAAGGGGCTTCACCACTTAGTTCTATCTCAAGGTTACAATGAGGTATTCGTCTGATAGTAGAGGTTCATGTGGTGGTGACAGATTGTGAGTGTCCTATAGACTTATCATACATATGTACCTGTTTACAAATGTCCAAACAGATACATCCACAATCCTACCCACTCCCATATCCTGCACCCGCCTCAACTATGCATAATTGAGGAGTCGTCGTCCTCAGCACAGATACACCTGTCTTCTCATCGGCTTATTCGCTTTCCCCCCGAGTCTTGGCATGTACAATGTATTTCTTGCCTTTAAATGGTTGGTGGGTCTTTGTCTAATGCAGGGAGCCGAAGGGGCACCACGTTAAAGGAAAGGAGCTATGAATGTCTTTAGACTGTCAGAGAGAGGTCTTCTTAATGTTGATCTCCCGAGGAATGCGAGATTCGAGATGGGGATTGTCAGGGACGATGGTAGCTTTGTGGAACTTGCTTGGGAGTCGTACGTAGATATGGATGTCGTGATGTATTGGGTTTTGATTATACGGATAGTTAATGCGTAGTGTTACAGTTGTGATACGGCGGAAATGATGGTTGAACGAGATGAAGGTTATGTTGTGTTCTCAGCGTTGTCATTATAGCTCTCTGTGTTGAATAGCGTCAGGATAATCTCAGTGTGAATACACACTCCACCAACAACCACATCTCAACCGCACAGACTCGGGAGTTACCGAAAAAATCAAATCTGCATCTTCAATCGCAATCCATTCTTCACCATCACGACATCAACACTCATAACCCTACTACAAGATGCATCCTAAACAAAGCCACCACACCAAGAAACCCTCCGGTCCATTCAATTACAGCTGCAACCAGACTATCCCGGTCACCCCGTCCATTCCACACTAATTAAATTCGTTCCTGTCTCAAGTCCTTCCGCATCATCACTAAGATATCCTGGTGATCCGCCTTGTCCGACACGAGGGTTTAACCCTACTGACGGAGTCCTCTACCGGTCCGACGGGCGGAATGAAGATTTCAGAAGACGGATGATTGAGATGATGACGACAAGTTGTGTGAATTGTGGTGGCTGTGAAGAGGTAATGCTTATCTTGTGATTGTTTGGTAGTGAGTGATTGGTGGTTTGTCCAGAGAAGTATATCAGGTAAGTTGTTTTTATGTGAAATGTCACTATTGAGTGTATAGTAACCAGGCATAGGAGACCACAGTGACCTACTTTTACCCCACATGCCGTAACTAATACATTATTCTAGCAAGCCGGTGAACTCAAGAGCCCGAGTCTCAGTGTCCGTTCATTAGCATTGATATCCAACAAGCCACTCTTCATTTGGCCAACCTCCATCCACCAGCACAGACGGCCCAACATCTCCATCTCGGCCTCCTATTCATCCCATAAGCACCCCGTCACTCCGCCTAAACAAACACAAGCTCCTTATCACAGCGGTGAATACCACCATCATCATGCACTCCCATACTCCTATGCACCACACAGGATACCCAGACTATAGACTATCTTTAGATGCCTCGGCTTGGTCATCACCCGAGGCGGTGTGTCCAAGTAAGGGAGTTTAAAGAGGCTGGGCGGAGAGGTGTGTACATATATTGGGCATCTTGCGTGCGTAGGATGAGGAAATGCCCCTGAGTATGAGGCTCGTTTGGACGTGATGGGGACCGAGGAGCTGGAGGGGGTACGTATGGTGGGGCTTCGAGGGGTAGAGAAGGTGTACGAGAATGCGAAGGTGGCGGGTCCAGAAGACCCGAGAGCTTGGGACTGGTGAGTTACTGGTGGTTGGATAGGATTATGAAGATTGGTACATAAGTAGAGACGTTGTCCATAGAAGCGGGTCTGCTGGGGAGATGCACCCTGGACATTTCAGAGTGAAGTTCTTGGGACTACTATGGATTATAGAGTTATGACATGTATGGATGATATATCCTAGATACTCTGAACCGTAGATACCAAGGAACGCCTACTAGGATTCCTACATGTGTCACTGGTTGTGAGGTGACACAATGAACGACTAGTTGAAGTAGGGTTATGTCGATGCCAAGGGGTCTGGATTTCAATAGGGACACTAATCAGGGCTTGGTTGCTGTCAGCCTCTGCCCTGTCTGATGGCTAGGCACCAAGTGTTCGCTTCTCACTCGATAACTGTATAGGAATGGCACCCTATATAGACCATGATAAAAGGTTCCTCCGCTAAAAAAGTCCAAAGGTACTAATTCTTTTGGCGCAGTGGTATGCTGGTGCTTCCCAATCCGTCAGTTGCTCACCAAACTTAGTTCCGACAAGAAAGTATGTTGATAACCTAGTATACTAAACTACCGACTGAAAGACTCATACGACGACAAGCTCTTCTCTCCATTCAGTAATCAATTGCGCATGGCGTAACCCCACCAGGATGCAAATCTCGACAAATCTCACCTCACCTTGTTGATTTGCCTTTCGGACTACGAACGGGTCATTGAATCCCTCTGCCAAGACTACTTCGTCCCCAACCTGACTGTATGAGCAACTGACAAATAAATTGCCATCCGATAGCACGCCAAATTGATGGCCATCCTCGTACATCCACCACAAGACCTGAATCAGATCTTCATTATCATCATCATCCCCATATTCTTCAATGTCCAAGTAACGCCGTAAACCTTCTTCGAGACTCCAGCTAAAAGGTGGACCATGACCCAACCAATGAAGTAAGATGTCTCTCCCTTCATCATCCAACCGTTCCCCACCAAAGCGGGCCGCCATCGCGTTTCTCAGCTCTCTGTTCTCGTTCTCGTGGAACAACTTCACAACTTTGGCTCGGTACATGCACTGAGCATAGAGTTTCCCCCACCCCGGGCCCCGAACGAATATGGTATTCTCTAATGAGTCAGTTCTTTCCTCTGGAATCAATGGACTTTGCCGATCAAGAAAGTGTCCGTCGTAGAATTTACTAGGGAATAAAACGCTGCTACCGTACGGAACCCAAGACACAAGTGTATCCGCCGCCGATAGAACCCCCCGAAGAGCCGGTCGTAACCCGTGGTTCTCGAACGGAAGAGGGCATCTATCACGTCTTATCTTTCCAGACTGCAGTATCCTTTCAGCAATGTCTAGTACTACCTCTGTATCAGGCTTGTTGTAGTCAACAACTATGTTGAAAGTTTGGTAGAGTCCAGCGAAGGCGAAGAGACGATCGCGGGGTAGACCCACCCGGAGATCTGTACAGGAATTGTGATATGCGACTACGAAGTCTATGTTTCCAGACAGACATGCTTCTAGTTGATCAATTATATTTCTTGAAGATGGAGAAATTGCACGAGATGTGAGCGGAGTATCCATAGAGAACAGATTCCTGTTAAAGGACCCAGTATCTGCCACAGAGCAAAGCATTTTCCACATATCAGGATCGCGTGCCCTGCGTTCGAGCGCCTTTGTTATCACCAAGATGCACCATAGGGAAATCTCAAGTTGCCCATACAACAAGTAATCTGCCGTATATCCCCGTATTCTGGGCCATCGTTCGTGCCGTCTGGCCAAAGGATATAGAGACCCGTCTAACGTATTATTAAGCAACGGGAATAGTGCACGGTATTCCTCGCGGACAGCAATCTCTTGGACAATCCACGCGCGGGTCCAATAGGCGCTGTCAAATATTGGACGAAGGTTTATCCAGTTGACCTTTGCGAATGCTATTGCAAGTCGACGTCGAGTTTCTTCAGTTTCCAAGCCATCCAAGGAGGCCTGAAATAAACGATTCAGGTCCCGCGAAATCTGTGAGGTATCAGATTGGGCCGAGCCAAGCCATGAAATCAGCCGGTCTGCCCTTTCGTACACGTCCCCCATCATCTGAACCTGTTGTGCCTTTTCTTCGTCACTGTCTTGATCTATACACAGCGCATCTATCCATAGACGAATCGGCTTCCTCTTGCGCCGTATGTGCCATAAAGCCGCCATGAGATTATCGGTGATCCCAATAATGTCAGAATCGAGGTACATCGGATTCGTGCCTTTAGGAGAACCCCAGACATACGAGAGACACGTGTATTTCCCCATGTCAGACGGGAAGTTATGCGTAGAAGTGAAGCATCGTAGAGGTTGTAATCCAGTTCCCGGGAGTAGTGTAACGATTCTGATCTGTGTGTGCTCTCGGGACAGTGGTTGATGGATATATGACAACGGCCCAAGTGGCCCGCGTATCTTGAAGCTGGTACTAGGAGAGCCGGCCCGAGTAATTATCCGGTGAGTGAATCGGTACTCATTTTCTTGCGGGGTTCCGGTCTCATCTGTTATCACCTTAGTGTCCACTAGAGGAGCAAAGTCTTCATTCTGCCCTACGTATGATTAGCACCTGCTATTGTTTAGGGAATATAAATGCAGGTGCACACTTACAATGTTCCTGGCATTGGTCTTCGTCCATAAACCCAATAGATTCCTGACCCGGTGGCAGTTTGGAAAAGTATGCACAAAACACCATGTTAAGAATATGGCCTCTGACTAATTAGTTTCTTGGTCTTTCGGGTAGATCTCAGAATGGAACAATTGATCAAAATGTCCCGTTGAACAACTGTTCTCATTTTCATGTGTCTATTGTGACGCTACCCCGTTCTTCGTTACCATGGCCGTGCGCCGCTCGCACTATGTATCCATTAGAGGAATGATGTTATGGGGATCCTATTTATGTACATGCCACGTGACATGGCAAGGGCATATATCACGTCCTACCACGAATCTCGGGATATGTCAAGTAGGATAACATGACGTTATTCATCCACTACATACATGGGAATTGGTCTGTCGTGGATCAACCGAGTGTAGTGATAATATGTATGTACATGACCTGAGAAAGGTATCGACGTCACATACTATTATGGTTCACAAGGCACGGCTTCGATGTTATTACCACACATATTCTTCTTGAAAGTCCTTGCTCATGTAACAAACTCTCACAAATATAACAAACATGAATTAATTTTACCGATCAAAGCACCACTTTGCTCCGTCACTACAAAACCCACGGCCAACCCGCAGTCACTATATACATACATCATCTAAAAAAACTTAATCCCGTCTATATCGCGATCTTTCTTCCCCACATTCCCTAGAACCCATAGTTCTCTAAAGCGACTCTCGTCAGATTGAATCAACTCCTTAGGCACGCCATCTTCGATGACCGCACCTTGATCCATGACGATAACACGCGTAGCAAAATCTACCACCATGTCTAGACGGTGGGAGATCATCACAACTGTGTACTCCAAAAACTCCTCCGCAATAATCTCCTGCATTTCTCTCTCCGTTGTTGTGTCAACACCGGAAGAGACTTCGTCTAGGAGTAATATACCACCTCCGGTACTCTGTGAATGCCCACCCAATACACCCATTCCATCGCGGACCCGCCGTCTCAATACAGCACGGCCAAGGTTGAATAGTTGTTTTTGGCCAGCACTTAAACTTTCACCGTCCATCCCTTCGTTTACTCCACCCTTTTCTTGGAGCCATGAGCCCATCTTAACTAGCTCGAGAACCTCTTCACACATGGCCGCGTTTGCCTCACCGTAGGTATCCAGGTTATCATAGATAGAAGTACCCGCAGGTAAGAAAACGGGGTCTTGAGGCACAGCGATGATTCGCCGACGTAATGTCTCTCTTTTGATAGTTGCCATGGAAAGACCATCGATGGTCATATTGTGCTTTGTCTCAGGAGTTGGGTCGAGGAGCTTTAGTAGAAGAAGGACAAGGGAGGACTTGCCCGAGCCAGACCTACCACATACAGCTACCTTGCTACCAGGCGTGATAGTAAACGATAGGTCAGCAAGTGCCAGCTTGGGCGGTACGCTATCAGTAGACTCCTCTTCTGCTGGGCTGTCGAGCAAGGACGCGCGTGAACTGCATTGTCTGTTAGTTGTTTATGTTTCCTGGTCGCTGATATACTGCGTGTCACTTACCCGTAGGTTGCCGAAACCCCCTCAAGAACAATCTCACCACGGCTTGGCCAATTCGTCGGAGGAATGGTAGTCTCTCCCTCCTCATCTTCCGGCTTCACCTTCGACTCGAAGGTCTTCAAACGGGCCACCGCACCAACCGAGGTCTCAAGGAGGGTGTACATAGTAATGAGCGCAGTCAGAGACTGACCAAAGTTGAGCAGAGAAATGAAAGAAGAACCGGCGAAGCCAGCAGAAGCATTCATTTGGGTAGCGAGAGTAACGAGAAGAATTGCAACAACGGCGACGACAAGGCTAAGGATGAAGGAGAGCCAATGCTGTATCATGGCAAGCTGATACATGGGACGCTGAGAAGCGTCAAGTAGCGCGAAATTATGCTCTAGGTTCTCCTTCGTCCAACCGAATGCACGAATCGTGACTGCGCCCTTGATTGTGTCTGTGAAGTGAGTGTACAATGGACTCTTGGCTTCAAGATCCAAAAGACGCAGTTGGCGTGAAGTCCGCAGATAAAAGCGCTGTAGAAACCAAAGGAAGGCGCCGAGGAATGGATAGCTGACAGCTAACCAGGGCGTGGCACTCGCCACCACAAAGCAGATACCGACGCAGTCACCCAGGGCAGCACCAATGTTCATCAGCGCAATGGGCAAATCAAGGTCAATCAAATTGAGATCCTGAGAGAACAAATTGGTCACAATTCCCGTATCCGTAGTAGTGAAGAAGCGTAACGGCGCTGACATGACGGTGTTAAGAATACCATTATGGAAGCACATGCCGGAACGGGTGACCATCCGCACCATGGTAATGTAAAACCCAATCCCCAAAGCCACAAGCTGGAAGGCCCTAAGAAAAGAATAGACACCCAAAAAAGCAGAATCGGAAAGGTCGAACTTGCGGGTAGTCCAGAAGGCTAGCCAAGAGTTGGAAAAGTTTACAGTAAAACCAATGACGATGCTGGCCAAAACAAAGCCTATGGCATTGCGTATCCCGGTGCCTTTAAAGTAGATCTTATATACCCTCCAGTCACCCGTTTGTCGAGCAGTATCAAGCTCCGCGGCGAGAGCTTCAGCTTCCCGGACACTGGTAGTGGTGATCTTGTCAGGGGGACGAGAGGATTCAACAGCGGCATTTACATCGACATCCTCTGCAATTTCAGAGCCGATGATCTGGCTGTGGGTAACAGCCATGCTCATACGCTTTTGTAAGCCGAGGCTGGAGATGTAGTTTCCTTGGCGAAGCAACTCATTAAAGCTTCCAGTTTCAGCTACATGTCCATCAGCAGTCAAGGCAATGATGTGGTCGGCCATTCCAAGTTGTCTAACTGAATGCGTGCATAAAACAACCGTTGCTTTCCGTTTACGCAATAGACCCCTAGGCCCAAAGACACGACGGAATAGTTCGGTCTCTGTGTCATTGTCGAGGCCGCTGAGTACATCGTCCAGAATAATGATCTCGGACTCCAAGTAGAGGGCACGAGCAAGGGATACACGCTGCCTTTGGCCACCTGAGAGCATGATACCGTTGCTACCAATGTTGGTATCGTGGCCCTGTGGAAGCAGTGAGACATCTAGACCCAGCATAGTAGCTTGAATAACGGCTCGGTACCTGGCCTCGTCGTACGGTGTGAAGCCAACAATGTTTTCCCTGAGAGTGGCGTTAAGAAGGAATGGTACCTGGTCGCAGAATCCCACCTGGCGATCCATGTTTGTAGCTGTCACGGAGCCGGTAGAGTACACTGTTTCACCCAGGAGCGCCTTGCAAAGCGTGGACTTGCCCGATGCGACAGGGCCAACAACCAGCGTAAGCTTACCCCGAGGAATAACGATGTTTATATCTTTGAGAGCCATCTTATCCTCTTCCCAGCCAAAAGAGCCATTAGAAATCGTCATGGCATTACCACCAGTAGTGCGAGGATAGGGCCTCAGAGGGATATCTGTGCCAGGTTTCTCGGATGACTTCAGTAGTTCCACATGGGAGTCACTATCGTCGATAATGCCAGCGCCGTTATTGCGGAAATCGACTCGCGGGTCATGCTCGAGAAACTCTTGGATGCGCTGACAGCAAGCAAGCCCAGCTTGGATTGAAGCCGTCACCTGGATGAGCTCGGTAAGAGGATTCGTCAACAAAGTCATGAATGTAAGCGAAGTATAGATGCGCACAACACCAAGGTTCTTAGCAGCGACTGCCAAGGTAAAAACAGGAGCCATGATGCTTGGGACAACACTGAGGATAACGGTCGCGAGAACGGTCATACGCCAGACATTTCCTTGGCGAATATCCTTTTGACGAAGGTCAACGACAATCTTAGAGATAGGCTCGACAAGCCCGGAGATCTTGCTAGACTTCATGTTGCCAATGACCGAGGTAGTCAAGCTAACCCGTTTCTCGATCTTTTCCATCCAAACTGTGTTGTTAGACCCGACTAATGGGGCAATGCAGCCAATTGCTACAGTAGTGACAACGACAGTGACAATGGGGGCGAGAAAAGGAAGCCCGATTTCGGTGTACAAAAGCCATGCGGCAATCGAAATCTGAATGGAATCCGTCCACAAGTTGTGGATATAAAACATGAGCTTGACAATTCTCTCTACATCAGTTGACATGAAAGTCAACGGAGCGCCACTGTCCAGATGATCAGACCGGGCCTTACTCGTCTTATCATAGATAACGGCGACCAAGCATCCGCGAGCCATAACGGTGGCGCGAGTGACGTAATATTGAGTTAAGCCCAAGAAAAACGACTCGCTTGTGTAAATCAAGACACTTGCGCCAATGAGGCCATATCCAAGGTTTTTCCCGTATGTAGAATTGTTTGGTCCTGATTCGGGCGACTCAAGGTACGCCAAAAGTGACTTCATAAGATATGGAAGGGAAAAGTTGAAGGCAATCCAAACAAGTCCTGGTACGATTGCAATCGCGAGCTCGACGGGAAGAGTTTTCAATAATAGGAAGAAGAGACCGTGATTCTTCCCTTTCCATGATGTTGTACGCATCTTTTTTGTCAGGCGTTTATGAAGTTTTTCGGAAGAGAGCTCAGGGTCGAGACTGTATAAATCATCATCGATGAGAATCTTACGATATCCAGTCATGAATAGTCTGCGCAACCAAAGGTAAGATGAAAGACCAAGAATGCCTTGGACTTCCTCTGGTGAGTATTTCTTGTCCTTCTCCTTGATAAACCATCGTTGCTTGTGAGACGCCTCAAGCACAAAGATGATAAACTTGAAGACTAGAGCGGCCGTAAAAAGTCGGGCGAAAATGGAATCGAAGAAGACTGGGCCAAGTAGCCACGCTGTGCGCACTTGTGCGGCATCAGGGAGGATCGTAAGTATGGTATATATCGTAAGGAGTATCGATGGTCGAGTGCGGGTTTGATGCTCCAAGAACGAAAGAGGAATCATGAAAATGGCGGCGGCCAGAGTTGTAGCCAGAGACGCTGAAGTCAGGTTGTTTGCGGGGAGGCTTGTGCCATCGTATATAGAAGCGGTTTGCAGAAGTAGCAGGGCGAATGTAAGAGAGGCGTAAACGATGATGGCGATCTGATAACGTTAGCTACATAGATCATATTTCACCAACTACCCTATCATGGGCGGCCCGTTGTATAGTAACTCACCAACTTGATAGCTTGGAACCAGCTTCCACCAACGACTCTCTTTGCGCGGAACAGCCATAATATCCGCATCAACGCCAACGGGATAAAGACCGCAGCCGGGACAATCCCAAATATGATACGTTCAAAAGCCACCGTAAAGTCAAAGTCATCTCGACATCCCTCAACCGACGGGCCAAAGTCATTATCATTAAGACAATTCATGATAAAACAAATACTTAGCAAATGCCCAAGCTAAGTCATGAAAAACCAACAAGCAAGTTCAGTGTGATTCACAATTGCGTCCCCCATACTCTTTATATATAACCACACCAACACACACATGAAAAATTCCCCAGCAAAGCCCTCCTCGTCGTTCGCTCTTGCCTGACCCCAACCATCATGTTGATCAAAGCAAGTCATTTTTACCATTGTGTCGACTTATAAACAATGCTAATAAAAGTGGGGCCACACCGTTGCCATGTCCCAAAACGGAAATTATCGATACTATCGCCTTTCGCCGGGAAACGTGAAAAGTCCTTCAATGCAGCATTGTTCGTCGGCAACGTGGACGATTTTGTGACTGAAAAGTTGTTTACTCGTTCTAGTCATCACGTGGACACCTCGGCATACATTTTTTTTCTCGCTTTCGTTACGTACCTCAGTTAGACGATTAAAATCGCAGGACTAAGATCTCGAGCTTTCACAATTGTTCAAGGGTTCACGAGGGTTATTTGACACCTTGGAAAACAAGCTTCCGTCTGTCAACGATTTGCAGGCAGGGGTTGGAACATCGGCAAGACATTTTTCATATTATGTGTCGATGTATTCTGCCTACAAGTTTAACCCGGCGTAATCTATGCAGTGATGTTTTTAGACCGACTTCCAAACTAAAACAATCTTTGAGCGTAAAAATCCAGCTACATGGGTTACCTTACAGCATAACCCTTACAGGATCAATCCTTCAAATCCCAACTCTCTGATTCGGGCTTAATTGCCCATTTGCTGACGCCTACTCTTCCATGGAGTTGCCCTGTCAATGACATTGAAATATCAACGGAACAATCATCCGATCCCTACTATAAATGCCGGCCGGTATTGCCGGACCGGAATGAGCGGTTCGTTCGACCTGCTGCATAGGACTTTTAACTGACTCCGGCTACAGCAAGCGGTCAAAATTTTGAGACCTGTATCAATGAGACATGTCACTTAAACCGTGCACTGCTTGGTGTACACTACACTTGACAAGAAAGCAATAGAGAATGCGACACTATATACATTAAAATTGAATTCGCGGAGTACGGAATGGACCTCTGACTCTGAGGCTTTCTACTTGTCCAGCAGTCACTTTTCTCGTGACTTGATTGTGTCGGAACTCTTATGGAAGTACTATGACAAATGTATGTGCTGGCATTCCGTCCAGTGACGGACTGGGAGGCATCAGCATACCACTGCACCAAAAAGAAGCGGAACCTTTGGACTTTGTGACTAGTACTGCTGTATCAGGTACTATATAGGAGGCAATTCCGTATACAGTGAGAACGAACACTTAGTGAGCAGCCATCAGACAGGGCAGAGGCTGACATCGAGAAACTGTATTGATTTGCCGCTTAGAAGCTAACTACCGAGCCCTATATGCACGGACAAACTACTTTATAAGTTGTCGTGGTCCGAGTGTTCCTGAAATCCTCTACTCCTTTGGTACGTCTTGTACGACCAATCTCCCCACCAGAGAACATCTATAGCTAGATGTTATACCCTATTGGGAAAGGCCCAAGAATCAATTCTTAGAGTTACCAGATATGTCTATGTAGTCAGTACGGGAACGGGCCCGCCTGCTCGCTATCTAGGTGATATAATGTCACTATAAAGTTGGAATCCGTTGCACTCGGCATCCTAGTTTAATGTCGAGAACTGATCAACGAGTGTAGCACAAACAGGGGACATGGTACACGAGGTTGTTACTTGTAGCTAGAATGAGTGCGAATGGGATGAATACCATGATACCATCGCTACTCGCCGGTTAGTTTAGACGACGACCGGGGAGATCATAGAATGAAGCTACGTCGGGTTGTGGAGCATGCGTCTGTACATGTTTATATATTCACAACACTCACTCATATATACACTATCTGGTCCACGGAAGATGTGCACCATGTAGATAATCACCGCCCTAGAGATAAATTGAACCTCCATAGATATGTTGTGAAAAGGCCACAAGAATCACGAGCAACGTCGAAATTCTATTGATTGCATATTCAAGGAAGAAGCTTGTGCTATATACTTATTGCCATTTTGCCACCGCCATCATAGCACTACAACCCATCCTCAGTATACCACTATGCATCTTAGAATTCGTCATCGTCATATCAATCGTCGTTGTCCGATGGAACTCCAACTGAGTATCGCCATTGTTCCAGCAGGGGTGGACCATACCCAAGATTCAGACCAGGATGGGAGAGCATATCATCCAATTCATACCACTCCCCATCATAATAATCATCAAGATCGCCAGAACTTAGGTCGTCATCAGATACATCGAGATCGCCAGAACTTAGGTCGTCATCAGATACATCGAGATCGCCAGAACTTAGGTCGTCATCAGATACATCAAGATCGCCAGAACTTAGGTCGTCATCAGATACATCAAGATCGCCAGAACTTAGGTCGTCATCAGATACAACAAGATCGCCAGAACTTAGGTCGTCATCAGATACATCAAGATCGCTAGAACTTAGGTCGTCATCAGATACAACAAGATCGGCAAAGGTAGGTCCACGACCATCACCAGCAATGTCTTCGTCACTGAGGTCGAAGTCGCCGCAGCAATAGCAGTCTTCTTCTCCACAGTAACAATACTCGCCTTCGTCATCTTTCAGGTCCTTGAAACTGCCGGGACGCCATAGCAGTAAACTTGAATAGGTTTCATTCCAAATGATTCCCCTAAACATCCCGCTCTTAAACAAGGGCACAGAAAACTTGTGGTCTTGGTCGTGATCTTCGATTTCATGACTCGGGACGATGTCTTCAAGATAGTCATAATTGAACACGGCGACTAGATTGGTCGTCCGTGAAATTTCGATTTTCTGGATATTCTTTTTTGGCCACTTCTTCGCCTGCTTCTTCGTGATTCCAACTACTGGCTGACCCGGCCGCTTTATCCCACGGATCGATGGCGTACGTCTATTTCCCACGTTCGCGGAACCGTCCCGGTAGATAAGCCATACCTGTGGGGTATCAGTGAGTTCCTTCTGAGATGCGAAGAAAACAGCGTTCATGGGGTGAGCTTGATTTTCGGGAAATTCATTCGGGCGCATCACTGTGCCGTTCTTGTGAACGATTTCTTGCAGACAATCAGAGTCACCATTCACAGTCCATATAATCCGACTGAGGTGATTACCGCGACTCACATCGCTGTCATTGAACGGTCCCTGTGTGATACCTCTGAATGCAAAAGCATGGTGCTTGCTCGGGTCGGGCAACGGGTTGGCCCAACGCCTGTGAAATTGTCTGGGGCCCGTGAATGATTTTGAAGCGTAAATCTGGTCCAAGAATAAGAAGCCTCTAGGCGCGTGACTGTAAATGACATACTCAACTGGAGCATCTTCAAACCCGGGCATTCTTAAAGACAACTTGGCGCCCTTTGACGTAACTAGCTATCACCATGAAGATGCTTTATTAGTAACATGGATCTAAGCGTGGCATCTGAGTCCGCCTTTATTGCAATTCAAACTTACCCGCACTTGAACAAGCCCAGAGGTTCTTGGAGCCACTGTAGGTGACAAGCCAAACTCGATCAACACCACCAAATCGCCAAACGACAGAATATTCTGCTCAGTGTCGTCATATTCGTCGAATAATTGAATAACAGGCTTTTCAGCCTCATAAGCCAACCGAACAGCACTTCCTCTCGGCCCTGGCGTCATTCTCAGCGAAATAAATGGAAGCGTCAAAACATTGCACGTGGTTTTCCACTGCAGGTCGTCTGCATCAGAAACCACGCCATGCAACATCAGCTTTGTAGGTGCCAGACAGAACGTATATTCGGGGTCATCCAACGCCCATAGTGCATGCGTCTGGACCTGGCGATAACGCTGCAACACAATGTCTGCCATTTTCAAGATTTTGAGCCGGGATTCAAGAACAGCACCCCATCCTGCAAACATGTTCGTCGGCGTCGAGACCACTTCCAACCACCCGGCAACCTGTCTCCATTTAGGCAATGGTTTGTTTTCCTTCTTGCACAAGGCGATACCCTCTTGGAGAGCATCCTTCAATTCAGGAAGAACTCTATCGTATGCGCCCGCCCAGAGCCAAGAGAGCCAAAACCTGTCGCTTTGAAGAGTGATGCGCATAGTCTTGGACACCCGACTAACAGAACGAAGGTCACCTGCATCCAGGTAACTTAGCACAAGAAATAAAATCTCTGCTGGTAGTTTAGTGAGCAAATTGTCTGGGGAATCGACGAGTTCGTCCTGGCCCTTCTGCCACTGTAAATCCTCTGTCTCAAGGGCCTGCTGAAAGCGATTTGACTTGAACAATAACCGGCTCAAAGAGCTTTCCAACACACCCGCTTTAACTACTGGTATCACAGGTTTCGGGCCATTGTACATTCGCTTGACGAATCGTCTTTGTGGTGCAAGAAAGTCGGTCTCATCTTCGTCATTGGCAAACGAGTACATCGCCACCCCCAATGCCTCGTGGTTCAACGAGAGCCAATCTTCAGCAGTCAGCTTGGCGTCAATCCGTTTGCCAACTAGTTGGGTTACCAAAACCTGCATACAATCCCAATGAACAAAAATGGGTCTATTCACGTCTGGGATGTGCGTGCCATTTTTCATTGTCCACTCGATCCAGAAGAGTCTTGATCCTGGTGGCCCAAAATCGCATGAATCCCATTCTGCTGCTTTCATCCATTCAGTTTGAAAAGCAGGTCCATATTCGCCGTCTCGCCGTTCGACCAGGGACATGTAGTCAACTGGATTTATTGAGACTGGGTTTCGGTTGAATGGCCGTACATGAACCATCGAATGTCTGTTGTTCATCTCAAGAGTCAGTCAATTGGTTAAATGAAACATGAAGCTATCGTCACGTACTTCCAGTTGTCTTGTTGTCTCTTGTCATGATAAAAAGCCAAGATATGGGGGTGTGAAACTGGCGGATTTGGGGTTGCGCCAGCTTCACACGATGCATTTGAGAGCCACCGCTTCGTCGCCTTCTTGAATAACTGTTGCTGTTCCTTCTTCAGGCGCATGCCTGGCGGGAGCTTCACAAAACTCCAAGGTGTTTTCAAAGGGTCATGCGCCAGAGTGCCATCGCCTATTTCGAGTTCATCCGGCCCATTGGTCCAGGACCAGTCTGGGGACAGCACGGAATCCACCGATTCTGTGCGCCGTCCGAGACCCCTCGAGCCGCACAGCACACACGGTGGTTCCCATTCGAACGACTCCTCGGGTTCTTCGCTCATGATAAAACACAGATTAGAAAATGAAGACTGGAAGTTCGTGAAAATCGTTACTTAAATAATCCTGATCACACTCGTGATGACAAAATGTTACCATGTGGGTTACTAGCGCGCGCTCTAAAATCCAATTGAAATGTATAGGGTGTAGCCCTACTATGACTTGATGTTCCTGCTACAGAACACCCTGCCTAGAGCAAGAGGCTCTCGGCCTCCTAATCGTGTGTCAAATGAAAACAAACAAACAAAGTACAGGACATCTCGTATTTCATCACAAGCACAGAGACATCTTCAAAAACCAGTCCGTAACTCTGTGTCTGCCATGAGGTCACTATTTTGTGGCATACACTCTATACCCACCCATATTCAACAATGAACGGTGAATAAAACTGTAAAAATTCAGAATCTTCCACCTAGCATGCTTCGTCTCCAACTTGAACAATATACGTGCCTCGACTCTTTCACACCTGCGTAGCAATCGCAGTTGTTGGAACTCACGACAACATAACAAGCACCTTGCATCTTTTCTTTTTTTCATCTTTTCTCTTTATGTTGTCTTTGCACACACACTACTCCCTTCATTTGCTTCGCCAGTCCCTTCTTTCCTTCGATTTAACCTTTCCTTGTTGTTCCGGAGTGAGGGGGGGGAATAGCTGATAATATTCAATACGAAGTTCCATGCTAACCCCCCGCAATGCCCGGAGCCTATTTACACCGGCGCCGTGGGTGGGCCTAACGCCCCACCCTCGCCCTAACCCTAGGTCAGTTTTGTGTCCAGATGACGGACTGGGAGGCATCAGCATACCACTGCGCCAAAAAGCAGTGGAACCTTTGGACTTGGTTACTAGTGCTGTTCTATCAGGGACTATATAGGAGGCAATTCCGTATACAGTGAGAACGAACACTTAGTGAGCAGCCATCAGACAGGGCAGAGACTGACACCAGAACTGACTAACGATTGTAGTACAAAAATGGGGCGTGTACCTGCTGCTGTTGCCTGTAGCTAGAACGAGTGCGAATGGGCTGGCTTCCATGTTGATTATATTGCCACTTGCTGATTAGTTTAGACGACGACCGGGGAGATCAGATAGTGAAACTACTTCAGGTTTTGGTGCATGCGTACATGCTTATATACTGGCAGCACCTACTTATGCATATACTGTCTGGTTCACGCAAGATCTGTACCGTATAGATGACCACCGGCCTAGCGGTGAGTTTAACCTCCATTGACATGTTTTGAAAAAGCCACAAGAATCACAAACGACGCCGATATTGTATTGATTGTATATTCAAGCAAAAAGCTTGTGCTATACACTTATTGTCATTTTGCCACCGCCATCATAGCGCTGCTGCTCATCATCAGTATACCACCCTTAATCAGAGAATTCTTCATCGTCATCATCGCCGTCATCGTTTGATGAATCTTCAAGGGCTTGCCGTAATCGTGCTGCCAAGAATGGATCAAGCCTGGGAGCCATACCAGGATGGTAGAGCATATCAGAATCATACCCCTCCTCATCGTAATACTCAGCAGGATAATAGCCATCAGATAGGTCGTCATCAGATGCATAAATGGCGTCAAAGTCAACCTCACGACCATCACCAACAACATCCTCGTCACTGTCGCCGTAATCGCCGCAACAATAGCACCAGAACGATCCACAGTAACAATAATCGCCCTCGCCATCTTTACGACCCGTGAAACTATTGGGACGCCATAGCATCAAACTCGTATTATCCTCATTCCAGACGATCCCCCTAAACATCCCGCTTTTAAACAAGGGAATAGAGCACTTCCAATCTTGCTCGTTATGTTTGAATTTATGACTCGGGATGATGTCCTCAAGATAGTCAAGCTTCATCACGGCGACGAGATTACTTTTCCGAGAAATTTCGATTTTCTGGATATGCTTCTTTGGCCACTTCTTCGCCTCCTTCGTCGTGATTCCAACAACTGGTTGACCCGGCCGCTTTATGCCACGGATGGGTAGCGTACGTCTAAATTCCATGTTTGCGGAACCGTCCCGGTAGATAAGCCATGTCTGTGGGGTATCGGTGAGCTCGTCCTGAGATGTGAAGAAAACAGCGTTCATTGGTTTATCTTGAATTCCAACAAAGTTGTCCGGGCGAATCACTGTGTCGTTCTTGTTAACGATTTCTTGCAGACGATCAGAGTCGCCGTTCACAGTCCATATAACCCGGTTGAAGTAATTACCACGACGCACATCGCTGTCATTGAACGGTCCCTGTGTAATGCCTCTGAATGCGAAAGCATGGTGCTTGCTCGGGTCGGGCAACGGGTTGGCCCAAAGCCCGTGAAACGCTTTGGGTTTCGTGAATGATTTTGAAGCGTAAATCTGGTCCAAGAATAAGAAGCCTCTAGGCGCGTGACTGTAAATGACATACTCGACTGGCGCATCTTCAAACCCTGGCATTCTTAAAGACAACTTGGCGCCCTTTGACGTAACTAGCTATCATTACGAAGATACTTTGTTAGTAACATGGATCTAAGCGTGGTATCTGAGTCCACCTTTATTGCAATTCAAACTTACCCGCACTTGAACAAGCCCAGAGGTTCTCGGGGCCACTGTAGGTGACAAGCCGAACTCGATCAACACCACCAAATCGCCAAAGGACAGAATATTCTGCTCAGTGTCGTCATATTCGTCGAATAATTGAATAACAGGCTTTTCAGCCTCATAAGCCAACCGAACAGCACTTCCTCTCAACCCCGGCGTCATTCTCAGTGAGATAAACGGAAGTGATTTGGCGTTGCACAAGGTTTTCCACTGCAGCTCGTCTGCCTTACAAACTACACCATGCAACATCAGCTTTGTAGGTGCCAAACAGAACGTATATTCGGGGTCATCCAACGCCCATCGTGCATGCGTCTGAACCTGTTGGTAACGTTGCAAGACAATGTCTGCCATTTTCAAGATTCTGAGCCGGGATTCAAGAACAGTACTCCATCCTGCAGACAGATTCGTCGGCGTCGAGACTACTTCCAGCCACCCGGCAACCTGTCGCCATTTAGGCAATGGCTTGTTTTCCTTCTTGCACATGGCGATACCCTCTTGGAGAGCATCCTTCAATTCAGGAAGAACTCTATCGTACGCTCCCGCCCGGAGCCAAGAGAGCCAAAACTCGTCACTTTGAAGAGCGATGCGCATAGTCTTCGACACTCGACTAACAGAACGGAGGTCATCTGCATCCAGGTAACTTAGCACAAGAGAAAAAAGCTCTACTGGTAGTTTGGCGAGCAAATTGCCTGGGAAATCGATAGGTTCATCCTGGCCCTTCTGCCATTGTAGGTCTTCTGTCTTGAGGGCCTGTTGGAAGCGATTTGACTTGAACAATAACCGGCTCAAAGAGCTTTGTAACACGCCCGCTTTAACTAATGGTATGACAGGCTTTGCGGGATTCGGAGCGCTATACATTCGGTGGAGGACTCGCCTCTGTGGGGCAAGCTTGTCAGCCTCGTTGTCTTCGTCATTAGAAAACGAGTACATCGCCACCCCCAGAGCCTCGTGGTTCAACGAGAGCCAATCTTCAGCAGTCAGCTTGGCGTCAATCCTTTTGCCAACTAGTTGGGTCACCAAAACCTGCATACAATCCCAATGAACAAAAATGGGTCTATTCGCGTCTGGGATGTGCGTGTCATTTTTCGTCGTCCACATGACCGCCGAGGGTGATCGTTGTCTATCAAACCCAAGATCGCATGAATCCATTTCCGCTGCCTTCATCCATTCAGTTTGAAAAGCAGGACCATATTCGCCTTCTGGTCGTTTGATCAGGGGCATGAGGTCGATTGGTTCTCTTTCGATTGCGTTTGGGTCGAACGGCGGGTACGGGACTGGGTGTACATGAGCCAACGAATGTCTGTTTTCCATCTCAAGGGTCAGTCGATTGATCACATGAAACGTGAAGCTATCGTTACATACATCCAATTGTCTTGTTTCCTCCTGTCATGATAAAAGGCCAAGATATGAGGGTGCAAAACGGGCGGAGTTGGGGTTTCGCCGGCCTCACACGGTGCATTTGATAGCCACTGCTTCGTCGCTTCCTTGAATAACTGTTGCTGTTCCTTCTCCAGGCGCATTCCTGGTAAAAGCTTCACAAAATTCCAAGGCGCTTTCAAAGGGTCATGCGCCAGAGTACCATCGCCTATTTCGAGCTCATCCGGCCCATTGGTCCAGGACCAATCTGGGGACAGCTCGGAATCCACCGATTCTGTGCGCCGTCCGAGACCCTTCGAGCCGCATAGCACACACGATGGTTCCCATTGGAACGAATCCCCGGGTTCTGCGCTCATGATAAAACTCGGGTTAAAAAATAAAGACTGGAAAGCCGTGAAAATGGCTACTTCAACTATCCCGATTACACTTGAGGCAACAAAATGACATCATGCGGGGTCTTAGCGAACGCTCTAAAATTGGCATTGAGATATATAGGGTATAACCCTATCATAAAACCACATGTTCTTGTAACAGAACGCCTGTCAGCCTCAGCCGTGTCTGATGGCTACGCACGAAATGTTCGCTTCTCACTGATAACTGTATAGGAATTGAACCTTTTTTTTTTTTTTTTTTTTTTTAATCATTACTCTCATGCAGGCCTTAGCCTATGGAGAGACTTTCTGTATTTCAGGACATCTAAGTTCAACCTATGCTAGTACCAATCTAATCTGTAGACACCTAATATCCTCCAACCCAGTATATAGCAACCCGAATCCTAGCACCCCGACCCGACCCCAAGTTAGAAGACCCTCCACAGACCGGACAGTTAGTTCCAGCTTACACTAAGTTACAAAGGTGCAGTCGCCAGGTGCAACCTTGAACTTAGTGTTCACTGGTTTGACCCGAGCAGGAATCGAACCTGCTACTTCTTCCATACAGAAGAAGTACGGAATTGAACCTTGTATAGACCATGGTAGAGCGTTCCCCAAGAACAAAGTCCAAAGGTATGTACACTCTACAACCACCCATATTCAATAATAAATGGCAAATGGAATTGGAAAATTCGAAAATCTCCCACCTAACATGCTTATATCCAATTCGAACAAAATACGTCTATCGTTAAACCAAGACTCGGGTATTCTGGTCTCGTATGCTCGTCCAGTCACGTGCTTATTTGCGTATGGTCATCACAGTAAATGCCCCTTGTCGCGTCATGTATGTATGTACGACTCTCCAGGCGATGTCCCCGAAGAACCACGTGAATGGCGCATCTACCAGAAGTCCGGGTTATTGTCGGGGCACAGAAGCCGGGCTGTCGACCGGTTGGTATATTTCAGAGAGCATCGATCGTCTGGGGTTCCGAGCTGGTTGGGAAAGTCATGATCGGTAAGAGTACAGACTTGTATGCCGTTATGGAAGGCGACAGGATTAACAAGATCGTACCGAAAGATCAGATAGATGACAAGACACTCGAGTCCTCCTCTGTCGTCTCGTTGTTTCATGAAGGAACGTTTAGGGGAATTGCATGGAATAGGAGGCGTGAGAATTTGTTGATGTGGAAAGATAGCATTGCGGTGGGTATGTAGGTGAAGGGTTAACCTGCCTAGCAGTATGACGATATACACATGCTCATAAACGTTGATAACTACATGTACAGTAGTCCCCGGATTTCCTGTCTGAACCAGAAGTACCGAAATTTTGGGTTATTCAGTTTTTCCGTTTTGAGAAAAAAGGGTTGGATAGGGGTGCGAGGCTTTGCAGCGATAAATATGACATTTTAGTAAATAGCAATGAGCAAACATGCACTGTATTTTTATAGGGCCTGGTACACACCATACCAATTCTAATCCTACTGTCCGTCATTTGTACACTGAAGCAAGTCCGTGTGTTTTAGCTTTCACACGCACGGTGCCCCCTAACTATTCTCGTTATCGATAAGAATCTGACGTATTGGGCAAGCAAATTCCTGAATCGATTTCCCCTTTGGTCGTCAACCATCCAGACACCCTAAGATAACCCGTTACCTAAAACGGAAAAAGTCAAATTGACCCTAAAATCGGTACTTCTGGTTCAGACAGGAAATCCGGGGACTACTGTAAATGGAGCTTGACAAAGCCATGTAAATAAAATACCTAATTAGGAAACAAACACGCAATGACCCCACCCACTTTAACCCTTGTCTACCCAGGCGTAAATAGTCCACGTTACCTAACCTTATCACCGGGAGCAGAATTCCCTTATCTCATCTACACCATCTTATCTTATAGGCTAAACTGCCATCTTCCTACCCCCACACCCGAAAGTGCGGAGAGATCATTTTAGGATAATAAATAGCAACGTTCGTGAGAATTCCAAGTAGCCGTCCCTGTATTATTCAATAGCCACGTGTGTGGGTCGTTTTGACATAGGTGAAGGGTTGACGCCCGGCTTTTACCATGTGTGGATCATCATACATAGGAGGTGTCGGTGTTTTGCGAGTTGTTTGCCGAATCGGGAAAATATATGGCATGTTGAGCGATAAGGGGACTTATTATGGGAGTCTATGGTGGCTGATGTAATTGTTGTTATCAAAACGTATGATTCCTGTGTTGATATCTAGAAGATAAAAATGTATAAATACCCGCAGAGATGCTGGCTTACGCCTGAAACTTTGATATCCTTCACGAACTCTAACCAAATATATTCTCAACTTCATTCAATATGACCACCCCACTCCACCCTTTCGACCCTCTCTCCGCGGAGGAAATCACCGCCGCGATCACTATAATCAGCAAAGCTCATGGTCCAAACTTAAGATTCAATGTTGTTTCCCTCCAAGAGCCACGCAAGGCCGCCATGAAAGCCTGGCTTGAAGCCCCCACGACGGCTCCCCGGCCCCCCAGAGTCGCTGATATCGTCGTTATTGACGCGACTGGTCTCTGCTGGGATGGTCTTGTCGATCTAGCTAGCGGGACAATCACCCATTGGGAGTCCGCGCCTGACCAACAGCCAATTGTAAGTTGAACGTTCGTATATGTATTCCACGTTACTAACGAAGATATAGATTACCCTTGAAGAGCTATGCGGTACTGAGTCCGTCATCCGCAAGGACCCCGCCGTCATCGAACAATGCCGTATCTCCGGAATCGCTGAATCCGACATGCACAAGGTCTACTGCGACCCATGGACAATCGGCTACGATAAGCGGTTCGGCAGTGGGACTCGTCTGCAGCAGGCTCTTATGTACTACCGGCCAGACGTAGATGACTGCCAGTATCAATACCCTCTAGACTTCTGCCCCATCTTCGACCCTACAGCGCAGAAGGTCGTGGCAATTGATATTCCTAGTGTTCGGAGACCGCTTAGTACGGTTGCTCCTAACAATTATCACCCTGCTGGCGTTGAGAAGGCCGGCGGATACCGTCAGGATCTCAAGCCTATTAACATCACTCAGCCAGAGGGCGTCTCTTTCACCCTCAAGGGTCGCGAAATTTCATGGCAAAACTGGAAATTTCACATTGGTTTCAACTATCGTGAGGGTATCGTCCTTTCTGATATCCACTTCACGGATAAGGGAACCCCAAGATCCATCTTCTACCGTCTTTCTCTCGCTGAAATGGTCGTCCCCTATGGAAACCCCGAGGCTCCTCATCAGCGGAAACATGCATTTGATCTGGGCGAGTACGGTGCAGGCTACATGACCAACAGTTTGTCTCTTGGCTGCGACTGTAAAGGGTCCATTCACTACCTTGACATCGACTTCCCTACCCAGGCTGGCGGTCTCCGCACCGTGAAGAATGCCGTTTGTATCCACGAGGAGGACGCAGGGATTCTTTTCAAGCATTCTGATTTCCGTGATGAGTCTGTCATTGTTACTCGTGCTCGGAAGCTCATCATCCAGCAAATCTTCACTGCCGCCAACTACGAGTATGCCGTGCAATGGATCTTCCACCAGGATGGAACCATCCAACTGGAGACCAAGCTTACCGGTATCCTCAACACCTACGCCATGCTCACCGATGAAGATACCCACGGCTGGGGCACCCAGGTCTTCCCCGGCGTCAACGCACACAACCATCAACATCTCTTCTGTCTCAGAATCAACCCAGCCATTGACGGGCCCGCAAACACCGTGTACATGGTAGACGCAGTTGCATCCGACGCACCCGTTGGCTCACCTGAGAATCCCTACGGTAATGCCTTTGGAGCCCGACGCACCAAGTTGGCGACTGAAGGGTCATCCATGACGGACTACAACGGAGCTACCTCGCGTACCTGGGATATGGTCAATGAAAGTAAACTTAACCCCTACAGCAAGAAGCCGGTGTCCTACAAGCTGGTTAGTCGGGAAGTTCCCGGCTTACTGCCCAAGGAGGGCTCATTAGTGTGGAAGCGGGCTGGCTTCGCTAGACATGCTGTACACGTGACGAAATGTAAGTAAAATGTTCCCATCCCCCATAATTCCACACCTCTAACAACCCCAGACCGCGACGACGAACTCTACCCCGCCGGCCGCCACGTCCCCCAAACCTCCGGCGAGACCCCCACCGGCATCACCGCATGGATTGGCACCGGCGAAACCTCCACCGAGAACACCGACATTGTCCTGTGGCACACCTTCGGGCTAACCCATATCCCGGCCCCCGAAGATTTCCCACTGATGCCGGCTGAGGCCATCACATTGCTGTTACGTCCGCGGAACTTCTTTACGTCGAACCCTGTTATGGATGTGCCCCCGAGCTATGCTAGTACGCCGAGTCAGGTTGCGGCGAAGAAGGGGGCGCTGGATTTGACGGATCGGGTTTCTAAGTTGGCTTTTGAGGAGAAGAAGGGGTGTTGTGCGTAGGATGGCGGGTTGTTTGTTTTGTAGTTTTTGTACTATGTATGTGTAAAATTGATAATATACATCTCGCGTGCTTGTTTCAATGAAATTGTTGGGGGATTTCAAGCCCCGGAATACCCTCCAAGGAACCCAAGCGCCGGCTAGAGAAGCAAAATTTGCGGTGGAAATGTAGGAGAACGAGATTGCAGCTTTGCTGGTCAAGTTCAACACACTCTCTGATGAGCTTTGGGAATCTCGTCAAAAGGAAGGATGGGGGTCTTGAGCTGCTCCATCACGCGCGGGAAGAGCGGCATGGGATTTTGAGGGGTGGGGATTGGATGGTTTTGAACACCTTGTGCATGTGGCATGAGGGTATCGAGGGACTTTACTAGAGTATTACTTTGTGGGTTAATATATTTGTGCCTACATACAAAGTATACCGGCGACATTAGAATGAACATGGTGAACGATGATATGTATGGACGAGAGGAGATTATGTGTATTCTACGTGACCGCTCACCCTACGCAACTATCCACTGTATATATCTCTGCACTCCCAAGATCTACGCGATGTAGCCATTCTCTGGTAAAAGGAGGACATCGCACAAAATATCGTGTATAACCCCGAGAGGTCAAAAAGTCCCTAGGTACTTGATAGCCAGTACGTATGGACATGGCATGATACATGTATATACATAGGGGCGGGCCACACTTCCGCTACCTCTATTCGCACAAGCATAACGACCCTGCCTTCCATCAATGAATACAATCGTCTGCTAAAAGCCCCGCATGCTCTAGTGCACTCCAAAGACATCATAACCAACATGTCGTCTTTCCAACCAGTTCTCAAGGGCCAACCCCGTATGTTCACGATCCATAACCACCATCCACATCTGCCGCCAAATCTCTAATCAACAACTTGTGTCGACCATACCGAGTCGCCATGAAATCTTCAAACCTATCCACCAAAACCTTCGGCATAAGTTTTCTCGACGGCGGCCTCGCCGCCGCTCGTACCTTAGCAACGAATTCCGGAAACAACTCTGCAAACTCAGCACATACATAGGCTTCTCCAACATAGCTTGCAAACGTGACGTTTCCATCAACAAGCCGCAATATCCCATAACTATCATCAACCAAACGGCGTATTGCAGGTGCCTCGCGCACCGGGAGTTTAGGGCGTAGGTGGGGGATGGTTCCGGTTACTGATAGAGTCCGTAGAGCGCCAACCCAGGCGATGAGTTGGAAGATACGCTCGCCGCGAATCGGTAGGGTCTTGATGCGGCTCATGGTAGCCCTGTAACGGGGGAAGGCGGCGTCTGGGATGATATCGAATGAAGGGAGAATGTTCCTTGGTGGGTCTTGAGACATTATGGACTCTAATTGGCCAGCAAGCAACAGATATCTGATGTTTCGGGAAAATTAGTACATCGCCCGGATATCCCAAGTAAAATAATAAACTTACGATCCTTGCGAATCAGCCGTAATCCGATCCAGCAAAGCTGGTTTCGCCTCTTCTGGCAACTCGGTTCCCACATGCCTCTCTAAAGTCGGCAAGACACGTTCCAAACAAGTTGCCAAATCTGCCTCACGGCTTGGGATGTCCCAAAACGTGAACTTTGAATATGACCCATCACATATCGAGGCACACCGTCTCGAAAAGCACATAATCCGATGCGTGGATCCAAGCAACATAAGCATGTTGACAAGACCCCGTGCAATATCTTGGTCAATTTCATCTAGGCCGTCAAGGAAAAAGTACACATCATGTGTCGTCACTAGCTCGTACAGCATCATGTAGAGGAGGTTTGCCTTTGTGTCTGTTGCTAACTCTCTGGTCAGCTGGTCGTATATCCACACGGTGAAGTTTGTTGGACCCTGGATGTGGGTTAAGACTTGCTGGGAGATTTCTACCATAACTTCTTCGTACACAACAGGATTGTCTTGATGGAAGTACAGCTCTACAATGATTGTTTGAGGTGAAGTGTTGTTTACTTCTTTTTTCTGATATTCGACACTTGCATGCCTATTATAGAATCAATGGTAAGATTTTATCCTGGTATTACACACATGTCAAGCTTAAGCACTTACATCAAACAGGATTTCCCTACGCCAACTGGTTTGTTGTTAGTTTAGATGTGAAGGAGATTGATACGTGCGAAACACTTACTACCACCTACACCCCACAGGAATCTTCCATCTGTGCCCGAGGCTGCCTTATACCACGATTGGTATTGCTCAGACTCAACAAGCCACGTTATATCATGTCCTGTCCACTTGGACATCTTCATATCTTCATGACGAAACTTGAATTTGTCCGATCTATCCCCTATCCACCTGTCCACTACGGTGTTGATCTGTGGCTTGATGTCCTCCAAGTGACTATCAGCACTTGCCAAAAGATCACTAAAGGTGTGGTTCGTTGTCGATAAATCAGCCGGTACCTTAAGAATCAGGGCTTCCCATTGCCCTCTCTTACAAATCAAGTTTATCTTTTCAACTAATAAGGTGATGTGTTGAAAGACCTTTCTCACATGTCCGGGTGGATACCTTGACCTTGTAAGTCGTCGCCAATAAGGACGTCTCTTTATAGCAGAAAACACTTTGTGTAGTTCATCAAAACGGCCACGAGCAATAATTTTCTTGCAATGGTGTCGTTGTTTCTTTGTAAGTCGGATGTTGGTTGTGTAGGATCGAGTTGCCGAGAAACCCCAGGGTACAGAAATACCCAGAACGGAATCCAAAGACTCCGTGACCCACTTGTAATCTCTCCACATGTTCTCCATTCCCATGTATAGCCACCGGTTATGCAGGATGTACCCCAGGTGGACAAGAATAGCAGACAGTAGAAACACCAGTGTGGTAATCACCAATTGTGTATCCTTCCCTATCCACTCATCAGTTGTCCGACCTAAGACACATATAGCCAAGGAGCAATCGCGCAGCGTGCCGGCCTGTTCCTTCGCCTCCGCAAGGTCAGTGCCCAGATCTCGCGAGACGGATCTATGGCTGGTGAAATAGTTTAGGGCGTCATAACATTCTAAAGTTGACTTGTCGAGTAATCGTTGGGCCTGCAGTAAGGTACCCGCCGCCCGGTTTCGTTGGGCCGTGGAAACCTGCTTGCGTCTTCTGTCGCGTTTATAGAACGATCGTATGTTGAGTAGCCTGGATGTAAAAGAACCCCCGAGATCGTTGGGCTCTGGTGCTGACGTCATTTGCGAGAGGTGGAATGATGCTAGAAAACAACGTCAGGTAAGAAGAAATGGTGGCCGAGAGACGTGTCGTCTATCAACGGTATGTACTGAAAAATCAATAAACATCTTCTTAATAGGTTCGAATATAGGCACGTACACAGTATAAAAACAATCAAAAAATCCTCCAATGTTTAATTACGCGGATATTTGATGATTAAACTCATTTGCTATTCTCCAATCATCATGGCAAAAAATGCACTGAACAAGCTTGAGTTTGGGAATTGTGAAGCAACGAGGTCAGAGATGATGCCCAAATACCACCCTGTCTCCTGCATAGACTTCTTAAGTATGCACATGTACTCTGCATAAAGATGGATATCATCACAACACAGCGCCTAAAATGTGGTATGTATAACCTAAGAACACGCCATAACCGAGTAATGATTAGTAATACCCGTATTATGGAGTTGGGGGCGTTTGTTAATGTACATACATACAGATGCATATACATATATGCACTCATCCGCATAAAGGAGTTAAATCATTCGCTCGTGACCTAGAAGACTAGTTTCCAAATCGTCTGGATAAAAGTTCACGATATACTAGAATGACATCATGTACATATGATAGGCTACCAAGGTTGACGTCAATAAACATCTACATCACATGGACTTTGCAGAAATAGTGGAGTAGACCCGAAAAGGCGGGACCTCTATGACGTCGGTTCGAGCATTTACTCGCGTCATGGGGCTGAACCAATCAAATGATTAACACATTTATAACGGTTTTGAATTTCTACACATATGCATGTATCATACATATACATATGTACATACATACTCGTTTCCAGAATCAAACTGCCAAGTATTGTTGCCGGAGTTCTGTCCTTGGTATATACGTCATATTGCATTGTGCCTATTGTTTAACAAAAACAGAAGGCCTTCCCGATACTAACAACCCTATGCCCACATTGCTTGTTAGGGTTTTGTAGTTGGACGACATATAAAAACCTCAGCTGCACCATCAGCGGACCCGAAGGAGTTATCACGTCGCACCTCGAGGACTTTGTACTCTTGTAAAAGTCGGAGTATCCTGTATCACAAGGCAGGTTTTTTTCTCGGGCTTTGGATTGTCTTCCGTCGTTACTTCCCTAACTCGCTAATATACGAGAGTGAGAAAACAGGGCCGAGGTATACATATGTTGGTGTATCGTGGTTTTTGGTTCCGCCGATTCACAGGTACATAGACGAGATAGGTGTTGACAGAAGATCTTTGGAGTAGGAGAGTTGTTGTACGGTCGGGAATTCCCCACCCACTGCTCTTTTGGGGTATGGCCGTGAGAGTGAGGCCGGATGAGTGGATGTTCTTGCTGACTTTTTTCGGTGTTATATGGGGACTTCTTACTAGATATGTACATACACTTTGATGTACCAAACGCCCATTCATGCATATTTCCAGACTCCAAAAGGAAACAAAAAAGAAAATCTCCGGTTCGATCGTATAAATCGCCTATGCAAGCCGTACATGTGTCCATACATATGCGTCAAACCACATACAATCCTTTATCTTTTTTCCTGAACGTTCAACTGAAAGGTGCAGCTTCATGCATGTTGACCCAGTCAGTATATTGATTGGGTGAATTCCAATGCAAGATAATCCTCCAAATGTCTAATAAAGTCATACAAAGCCTTGTTATACCAAAGAGGCTCTGAAGGATGACTGCAAACAGTGCCACACCACACTGGTGGCGTTGCAGCGTGACGGTGGCGAAAAAACAGGAACGATCCAACCCAAAGAATCAATGTCAATATCACCAGATCAAGTCAGGACGTTGTTGTTGTCGTTATGACACTTGATCACCCAACATCCAGAGTGTGCCCAATTTACCCTGACCCGTCACTATGCCCACCGTTTCATCGACAAAACCTCATTTATCACTCCTGACACTTGCATCTGCCAAACCCTCGAACAGATCAACATTGACCAGTAAACCCTTGACATGCATATCGGTTCTCCCTTTGAATTCCAGCCACTGGAAGTCAATTCTGCGATCCCTGTGCCGCATGCAGACATTTCTGGTCCATTGTTGATTCAATAGCTTGAAAGTACTCCCTAATTGTATCTTTAAAACAATCCACTCGTGGAATTTGTGACATGTTTGACTGAGAACGTTATTTTCTATTCATGCCTTGTTCGATCGGGCTACCTCTGAGTTCTCTGCAAACAAGCAAGGGGTTAGTTCGTTGCCAACGTCAACCGGCTTTCGATGACAGGGAGCGGAGAAGACCTTGGGGACTCAGACCGCTGGTTCGTACTAGGGTATTCAGTTTTGCCCTTGAAATCGAGAATCAACCGCACCAACATGCACAACCAAGAGATGTGCAGGAGGTTTTATGAAGATTCGTTACTTGGTGCTGTAAGGGTTTTTATCCCTATAGACCCCAAAAGATCGACTGAAGCTACAGCTTTTAGTTGACTGTTTCGGATTAAACAGACCGAGTATTTTGGTGTAATCCCGTTGGCGAATGGTTACATTCAGCCGGGAGTTAAGAGTCGTGATGTGGCAAAATGCACTGCCTCATTTACGTCTATCGACGTTGATCTTTAAAAGTTGTCATTGCCACAGATCCGCCACATCATTTTACGGGACATGCTTATACGGGACCAGAAGTGCGATGCAGGTCAGGTCCCACTTAGATGCAGTCCGTACCGGTGGATTTCACAGGCTAAAGATTTTTCTTTTTTGATATTGGTCGTCGTTGACAGTATTGAATATGGTTAAATACATACAAGCTGCATGAGCATGTAGAAATCCATGTTACTGATTGGATGGGCCCACAGAACTCCTCTGTGATGGTGGGCCTCAAGCGGTCTGTGTGTATGGGATTTCTTGAGCGACTTGTGTGTTGAAAAAATGTGGAGTGGATTGGCTTGGCTGGCGGCCGTTTTACCTTTGGTAGACGCCGAGAGGGATAGATAGCGCTTGATAAGAGACGAAAAGGGACGCCATGGGTTCTCCTGACCAGGAACGATGACCTGTCTCAAGGGACCACTTGAACCACTGGATAGAAATGCATTGTGTTGTATCTTGCTGAAACCAATGGAACTCAGATTCCAGCGTTTATGATGTAGAATCCCGGATATGGAGGACAAGAACATTCACTACAAACACTCGTTTAACATATAGGTTTCACCCAAACAATACTGATGTCTTATCCACGTCGTCCCTCCAAACTCCACTGAATCCCTTCGTCATCAATGATACCCCGCTCAAAAATACACTGTGAACAAAGCAGAGCCTCCATGAAAAGTCAGATACCCTTTCGGCCCGGATGATAACGTCGTTTATCCCGCAGAATTAAAGTGCCCTAGTAAGATAGTATTGACGAAATAAAAAAGCGGGAGCAAAAACAAGGTTCAGCCCCGTTGGAGGGCAGGAATCAAAGAACCTCGTGGCGTTGGTGAGTGGGGGAGCTGCAGGAAACTGGGTCAGCCGTCTGGAGGAGTTAGTATTTCTTCGGCATGTCGTTTAGGCGGATTACTGATGACGTGTGGGTTGAAACGATGGATGATAACCACGACGACATTCATCACGAATGTATATCTAGTTTACGGCGAAAACGAACAAGATTCATTCCATAGATATCCGAATGCGAATAGATGGTTGGCGAACCCTAATCTACCGATCACAAGGGTTTTCTTGACCGCAAGTTTTTGAAGCGGGGATGTTGACAGGCCAACCCGTGATGAAGTAGTATTTTACAAGGACCCCAGACGTCACGGACCATGCGCACAATTGAAATGGCAGATGACGGGCGGATGGATTGCAGGAAGCATTCATTTTCGTCATGGGGGAGGAAGAAAATTCCCATTCCTATTGAAGTGAGGGATATCGTGAAAGTCGACTGTTTTTGGGAGTTTCACAGCAGACGACATGTGGTGTGGATGTGGGAAAGACAGTGTATGTACATATGTACATATCCGTTGTCGGGAGACACAAGGCGGACAATACATAGAAACTGTGGTTCACCAAAGTTCGATGGATGATAGTTTGTCGTATGTTGTGACAAACACTCCATGAATTCGTCAATAAGAAATTTCACCCACCCAGACCAACCGAGGCGAGACCGGAGCTGGCTCGAGAACAACCTTCCAACCTCCGCCATAGCGAAAATGAAGAGAACCCGTGCAGAGTTTTTCCTCTCCTTACAACTCGACCTCTTCCCGTCGTGTATGCGCCTTCCCTTCCTTTGCCGTGCGGCTAGAGATATTGGCAGGTCTAGTTTACTTGTGATATATTAGGACGAGGTGTGGGTGGACACAGGACGACGGGGGGCCCCATCTGCCAGGGTTGGTCGGTTCTTGTGACCTGTGCAACGAGTGACATATTCTGGCTGACTGTTTCTCGATTTGGGCTTTTTCTTCTCTTGCTATTTTCAGGTGACTTGAAAAGATGGACATTCTGAATTTGAGGATACACAGAGTGAGATTTCAAGGCTGTGGCTTTGTCAAGACATGTGGACGCGACAATTGGTGGTTGTGGCAAATTATTGGACTCTTTTTTTGACCCGGATGGCAGTGTCTATGGCGGGCAATAAGTCGTGACTAAAGAAGAAGGACTATCCTAGGATATTGAAAGGTTTTCTTTCTATTTTGCTTGGCCGCCGCTTTGGCGAGACAACATTGAGAGAACTTTTCAACTTTGTTGTATTGAAGTCGGACTGAATTAAAGTGTCGATATGTAAAGCGGAATACCCGCCATATCTCGCTGATCGGGAGGCAGCTTATCTACGTACCTTTTGTACCTTCCATCTCCCATCTATCCAGCCATGATCATCGCCACTCTAAACCAAACAATACAAAATCATCAACATAGAAATCTTCCCATTCTTTAATCGTAATAACCCAAAACAGCAACACACAATCAACAATGCACACTCTCGCTTCGATAAATCCCCGCTTTTATTTATGGCCCGCAGGTAGTTCCGTGCCTTCTTGGTTTGTGAGCTTCCTTCCTTCCTTCCTTCCTTTCGCTAGCTGGGAGACACTACATAGCGGTGCCGCTTGAACATGGGGTAGACGCTTACAAGGGTATCCATCAATCCCTTCAATCTGTTGGCCCCTCCCTTCTTGGGAGAGAGAGAGAGCGGGAGATTGTGTTTAAAAAAGGCAGATGCCCACATCTTTTGAGTAGTTTCGTAAACCTCATAGTCGACTTTGACGACTTCTTAATCTTTGACTATTTTTAAGAGTTTCCTTTATACTATCTCTGATTTTCTTTTGTACCTTTGTTTTGGAACACTATAAAAACTCTAAAGCAGCTTCTTTGTTCCGCTCTGATCGGCAACTCTCTTACTGATTAACGAAAAATACCATTCTTCTTCGTTACTTTGTACTTCCACAGCCACCAACAACTTGTATACGCCACTGCATCCCATCTTTATCGCCTTTCTAGCCGTCTTTATCTGCGCTGAAAGCTTGCTCAGATGCAGTTTTCATCTCTTTGATTGACCAAGTAATCGTCGCTTCTCTCGCCACTTATATAGCCAACACCGGTCCGGTTACGACTTCTTGGTCTCTAGTTCAGGCATCACCAATCACCACACAAAATGCCTTCACAATCAGTCTTTGGGGTTAACTCTCCCTCCTCGGCCTCCTCAGTTTCCCCAACTTCACCCCGTCGCCAACCTACCCGGCGCAACTCTGCAATTTCCGCTTCTTCTCTTTCCACTTCATCAACATCCACTCATGGCCGTCGCCATCGTCACTCTCAGAAGCCCCGGCCATCTACCTATAGACCGGTAGCCCCAACAACAGCCACCGACCCTTCCGTATTTGATCACTTGTCCGTCTCTCCCACTGCCTCTACGTCAACCCATTCTCTTCAAGAGCAAGTCTCTCCAAACTTTCGTCCACCAACAACATGTCAATACTGGACGAGCATTGAGACTCGTAGGGCTGAATATGCTGCTATCGACAATGCTAACCGCGGTGTTCGCGGCTGGGTCATGCGTAAAATTGTCCCGGAATTCTTACAACCACGGGATGTCAAACAGCATGTGGCATTTGACGATGACACGGGAAGTGTCCGGCGCTACCGTCTGGATATTGACGACGAAAACCAAGACGCTTCACCTTGCAAACAGCGTCGGAAGCGCATGTTCTCCTGGGCCTCCAAGCACTAAAAGCTTTTCATTATTTCCTATCTCTTACTGCATCACGGCAGACATTACTACATGTCTGCTTCTTTATACCCTATTGTTAATCCTTTTCTGATCTTCCAGATAGCCTATACTTCATGGCTATCTGTTGGTCTATTTGCATTTTACGCCTCACGATTCGTGGTGGCCCTCCATGAGCTTATCTGCTTCCGTACTTAGTCTTTTTCTTTGCATCCGTTTTCTGATGGGATACGGCTTGGAGTTTTGTTTTTGGGCGTCTTGGATACTTGTTTACGACACATACTATTTATGCTCTATAGAGCTGTCGTCTTTTGATACCACATGATTGAATATTCAATTTTTTCCCTTCACATATAAGGTTGTTTGCTAATTGTGATCATGTATAATTCTGTGATGAGTTGTTGAACAATGGTGCATACAATGGAGGATTCAGATATCTTATCGATAATTCCTATTAGGTTAAAGAGGATGCAGCTTAACCCTCTAGGCCTCTGTAACCCTACCAATGGGATCTCCGGGCTCCGGGGTGAGGTGCATTACGCAATGCGGCTAACATTAAAACCGAAGCTAACTATTGAAAGGCCCGAATATATTACTTTATTAACATGTTACTACACAAGATCATCTCCAACTTCAGCTCTAGGCAGCTCATTTTTTCGCTGTCAATAGTTCCTCCCTCAATACTCTTTCTGCCATGGCCTCCCGTTGGGACAAACTTGACATGTAACGGGTAGATACCAACCGCGCGGAATTAGCATGTTCTGGCGCCCACGAGATCGCCACATTAGCTCCATATTCCTTCCGCGCATACTCAACAGCATAGCGGACCATGTCTCTCCCAAGACCAGTACGACGGTAGTGCAGGGTGGTAGTCCAGGCAGTCAGTATGACCTTGTCGACAGCCTTTCCAGCACGACGCTTACTAGAGGGAGTCTTTTCTGAAGAGACGGGGCGGAGAACAATGGTTCCGATTATCCGCTCACCATAGCGAGCGGCAAGGACGATGTCTGTGGGGGTAACGAAGGAGGTCTCGGTGAAGATCTTGGCGGAGACGGTTTCGGCGTGCTGTAGGAAGGGACCGGTGTATAGACGGATGGCCATGAGGTAGATTAGAAGGAAGCCGGCGGTGAAAATTATGGAGGTGGCTTGGGCGGGGAGATATAAATGTAAGAAGCCGAGACAGGTGAAGAGTGCAGAGAGCGCATGTGGGTGGTAGATGAGTGTGGTGGCGACTGTTTGACGTTCTTGCGCAAGTGAATCTGTGATGAGCTTGATAGCCGGTGTTTTCTCGTCGCGTGTCTCGAGAACTAGGAAGTCTAGTGGGGGAATGTCATTGAGAGGTGAAGATGGAGCTGGTGATTCCATTGTAGTAGTTGCGGTGACCGTGGTTGACATGTTGTGTGACTGTGGATAAGGTTAGTATCAGACGTAAGGGGACTTGAGCTAATTAACTTACTGTGTAAGTCGTGATTGAGTAACTTGGTGAACACGAAAGAATGACGTTGCGATGTAAAACAAAACAAGTAAGGGATAGAAATGAACAGAAAAGTTCAATCACAAAAAAGTTTATGTGAGCACACGGTCACGTTTCCTTCTTGACAAATGTCCCACAGGAAGCAAAAAACGTGCCTCAACCGTCGTCCGAATAAAGGCACAAGAATACAACATAGTCTGTATTCGCAATAGTGGCACCCACATCAATGAGACAACAACCTGTGTCCAGTTTGCCTAGCCATGTCATCCCACATCACAGGAGTGTCTTTATCACCCTCCATTCAAAGCAACGTCGTTCTAAAAACGTCCCGAGTAAGCTGCATTCCAGCCCCAATCTTCCACGGCCCCACCTTCATGAGTCCCATCTTGTCCGCCCGACTACCTAGACCTGGACTACACGAGGCTGGCCGTGCACCTACATAGGTGATATTGGTAATGACGATGCTAGTAATGGTGTCCAGATGGCTTGGGTAGTAGAGGGCATGGCGGATTGAGCGGATTTGGTTGGAGGGATCGATCAACGTGGAGAGGTCAAGAACGTGTGATTGGTTGTGTGATTTGCGGACCATGTTTCTATGTTTGGTGTAGTCGCGGGTGGGTAGCCGGACCTATCTAGCTAGGCAGTTACAGATGCCAAATGGTAGGGTTTTCAATGGTCGTCAACATCATGTTCTTGTCGTGTGCCAGTTTCCCCGATTGTGCTCTTGTTGCTGCAGCCAAGAAATACCAAGGAGACGACCCGTCCATCTCGTCTCTTTCACCACTTCCATCTCCCAACGAAGCTTCTCTTGACATCTTGGCAACAGTCTTGGCATCCACCTAACAATGTGTCCTACCTTGGCAATATCAAAATCTCCCAACCCATCACCAAGTAAAAAAAAACCAAGAAGCCCACCCACGCAAAACGTGGGATCTCAGAAACCAGAAGGAATCAATAAAGCCTCTCCTTCCTCATTTGCCCACTAAACCTGTTGCTCACTTTATTACTACTCGCATGCAACATTACCACACAATAACAAAGATCAACGAGTCCTATGGCTGCTCGATTTGGAACAACGTGGTTCGGGAAACTACCGTGATTGGCTGGGTGGGGACACGGGAGACAGGGATGTCGATGGGGGAGAGGGTGGGACAGGGATTGTCTGGGGAAGCTACGCTTTACGTTGGTATTATACGTACAGTTCATGGTGTACATACATATTGGCTTTTTGAGTTTGGACCGACATAGGCTTGACTTGTTATTGTGGGTATCAGGATAACTTGTTTTGCTGGATACCGTCCGTGATGCGGATTTGCGCGCAACTGGCACATGGCGATCAGTTTGTTATGTTGGTTCCGCAGTGGAAATAAAGGCGGGGCATAGCTACCCACGAGTATTGCTTTGGTACAGTTCACGTCCTGCAAGAACCCACAGACAAGACAGGAAACGTCACGTCCGTAAACTAGTGATTATGATGTATGCATGCATGTACTCCGTCGATGTCCGCCATCCATATAACCCGGGCAAAACCAACAAGGCAAGCAATACCCACTTGCCACAGCCATCCTCACGCCAAGACAAACCACTCGGCCGCCTCGTCTACACTTCAGCCGAGGAAACTGGAAACCATCCTCGCTTCATCCACCTTCTCTAGTCCCAACCAATCTGACCAGTCGTCAAATCACAGCCGCTTAGCCGTCTTTTCTCTTCTTCCACGCTCCATCCACACCCCCTGGCCAAGTTTCAACCGCAAACCACCCGATGAGATGAGAAAGAAGGGACCCACCCGCTCGTGCGATATGTCAAGATTTAGTTGCCTCTAGCACCACGAGGAGGGGTGTCCCTTTGTCGTGGATAGCTTTTTGCCTGGTATTTGCGAGTCGTGGCGTATAGAGGTAACCATGGCGCACACCCCACTACTGTCTATTTTCCCTTCCATCAAAGAAGAATGAGGAAACACCAAAAACGTTCTGAACCGCGTTGAAAGAGACATTTCATGCAGCCGGGCCTTTTTCTCACTCGGCACATATATAAGCCAAGCATCGTCTTCCCTCTCTAGTCGTCCTTCTACCTTTGTCTCCCCATCGTTAACTCGACCAACCCTCAAAGGCCATCTTCTTCTTCCTTCCCTCCTGCCTTGCCAAAATCAACCATGGCTTCTCCCTCCCCCGCTGCAGCCACCTCGGGCGGCAACAATGCCTACCACAACTACCACAACGACTACCTGCACGTCACCGACCCCAACGAGCGCCGTCGTCTTGCGCTTGCCGCCGTTGATGCGGCGCCGTTCGGCTGGCATCATGTGCGCGCCATTGTTGTTGCTGGTGTTGGTTTCTTTACCGACTCGTACGACATCTTTGTCGCTTCCATGTTGACTATCATGTTGGGTATCGTTTACTTCCCTGGTACTGGCGCTATGCCTACCAGCTCGGATACGGCTATTAAGCTGTCGACTTCGGCTGGTACTGTTGTTGGTCAGTTGGGTTTCGGTTACCTGGCTGATCGTCTTGGTCGTAAGAGGATGTATGGTCTTGAGTTGATGATTATCATCTTTGCTACTCTTGCTCAGTCCCTTACCTCCGACTCTCCCTCATGCAACATCATCGGTCTTATCATCTTCTGGCGTGTGATTATGGGTGTCGGTATTGGTGGTGACTACCCTCTGTCTTCCATTATCACCTCCGAGTAAGTGTCCATCCACTGTGTTACAAATTTCCGTCTCAAGCTAACCAGACCCCTTTTCTCTTCGATAGGTTCGCCACTACCAGATGGCGTGGTGCCATGATGGGTGCTGTCTTCGCCATGCAGGGTATTGGTCAGCTCACCGGTGCCCTCGTCATGCTGTTCCTCACCCTCGGCTTCAAGGAGTCTCTCAAGACTGCTTCTTCCTACGCCACCTGCACCGGTGTCTGCCAGGTCGCCGTTGACAAGATGTGGCGTACCCTGATCGGCTTCGGTGCCGTCCCTGCCGTCATTGCCCTGTACTGTAAGTTTTGTCCAACCCTCACTTACCATTCGCTTCCCTACTAACCCTGTATCTTTCAGACCGTCTCACCATCCCCGAGACTCCTCGTTATACCTTTGACGTCAGCCGTGACGTTGAGAAGGCCCGTAGCGATGTTGATGCTTACATGAACGGATCTTCCTCTTCCACCGTTGACGAGGAGGCCCGTCTTGCTGCTAACAAGGCTGCCGCTGAGGGTCTCCAGGTCCCCAAGGCCTCTTGGGCTGACTTTGCTTCGCACTACAGCAAGTGGAAGAACCTGTCTATCCTCATCGGTACCGCTGGTTCGTGGTTCATGCTCGATGTCGCTTTCTACGGTCTTTCTCTCAACAACGGTACTATCCTCCAGGCCATCGGTTACGCCAGTGCCAAGGGTGATGACACCTACGACAAGCTCTACAAGACCGCCGTCGGTAACATTATCATCGTCATGGCCGGTGCCGTCCCCGGTTACTGGGTCACCGTTGCCACCGTCGACACCATCGGTCGCAAGCCCATCCAGCTCGCCGGTTTTGCCATTCTCACCCTTCTCTTCATCATCATGGGTTTCGCCTACGACAAGCTCTCCTCCAACGGTCTCCTGGCTATCTACGTCGTTGCCCAGTTCTTCTTCAACTTCGGCCCCAACAGCACCACCTTCATCGTCCCCGGTGAGGTGTTCCCCACCCGCTACCGTTCAACCTGCCACGGTATCTCCGCCGCCTCCGGCAAGATTGGTTCCATCATCGGCCAGGGTGCTATTGCCCCTCTCCGCACTCGTGGTGCCACTTCTACCAACGCCAACCCTTGGTTGAAGCACGTTCTTGAGATCTACGCCCTCTTCATGCTCCTCGGTTGCTTCACCACCGTTCTCATCCCCGAGACTAAGCGCAAGACTCTTGAAGAGCTCTCGGGTGAGGATGACTATGTCGTCAAGCACTCCCACGAGACCATGGATCCCCCGATTGCTATTGAGCGGGACTCCAACGAAAAGATCTCCAACTAAATCCTGTCTGATTTGGTATAAGTGGTCATGTAGTTATGCTAATGCAGCGCTTTGGTGTGTATGAAATTGGTTTTTGAACATGTGATATCCGGTGGAAATATGGTTTAATTATTTTGCCTTTGTTTGTGAACGCTTGTTTCGCTTTAATTAATTAATTGAAAATGAATTGGCTTTGATTCAAGGAGGCAAAGGTGCCTTTCTGTATAGTGACTTCAGTTTATCCCCCCCGCACCATTCAGTACCATTGCCAGGACAAGCAATGTCACAATTGGCTGTTAGGACAGGACCACCAGTTATGCTATCACCACAAGTACAAAGCTCCCCCGACACCCCAAAATACTGTGCTCCATCACAGACGCCCCGGCATTGCTCTAGAGTCATATAGTTACTCTTGACCCACGCAGTACCAGTCTGAGGCTTATTAACCGTACCATCCCAACACCCCAGAGAATTATACCCATCAATGACCGCCGGATTTTCCCGGCGATAAGCCGGTGCCGTGTATATATTAAGATGGTGGTATCCGCCACACGCCTGTGAAATATTACCTACACACGGCGTTGTACAAAACTTGCTTGACACGGCCTTCCCACGCCATGATTCCCCGGATGAGCAGTAGCATTGCCGGCCAAATTCGACGCCAAATGTGGCATATCCGGCACATAGATCCTCGCATCGGTCTACCGTCATATCCGTTGTTGTGAAACTGGCTTCGGTGAGGAGAGGATTCAGTGGGGCGTCGGGGTAGCAGCCTTGGACAGTGTACTTTTTGTCTGCGGTAAAGGCGGGCCCGGAAGCTCTGCCGTATACGGAGATTGCATTGGTGCCGCCGCATGCCTGGGTGGTGTTTCTACCACAGGGTGTTTTGCATGACGAAGGGGGTATTTCAGATGTTGTAGGAGGTCTATTGGCACAAAGACATTTATCCTTTGTAACTCCAAAGTAGGAAGCCATACCCCGTGAGAGACAAGTACTGACACAGTCATTCGCAGTCATACCATACCAAGATCGAATAGTCTGATATGCAAAATCCGAGCTATTATGAAAGGGAAAGCACCCGACATAGGGAATCGTCGAGTTCGCATAGATGACAGGAGGTACATAGTCGAGGTTCCTATATACTGGGACAGTAGTGTCGTTGCACGAGATAGGTCTGGCGGGGGGTGCCGTAGCTTGGCATACGCAGATGTCATAATTAAGAGCGAAGAATGGAAAGTTACTGCAGGCAGAGATACAACCAGAGGCTGTACCATTGCTCAGTAACTGCAACTGGTCGATGGCAAGATTAGAGTCGCGACTGTAACAGCCATCCAAAGTATAGTTGCGTGCGGTAGCACCATTCACCGCGGACACGACCACCCCCAGAATAAACAAGAAACAAAATAAGAACTTCATCATGCTTTATCCAATGACGAGCATTTCAAATTTCAACGTCCAAAATGCCGATAGACCCTTCCTACATTTATACACCACCAACTACGTCACAAGACCCATATGTCCTGCTTGCTTCAACATGCACTCACCATAGACAAGAACCCTTTGTACCACCATCACAGACCCTAACCGCTTACACGTTTATGCAAGCTCTTACCCTGCTGCACATCTCGAGCCCCATGTACGACGTCATTGGCTGTAAATTGTACATACCCATCAGTTGTCACTTTATGCAGCTACAGGCCCAGCCCCCCCACAGACCTCAGTCATGTCTGTCCACTACCACGGCACCAGGGAAACACCGGGCCAAGACTCCTTTTTCTCCTTCCATTTTCATCTTGTCCTTGTCTACTGGTCATGTTACCCGTAGTTTGATTGGCTGGCGGGAGATGTGTTGATGTTTACCTTGGGGTAGTCGCTTATGTGCATCGGGTATACCACGCTTTTTTGGGATTCACATGCATTTTTCACGTCTGATGCGTCAATTGCTTGGCTGGGAATTCCCCCTAAAGCTGGACGCACATGCATACATACAGAAGTCTGGGGGTCATAGACTAGGTTCAAGCTAGCAAATAACCCACTGAACAGGCCACTAAAGGAGCCACTAAAAAACAACCCACTTCCGCCACCAAGCCACCCATTCTTCAAACCAATCAATTTATGTATCTTCCACCAAGTTCTCTTTCTCCCGTCGCCTCAACATTCTCAAAGTCTCTTTACACACCAAATGCCCAGCAAAATGACATCGCCAATCTCACCCGCCGCCATCCCGAACGTCCTCCCTTCCAACCAAGCCGCCGTTGCCTCCCCCACATCGGCTCCGACCCAACCCATCCCCGTGCCCGGCGCCTCCCCATATTCCCGGCCCATTCTCTCTGCGCGCACCTCATCGCAATCACTTTCTCACTTCTCCGACGGAAGCCACGTCGGGCCCATCCGTCACCCCAAGCCCATCACGGCTGCGCAAATACACAGTGAACTAGAGCAGGAAAACGAGGCAGTTGTAAGTCTCAAGCTCCGTTGATATCACGATTCCCAGCCACCTAACATTCACCACCAGGTCAACCGACTCACCCGCGAACTCTCTCTCCTCCGCGCCCATCAAAACGCCTCCGTAGTCTCCAACACCTCGTCCACATCCGCCCACGACCCCGACCACCACCACCCTCTCGTCTCACCCACCTCAGCCGCCGCGCCCCCCCGCCGCTCACACACCCGTACCGCCTCCAACGCCTCCGCCCGCAGCATAACCGGGCCCCTCTCCGCCTCCTACGAATCGCGCCGCGGCCCTCCCGGCCTCCCACTCTCGCGGCAAAACAGCTCTGCCTCGCGCCGCTCCCGTACCGACTCGCCAGGTCCCCACCCACACTCCCACTCGCACGGCCACCCGCATGTCCCGTCAGACCACACCCTCGGCTACCTACAGCAACAGCGGATTCCCACCAGCGACCCTTCCAACCCCGCTCTAATCCCCGCGACCCCGCGTTTCGAAGAGGCGGCTTATTACCGTGCCGAACTCGACTCTGCAAAGCGGGAGAATGAAGCTCTCAAGCGTCGCATTCGTGAACTTGAGAAGCTTGTCCGCGGTCGTCGCCCTAGTAATGACCCGACCTCTAGCTCGCGACCCCGTTCCGACTCCGTCAGCACTACGGCTAGTGTGAACCCAACCGTTGGCTCCGGCGCCGTTATTGCCCCACCACGCGAGCTTACAGTTGTTAGTGGAATTGCTGTGGCTCACCAAGCTGCCCAGGCTGCGGCGGCGGCTCAAGCGAAGGATCAGCAGAGCTCAGTATCATCATCCTCTAAGCCTTTGGTTGAGAGAGCCGCTAGTGTGGCGGGAAGCATTGCTGTTGGGGTTCCCGAGGAAGAAGTTAGAGTAGGCGAAAGTGCAGCTGATGCTGGTATCAACCTGGTGACTTCGCCAATTACAGCGGAACACCCTAACAAGGACAGCAAAGAGTAAATAGTAAAAAGTAAAGTTTGTCGTTGGTGTTGTTTTTCATTTGTCCTGGATCACGGAACCTTGGTTGTTTTTTTATATTTTTAGTTTGTCTCGACCATTGCCATAAATATCTTCAATCACTTTAGAAGTCAATAAATTTAAACATCGTAAAAAAAAATTCAAATAAAGGGAATCAAAACGAAAAAAAGAGCGCAAAAAACTAAACTAAAATGACCTTGAACCCAACCGACCTCATGCAATCATCATATTTCTCTGTTTACAGAGGAGTCTTCTTCTCGTCAGCTACAGCGGGCGCAACACCGGGGGCCGCAGGAGTAGCGACGGGGGCAGCAGGCGTCTCAGTCGCTGGGACACCAGGGGCGGGAGCAGCAGCGGGAGCAGCAGCTTCAGGCTGAGAACCCAGCGAGGTGTTGCCAACGGGCACACCGGCAGAGTCAGTGGCAGCAGTAGACTTCTGCTTGCCAAAGACCTTCTCGAGACCAGCGGCCTTGTAGGCACTGCCACCAGCCTGCTCCTTCTTGATCTCGGCCAAGCGACGGGCCTCGGCGTGGATATCCTGAGCCTGCTTGGAGCCTTCTTCGTAGAATTTGGCAATCTTCTGGCCAGTAGGGGTACCGACAGCCTTCTCAAAGTACGAGTTCAGACCAAAGAGGAGACCCTTGCCACGGGTGGAAATGCCGTACGACTCATCGGTAGCACGAGCCTTGTCGGTGGCCTTGTACTTGGCATCGAGGTTCTGAAGGGTAGAGAAGAAGCGCTTGGAGACGTTGTGCTTCTGGTCGAGTTCAATGGCGTGGTTGAGGGCGGCGTCACCGACTACGTAGCCGTGGGCGAGGTATTCGGCGAGAATGCGGGAGCGGGGCTTGTCTTCTTGGGTGATTTCGTCGGTGGCGCGGGGAGAACCGGGGGCGGCACCGTGGTCTTCGGAGGTGCCGGCGGCGGCGGAGACGAGGATCTTGGAGGGGCCGAGTTGGGTGTTGTTGAGAAGGAGGGCAGTCTTCATGGCTGTTGGCTTTTCGAAGGTGACGGTGGCTTTCTTCTTCTTGTCGCCGTCAGCCTCGATGGTCAGGGAGCTGATCTTGCCACTGGATAGAGTTAGTTAATGGATCAATTGGTATAATGTAATGCGTGTAAGCTTACCAGAAGCTGAAGAAGTCATTGATCTCCTTGTCGTCAGTCTCCAGGGAGATATCGGTGACGTAAATAGTGTTAGACATGATTGCGGTTTTGTTAGGTGTGTTTAAAAGCTAGTGGCAAGAAGGCAAGAAAATAAGAAACTAAAATCGGATGTCGGCACGAGATATATAGACAACAAGTATGGGAATAACCGACGTAACCCCACCATCCAAAAGCAGCTGTCCCTTTGATTTATACACATCCCGCGTCGTCTGCCCCTCTCAAGTGACGTAACAGGCGCCTGTAACTGAAAGTCCCAAAGCGGAAAGCACTAGTAGCAATTCAGGAGCCTAGTTGCACCCCACTTTCCAAGCTTAGCATTAACAGCCATTGCGGGGAGCAGTTACAGCGGGCGCCTGGAGAATAGGTTTCTTGCAGCAGCGGGTACCTGGCGGCCTCTAGGGCATTTTTCAGAGCAGGAGTAACGCGCGTTCCGATGGGCTGTGGGCGGGCGGGGCTGGTTGAGCTGGGTAGGTGGGAATAACGAACGGGTTATGGATCACAGGCAGCCAGGTGAGCTGAGGTTCCCTTGAGACAATTGGGTATAGTTTATGATTATTCTGGGTGGTTCTTGGGGTGTCGCTTGTAACGAGTGGGGACTCTTGCGATCCCGTCTGTGTGGCTCAGTGTGGCGAATGAAAGAGTGGTCTTTGGTGGCGGCCATGGGGCGGTGATGTCATGGACGGAACAAAACCCGTAACAACTTTATCAGGAAAAGACAAGATCAGGAACATGATCGGATGGATCACGCTATAATCATGAACGACGACTGGTTTCAAGTATTAGAACAGATACAACAAATAACTGATCAGGGGAATTCACCGTATGACGGGAACCATGTTGTACATGCGGACAATAGGGTTCACGGGTACAGGGTCATTAGATCTAGGCGACAATCAAGTTACCCAACCCAAATGTCAAATTTAAGTCCTGACCTTGATACGGGATTTAGTGTGGTAGAAACATGGTTCACTACGACTTGGACACAGGAAAGTTAACGTCATGTCGGTTCTTTGTGGGGTGATTAGAAAATTAACTTTTAATGATGTTCATCTATAGAAGAATATCAACTTGGTGATAACCAGAATAATGGCAAGAAAAGAATTGATGCGAGAAAAGAAATAGAACAAGCAAACACAAGGAGAAGCCTGTAAACAACCCTTCCATTCCAAGCCCACCTTGTCAGTGTGAAACTTGATATCTGCAGCCACGATAGTCCTTTACTTTCCACTGTAATCAGGGATGCAGAAGCAGTAGCAGTAGCAGAGAAAAGTGAGGCTTGTAAAGCATGGAAAAAAAGAAATCAGAGGAGGTTGAAGTGCATGTTGAGAATCATGCATCTGCGGGAATGAATTTGTCAAGGCGCGTGCGGGGGATCGCTAGAGCGGTGATTAAAGAAAGAAACAAAGATAGAAGGAAAAAACGCAAGAAAAAGAAGTCAAAAACACAAATAAAACAAAGGGGAAAGAAAAACGAAATTCGTGATAATCATAAAGCGGCGTGAGAAATCGTGAAAAAGCGGATCAGAGAGAGAGACTACATTGTCTCTTAGTATTTGTAGATGATGGTGTGTCGGGAGTAGTGGTGAACAACGGGCGGCCGGGAGATGAAGCGCTTAACGAGACTCCACACGGCGACGCCCAAGACCATGAGAGTTTCGAGACCGAGGAGGAACATCCAAAGACTGTTGAGGATCTTATCTTCGGTGTCGAACATGGACGAGTTCAAGAGGGAGTTATAGTCGAATTTGAATGAATCGATTGGGAATGTAGTAAGGTGGAAGGTCTCCATGAGAAGAGAATCAAGTCTGGAGACGTCCATGGTTGCAATTTGTGAGGTTTTGATTGGGAACTGTTGAGGTGACTGACGAGAGCAAATAGTTGATTAAAGACGAGGGGTAATCCAGTTTCAAGACGGGATGGAATTAGTCAAGTGGAGAATATGAACGAATAGCACCAAGAATGGTGAACTAACAGATTGAAAGTCTAAAACATCTACGAAATGGCAGTTCATCCAGATGAGGTTCCGTCCCGGCCATTATATAAGAAAGCCAACCCAAGAACAAGGAAACGAAACAAGCCCATTCAAGGATTCAGGAAGGGAAAATCATGCCGCAAAAATTGTGTATGTACACTAGTAGGTGTACATGGTACAACATTGTCCCATGTCCACAGCAAGCCCGCAGCTTCCGGGGTTTGCAGCATGGCTTTTGTTGGAAACGAGCTGGCGGCGGATTTGCCTTGACGTGGATAGCGTACGACGGTAAATGTACCCGTGACTTATCACATTGTCTAAGGAGAGAAGGAAGCCCTGATATGGTATGGAAGGACGACATTGACTTTTTTTTTTCCTTCTTTTTGTGCGGGGAGTGCTAGGTTTGGCGGGATTGGCGACATATTGAGGGGTCAATCTGCAAATATTGCGCCCTTGTATGACGGGAAAAGGGAGTTCCTGGTTGTATGTATAGCTATATTGGGGAAATCACCACAAAGCTTGTGAAGTTTCTTGTCGTACCAAGTTCACATATCTACATACCCACGGTATATATCGAGCACAGATGGTTATGTGTTGGCTCCCAATTGACCAACCATAAGCCTTCAAGACCGATTTCTCTCGTTGTTGGTGGTGCATTGTTCACTTTTCTCCTCACGAGAATAGCCATGTCTGTGAATGGGAGGATGCAAAGGAAGCTTACATACAGGGAATAACCTCCTGCTTCTGGTGGCGGAAAAAAAAAGTGCATTTGCTATAGCCGTTTGGTCCATGGTTGTACATGTGCATATACACATGTAGTCTCCATGTAACAGCGGTGAGAAGACCCCGTTAGGTTGGACTTGGAATTCTGTGTCGAAAAGATACAGTTATACATGAACAACGGTAAGCACTTCCCTTGCAGCATTCTCACGTGTAACACAAGTAAGAATCCACACCCAAGACGACCTCAAGTAGGCATATCAGCCATTTCGTTTGGGACGAGCGAGATATCTTGTCTTATCCCCTCTTTTGCTCTATTTGTACTATCCTTTCTCTCCTCTTTTAAGTTTTCACATTCGCCTGTTCCTGCTACCACCATCCTGTCGATTGCAGCCCAACTGCGGGGAAGGCCTCAAGAAAATCAACACATGCAGCGGCCTGCAGGATGAGCTAGTTGTCAGCCAAGCGAGAAAAAGGTAGAGGCTTCATAAGGGTATTACTTCTTTGTCCGGTCTTTACGCGATGCCAACGAAGTTATGATGTCACTATGAATCCTGTCTTCTCTATTCATGACTTGTAAAAAGATGCAAAAGTAAAAGAAGCTGGAGACACGGGGAATCGAACCCCGGACCTGATCCAAGTATCTTGGAAGATGCTAAGGATCCGTCATACCACTAGACCATGTCCCCAATTGATGTAAGGTGAGGCTCTAATTGGTGATGATGCGGATCGTTGGAAGAGGAGGGAAGTGGTTTTTTTTTCATTCCATATTTGATACATACTTGCCCGATGTGCTACTGCCTTACTCATAAGACAAACTTATAAGAATCCGTAACATCTTCAGCCAAGATTACACTCGGGTAATCGGCAGTTACAAGAGGTATAAGCTTCTACAATGGCGTGAGAATCGGTTGTCGTTACTCAAAGCTAGTCGGGTTTCACATCATCTCCGTAAGATAACCCTCAGCTAGAACAAACGGTAGGGTTACGACCCGATCATGGGTAGATCCGACCATACGGGTGATAATCCGATCAGGGACGATATACATTTGTGAACATGTGTGTGTACATCTATTTGTAGATGATACAAGATATTCCACAAAGTGCATGACTAGACAATCGCCAAGATCAACAAAATACAACGAATAAACATGCAAAACCGCATAAAGAACTTTAAACAATCCGTACTCCAACTCTATTCTAAATAAACGTATCCGTGCATACAAACTCTCAAACCCGGTTACAACTTTAAACGACCTTTTTCCCGCCCGGACACTAGATAAAACGGCACAAGTTTCGCTATTAGCTGAGTTTGGCTGAACCCCCGGTGACGATCCCGATCGTTTACTCAGGTGCGCTCTGTCGAATAAAATGAGGAGGTGGTTCATGGCGTAGAAGGTCTATGTGGCGGTTGCATATAAAAGGGAGGTTGAATCCGTAGTAGTTCGCCCGGACATGTTCATTGTGCCTCACCGTTCTCGCATCTCGATCATCTCGTTCTTGGTATCAGTTACTTCTGGAAGTTCCTGTTCTTTTTTCATTACTTGCATTTAATTCATTGTCCTGGTTGACTCATTCGCTTCGTACATTCTTTCAAAACTTCTTAAAGTCCTTCTTTATTCGTCACGATGTACTCTCTCACTACTCTTCTCATCTCCGCCCTCGCCGTCACGGCCGGTAAGTTTCCCAAAAAATCTATCCATCAAGTACCTCACTAACACCATACTAAGCCCCCACTCTCGACCGCCGTGCCACCCTCTGCACTGTCGTCGGCAGCACCACCCTCCCCGCCGAGGTACAAACCGCCGCCGACGCCCTCGCCAACTCCGTAACCTGCGACACCAGCACCACCACCATCGGCAGCGTTCCCGACGCCATCTCCGGCGCCGTCAAGTTCTCCGACATCGACTTCTCCAAGTCCAAGAGTACCGCCCTCCAGTTCGCCCTTGACACCTTCGCCACCCCCGACGATCTGGCCTCGGCCGACCTTCAGACTTTCCAGGATCAGCTGGATGTCTACGTTGCCACCGAGGCCGGTCTGCGTAGCACTGATGGTAGCTTGGCTATTAAGGTGCCCAAGTTCTTCCTGAGCTTCCAGGTTTCGCGAATTCAGACCGCTCAGGGTAACCCCCCTAAAGCGGCCGGTTCGCAGGTTGATCACTTGTTGCAGAAGGTTCTTAAGAACAGTCCCAAGGAATCTCAGGCTCTCAAGGACCAGGTTACTGCTCTGTCCAAGAAGCTTTCATAGAAGACGGGATAATTAGAGAGCAGCGAGCGTAGTATTATAGTACAAACAGACCCCCGAGAAACATAATCTAAACCAATCAACGCTAAATCATGAACCAAAACAAAAGTGAAAAACTCCAGACCCCAATATACGTTTACATATCTTACAAAAACTTCTCCTGTGACTTTCTAAAAGCCCATCCTTAACTGCTCGCCGCAAGCTCTCTGGCAGCGAGGATCTGCTTCTGCAACCGTGTCTCACCACCAGACATCTTCCACCAAGAGTCCGTTCCCAGCGAATCAACCGCTCAGCAGCACCGAGAGGGGAGAACTCCGGCCGCACATCCAGGAAGAACACGGGCTCACCGGTAGGCTCGGGAGCGCCAGAGTAATAATCGATAATGTAGCGAATCTGCTTCTCCTCGCCGTCGACGGTACGGGTGACATACCAGTCGTGACGATCAAAGGGTGGCTCAGTACTGTGAGATTCTGTTAGTTAGCTGTTCATTTGGGTATACTTTGCTTGTATAACTTACCCGAAAGTCTCTGGGAAGAGTTTTCCGAGCCAGCCCATGATAGTGGCCTTGGGTGTTCTCTCACCCGGCCGGCCCTGGAAGCGAACAAGTGTTGGTGTGCTCATCTTGACACCCTCAAGCTCAGCGGCACACTCGGCCGCTCTCTCTTCGCCCCTCCGGCAAATCTTCCAACCCTGGAGTAAACCACCAGCAAAGCGAGCCTCCCACCCCAGAATCTCATCCCAAGCACCCTCGTTCAAGAAGTTGTGCACCGCAACCATCTGCTCGATAGCAGTGGCATCGGTGTCCTTGTAACCCTTGCGCAGGAGGGCGTTGTACATCTGCTGAGGGGAGGGGTACTCCCAGAGCTCACCAGACTCGTTGCGCGGAATGGTGGACTCCTCGCGCTCAGTGGGCAGAGCAATGGTCTGGTTGGGGGCGCGCTCTTGCGAAATTTCAGAGAACATGTAGTTGAGAGGGTTGATTTGAGAGAGGAAGCCACCGGAGGACGATCTGGCGGGGGCATCAGCGGCCACGGGTTCCGGAGCGGGAGTGGCGGGCGCAATGGGGGCAGAGGCATTGGCGATGGTGGGCTTGCCAGCTAGAATGTCAATAGTTTTGTTGTTCATGGGGCAGGCAGGCTAGTGAAGATGGGACGGTTAGTCGAATTACATAATGTTTTGGTGACGTCCGAGGAAACCCACAGGAGGCTTGGTGCCCGCAGGCATGGTGTGTTTGACGGGGCATGTCGAATCGTCAGTGGCGGCGGCGGCGGCGGGAGCAGCGGCATCGTGCTTCACCGGGCAGGCGGACGGCCTGACGGCCGTGGAAGTTGCGCTATCAGCCCAGAACCAACCCATTTTTGAGTATGTATTAAAATGTATGTATAAACAGTAATAATAAGAAATGCGACGAAGAGGAGGGATGACAAGACTCGATACTTTAAGAACAAAGAATTGAACAAGGTTCTAGAATATCTAAGTCCAGGATATGGCCCGTGATGATGACGTCTGGTGATTTACAGAGACTCTTATTGGCTGTAATTCACTCTAAGTTTGATATCGCGAAGTTGGACCGAAAATATGGGCTAGTTTTTCACAAGTGTCCAGGGTTAGTACCGATAGGGTTGAGAATACGAATGTCCGGGATTCTGCCGAAAAGGTGACCTACGTCATTGGAATTTATTGTTCCGTTTGTTAGCATGTGAAGATGCGACAAGAGTGCATTCCGAATGCAGAAAATCTGCGGGATTGGAAATACCCCTTGAATGCACCGATAGCTTTCTTGACCGCATAGAGGGAGAACCCGTTACAGTTTATCGATAGTTGTAAATCTTTGCTGCACCGTTGGCCGCTACAGCATTGACTCCTGGGGCCAAAGTAGTTGCCTTGAATCTGGAATGAGTGTTATTTGCTGTGCTCTCAGCTGGCATGGATACCGAGTGAATTTAGATTCCGCTCCTTGGTTTCCTGTAAATAAGATCTCTGTTTAACATTTACCGCTTTCCATTTTTACGTCAATAAACTTCACAATCTCTATTCACTTTTTTTTTCTCGTTTTGCCATGAAACCGGGTGTATCGGCTTCGTATCTCCGACCATCATGAGCTTTGCTCTTCACTGTGCTCGGCGCTCTGTCGCATCCGCTAGACAGCCGCTTACAAACCCGCTATTCAAACACAACAATGCCTATAGACGGCTAAACACATTACAGACCTGCAGAAATCCACGGCCAATTAATACCTGGAAAAGTACAGCACCACATGGTACGCGAACGCAAACGCGATACCTACATGCCGGCCTCGGCCTCGGTGCCGCATTCAGTGGCTTCGCCTTGAGTGGCGGAAGCTGTATAAGCGAAACGAAGGAGCGAACGCCGACCGAAAAGCTGATGGCTGCTTCATCCGATGAAGAGTTACGGACTCAGTTTCCCACTGAAACTACGGGTTTAAGGAAACTGAGGAATTGTGTACTCTATCTTTGGGACCAGTGTATATGGGAGCCAATATGCACGTGTTTGCGCTTTGTACAGTTGGTTGGTATCTTTGTACCGGTGGTTATCTGTGTGCCGGCTATTTGGATTGGCGGAAGGGTACCGGAGAGAGATAATGAGCGCAGTGGTACATTGTGGTGGTACGGGTTTCTAGTGCAGTCGATGGAATTGGCTGGTCCGACATTTATCAAGGTGAGTCGGACAAATCTTACGGACTCGGTTTGCGATTACTAACTCTGTCTGTAGTTGGGACAATGGGCTGCATCTCGGTCGGACATTTTTCCGAATCAAATGTGTGACGTCATGTCGAGATTACATTCTAATGCCCCAGCTCACAGCATGACAGAGACAGTGGACATCATCCGTAGTGCCTTCCACGGTCTCCCATTCGACGAAATCTTTGAAGAGTTTGACGCTCAACCACTTGGAGTCGGTGCAATCGCCCAGGTATACAAGGCAAAGCTGAAGGCCGGTCTGACAGTACCAGATACAGAGGGCCCGGCCAGTGCGTTCCAATTGCTCCGACAGACGGTACTGAGAAATCTAGACACGGTACTCAAGAGCTCGCCCAACCCATCATCCTCTTCATACGTGGCAGTGAAAGTTGTACATCCTGGAATAGACCGCACAATTCGTCGTGATCTTCGGATCATGCGGTTCTTCGCAAGGATTCTCAATGCCATTCCTACTATAGAGTGGCTGTCACTACCCGACGAGGTTGAGCAGTTTGGAGAAATGATGCACTTGCAATTGGACCTACGCATCGAGGCGACAAACTTGGCCCGTTTCAGACACAATTTCAAGGATCGTACTACAGTGGCGTTTCCGAATGCCTACCCAGACTTCACCACGAAGCAAATGTTAATTGAGGAGTTTGCCCAAGGCATTCCATTGGCTGCATTTTTGGAGTTGGGAGGTGGAGCCTTCCAGGCTGACATTGCAAATGAGGGCCTTGATGCATTCTTACGCATGCTGCTGCTTGACAATTTTGTGCATGCTGACTTGCATCCCGGAAACATTATGGTCCGATTCTACCCCGCCCATTCGCCAGACCTGCGTCTATCACAATGGCAGAAATCGGATTCAGCAGTTGAAGAGAAGCCCGACCTGCAAGTGGAGCATATTTTGAGCCGCCTGCGACCGTTTTATGCGGCTAAGGATCGACAAGGGTGGACTGCCGAGTTAGACAAGCTCGAGAAGGAGGGATACCATGCACAGCTTATTTTCATTGACACGGGTCTTGTGACGGAACTGAACACTATCAATCGTACCAACTTTATCGATCTCTTTCGGTCAATTGCCGAGTTTGATGGGTACAAATCGGGCGAGCTTATGTGTGAACGGTGTCGTCAGCCTGACGCGGTATTTAAGTGCAAAAAATTCCTTCCAATTACCGCGTCAGGCTGACGACACCGTTCACACATAAGCTCGCCCGATTTGTACCCATCAAACTCGGCAATTGACCGAAAGAGATCGATAAAGTTGGTACGATTGATAGTGTTCAGTTCCGTCACAAGACCCGTGTCAATGAAAATAAGCTGTGCATGGTATCCCTCCTTCTCGAGCTTGTCTAACTCGGCAGTCCACCCTTGTCGATCCTTAGCCGCATAAAACGGTCGCAGGCGGCTCAAAATATGCTCCACTTGCAGGTCGGGCTTCTCTTCAACTGCTGAATCCGATTTCTGCCATTGTGATAGACGCAGGTCTGGCGAATGGGCGGGGTAGAATCGGACCATAATGTTTCCGGGATGCAAGTCAGCATGCACAAAATTGTCAAGCAGCAGCATGCGTAAGAATGCATCAAGGCCCTCATTTGCAATGTCAGCCTGGAAGGCTCCACCTCCCAACTCCAAAAATGCAGCCAATGGAATGCCTTGGGCAAACTCCTCAATTAACATTTGCTTCGTGGTGAAGTCTGGGTAGGCATTCGGAAACGCCACTGTAGTACGATCCTTGAAATTGTGTCTGAAACGGGCCAAGTTTGTCGCCTCGATGCGTAGGTCCAATTGCAAGTGCATCATTTCTCCAAACTGCTCAACCTCGTCGGGTAGTGACAGCCACTCTATAGTAGGAATGGCATTGAGAATCCTTGCGAAGAACCGCATGATCCGAAGATCACGACGAATTGTGCGGTCTATTCCAGGATGTACAACTTTCACTGCCACGTATGAAGAGGATGATGGGTTGGGCGAGCTCTTGAGTACCGTGTCTAGATTTCTCAGTACCGTCTGTCGGAGCAATTGGAACGCACTGGCCGGGCCCTCTGTATCTGGTACTGTCAGACCGGCCTTCAGCTTTGCCTTGTATACCTGGGCGATTGCACCGACTCCAAGTGGTTGAGCGTCAAACTCTTCAAAGATTTCGTCGAATGGGAGACCGTGGAAGGCACTACGGATGATGTCCACTGTCTCTGTCATGCTGTGAGCTGGGGCATTAGAATGTAATCTCGACATGACGTCACACATTTGATTCGGAAAAATGTCCGACCGAGATGCAGCCCATTGTCCCAACTACAGACAGAGTTAGTAATCGCAAACCGAGTCCGTAAGATTTGTCCGACTCACCTTGATAAATGTCGGACCAGCCAATTCCATCGACTGCACTAGAAACCCGTACCACCACAATGTACCACTGCGCTCATTATCTCTCTCCGGTACCCTTCCGCCAATCCAAATAGCCGGCACACAGATAACCACCGGTACAAAGATACCAACCAACTGTACAAAGCGCAAACACGTGCATATTGGCTCCCATATACACTGGTCCCAAAGATAGAGTACACAATTCCTCAGTTTCCTTAAACCCGTAGTTTCAGTGGGAAACTGAGTCCGTAACTCTTCATCGGATGAAGCAGCCATCAGCTTTTCGGTCGGCGTTCGCTCCTTCGTTTCGCTTATACAGCTTCCGCCACTCAAGGCGAAGCCACTGAATGCGGCACCGAGGCCGAGGCCGGCATGTAGGTATCGCGTTTGCGTTCGCGTACCATGTGGTGCTGTACTTTTCCAGGTATTAATTGGCCGTGGATTTCTGCAGGTCTGTAATGTGTTTAGCCGTCTATAGGCATTGTTGTGTTTGAATAGCGGGTTTGTAAGCGGCTGTCTAGCGGATGCGACAGAGCGCCGAGCACAGTGAAGAGCAAAGCTCATGATGGTCGGAGATACGAAGCCGATACACCCGGTTTCATGGCAAAACGAGAAAAAAAAAGTGAATAGAGATTGTGAAGTTTATTGACGTAAAAATGGAAAGCGGTAAATGTTAAACAGAGATCTTATTTACAGGAAACCAAGGAGCGGAATCTAAATTCACTCGGTATCCATGCCAGCTGAGAGCACAGCAAATAACACTCATTCCAGATTCAAGGCAACTACTTTGGCCCCAGGAGTCAATGCTGTAGCGGCCAACGGTGCAGCAAAGATTTACAACTATCGATAAACTGTAACGGGTTCTCCCTCTATGCGGTCAAGAAAGCTATCGGTGCATTCAAGGGGTATTTCCAATCCCGCAGATTTTCTGCATTCGGAATGCACTCTTGTCGCATCTTCACATGCTAACAAACGGAACAATAAATTCCAATGACGTAGGTCACCTTTTCGGCAGAATCCCGGACATTCGTATTCTCAACCCTATCGGTACTAACCCTGGACACTTGTGAAAAACTAGCCCATATTTTCGGTCCAACTTCGCGATATCAAACTTAGAGTGAATTACAGCCAATAAGAGTCTCTGTAAATCACCAGACGTCATCATCACGGGCCATATCCTGGACTTAGATATTCTAGAACCTTGTTCAATTCTTTGTTCTTAAAGTATCGAGTCTTGTCATCCCTCCTCTTCGTCGCATTTCTTATTATTACTGTTTATACATACATTTTAATACATACTCAAAAATGGGTTGGTTCTGGGCTGATAGCGCAACTTCCACGGCCGTCAGGCCGTCCGCCTGCCCGGTGAAGCACGATGCCGCTGCTCCCGCCGCCGCCGCCGCCACTGACGATTCGACATGCCCCGTCAAACACACCATGCCTGCGGGCACCAAGCCTCCTGTGGGTTTCCTCGGACGTCACCAAAACATTATGTAATTCGACTAACCGTCCCATCTTCACTAGCCTGCCTGCCCCATGAACAACAAAACTATTGACATTCTAGCTGGCAAGCCCACCATCGCCAATGCCTCTGCCCCCATTGCGCCCGCCACTCCCGCTCCGGAACCCGTGGCCGCTGATGCCCCCGCCAGATCGTCCTCCGGTGGCTTCCTCTCTCAAATCAACCCTCTCAACTACATGTTCTCTGAAATTTCGCAAGAGCGCGCCCCCAACCAGACCATTGCTCTGCCCACTGAGCGCGAGGAGTCCACCATTCCGCGCAACGAGTCTGGTGAGCTCTGGGAGTACCCCTCCCCTCAGCAGATGTACAACGCCCTCCTGCGCAAGGGTTACAAGGACACCGATGCCACTGCTATCGAGCAGATGGTTGCGGTGCACAACTTCTTGAACGAGGGTGCTTGGGATGAGATTCTGGGGTGGGAGGCTCGCTTTGCTGGTGGTTTACTCCAGGGTTGGAAGATTTGCCGGAGGGGCGAAGAGAGAGCGGCCGAGTGTGCCGCTGAGCTTGAGGGTGTCAAGATGAGCACACCAACACTTGTTCGCTTCCAGGGCCGGCCGGGTGAGAGAACACCCAAGGCCACTATCATGGGCTGGCTCGGAAAACTCTTCCCAGAGACTTTCGGGTAAGTTATACAAGCAAAGTATACCCAAATGAACAGCTAACTAACAGAATCTCACAGTACTGAGCCACCCTTTGATCGTCACGACTGGTATGTCACCCGTACCGTCGACGGCGAGGAGAAGCAGATTCGCTACATTATCGATTATTACTCTGGCGCTCCCGAGCCTACCGGTGAGCCCGTGTTCTTCCTGGATGTGCGGCCGGAGTTCTCCCCTCTCGGTGCTGCTGAGCGGTTGATTCGCTGGGGAACGGACTCTTGGTGGAAGATGTCTGGTGGTGAGACACGGTTGCAGAAGCAGATCCTCGCTGCCAGAGAGCTTGCGGCGAGCAGTTAAGGATGGGCTTTTAGAAAGTCACAGGAGAAGTTTTTGTAAGATATGTAAACGTATATTGGGGTCTGGAGTTTTTCACTTTTGTTTTGGTTCATGATTTAGCGTTGATTGGTTTAGATTATGTTTCTCGGGGGTCTGTTTGTACTATAATACTACGCTCGCTGCTCTCTAATTATCCCGTCTTCTATGAAAGCTTCTTGGACAGAGCAGTAACCTGGTCCTTGAGAGCCTGAGATTCCTTGGGACTGTTCTTAAGAACCTTCTGCAACAAGTGATCAACCTGCGAACCGGCCGCTTTAGGGGGGTTACCCTGAGCGGTCTGAATTCGCGAAACCTGGAAGCTCAGGAAGAACTTGGGCACCTTAATAGCCAAGCTACCATCAGTGCTACGCAGACCGGCCTCGGTGGCAACGTAGACATCCAGCTGATCCTGGAAAGTCTGAAGGTCGGCCGAGGCCAGATCGTCGGGGGTGGCGAAGGTGTCAAGGGCGAACTGGAGGGCGGTACTCTTGGACTTGGAGAAGTCGATGTCGGAGAACTTGACGGCGCCGGAGATGGCGTCGGGAACGCTGCCGATGGTGGTGGTGCTGGTGTCGCAGGTTACGGAGTTGGCGAGGGCGTCGGCGGCGGTTTGTACCTCGGCGGGGAGGGTGGTGCTGCCGACGACAGTGCAGAGGGTGGCACGGCGGTCGAGAGTGGGGGCTTAGTATGGTGTTAGTGAGGTACTTGATGGATAGATTTTTGGGAAACTTACCGGCCGTGACGGCGAGGGCGGAGATGAGAAGAGTAGTGAGAGAGTACATCGTGACGAATAAAGAAGGACTTTAAGAAGTTTTGAAAGAATGTACGAAGCGAATGAGTCAACCAGGACAATGAATTAAATGCAAGTAATGAAAAAAGAACAGGAACTTCCAGAAGTAACTGATACCAAGAACGAGATGATCGAGATGCGAGAACGGTGAGGCACAATGAACATGTCCGGGCGAACTACTACGGATTCAACCTCCCTTTTATATGCAACCGCCACATAGACCTTCTACGCCATGAACCACCTCCTCATTTTATTCGACAGAGCGCACCTGAGTAAACGATCGGGATCGTCACCGGGGGTTCAGCCAAACTCAGCTAATAGCGAAACTTGTGCCGTTTTATCTAGTGTCCGGGCGGGAAAAAGGTCGTTTAAAGTTGTAACCGGGTTTGAGAGTTTGTATGCACGGATACGTTTATTTAGAATAGAGTTGGAGTACGGATTGTTTAAAGTTCTTTATGCGGTTTTGCATGTTTATTCGTTGTATTTTGTTGATCTTGGCGATTGTCTAGTCATGCACTTTGTGGAATATCTTGTATCATCTACAAATAGATGTACACACACATGTTCACAAAATGTATATCGTCCCTGATCGGATTATCACCCGTATGGTCGGATCTACCCATGATCGGGTCGTAACCCTACCGTTTGTTCTAGCTGAGGGTTATCTTACGGAGATGATGTGAAACCCGACTAGCTTTGAGTAACGACAACCGATTCTCACGCCATTGTAGAAGCTTATACCTCTTGTAACTGCCGATTACCCGAGTGTAATCTTGGCTGAAGATGTTACGGATTCTTATAAGTTTGTCTTATGAGTAAGGCAGTAGCACATCGGGCAAGTATGTATCAAATATGGAATGAAAAAAAAACCACTTCCCTCCTCTTCCAACGATCCGCATCATCACCAATTAGAGCCTCACCTTACATCAATTGGGGACATGGTCTAGTGGTATGACGGATCCTTAGCATCTTCCAAGATACTTGGATCAGGTCCGGGGTTCGATTCCCCGTGTCTCCAGCTTCTTTTACTTTTGCATCTTTTTACAAGTCATGAATAGAGAAGACAGGATTCATAGTGACATCATAACTTCGTTGGCATCGCGTAAAGACCGGACAAAGAAGTAATACCCTTATGAAGCCTCTACCTTTTTCTCGCTTGGCTGACAACTAGCTCATCCTGCAGGCCGCTGCATGTGTTGATTTTCTTGAGGCCTTCCCCGCAGTTGGGCTGCAATCGACAGGATGGTGGTAGCAGGAACAGGCGAATGTGAAAACTTAAAAGAGGAGAGAAAGGATAGTACAAATAGAGCAAAAGAGGGGATAAGACAAGATATCTCGCTCGTCCCAAACGAAATGGCTGATATGCCTACTTGAGGTCGTCTTGGGTGTGGATTCTTACTTGTGTTACACGTGAGAATGCTGCAAGGGAAGTGCTTACCGTTGTTCATGTATAACTGTATCTTTTCGACACAGAATTCCAAGTCCAACCTAACGGGGTCTTCTCACCGCTGTTACATGGAGACTACATGTGTATATGCACATGTACAACCATGGACCAAACGGCTATAGCAAATGCACTTTTTTTTTCCGCCACCAGAAGCAGGAGGTTATTCCCTGTATGTAAGCTTCCTTTGCATCCTCCCATTCACAGACATGGCTATTCTCGTGAGGAGAAAAGTGAACAATGCACCACCAACAACGAGAGAAATCGGTCTTGAAGGCTTATGGTTGGTCAATTGGGAGCCAACACATAACCATCTGTGCTCGATATATACCGTGGGTATGTAGATATGTGAACTTGGTACGACAAGAAACTTCACAAGCTTTGTGGTGATTTCCCCAATATAGCTATACATACAACCAGGAACTCCCTTTTCCCGTCATACAAGGGCGCAATATTTGCAGATTGACCCCTCAATATGTCGCCAATCCCGCCAAACCTAGCACTCCCCGCACAAAAAGAAGGAAAAAAAAAAGTCAATGTCGTCCTTCCATACCATATCAGGGCTTCCTTCTCTCCTTAGACAATGTGATAAGTCACGGGTACATTTACCGTCGTACGCTATCCACGTCAAGGCAAATCCGCCGCCAGCTCGTTTCCAACAAAAGCCATGCTGCAAACCCCGGAAGCTGCGGGCTTGCTGTGGACATGGGACAATGTTGTACCATGTACACCTACTAGTGTACATACACAATTTTTGCGGCATGATTTTCCCTTCCTGAATCCTTGAATGGGCTTGTTTCGTTTCCTTGTTCTTGGGTTGGCTTTCTTATATAATGGCCGGGACGGAACCTCATCTGGATGAACTGCCATTTCGTAGATGTTTTAGACTTTCAATCTGTTAGTTCACCATTCTTGGTGCTATTCGTTCATATTCTCCACTTGACTAATTCCATCCCGTCTTGAAACTGGATTACCCCTCGTCTTTAATCAACTATTTGCTCTCGTCAGTCACCTCAACAGTTCCCAATCAAAACCTCACAAATTGCAACCATGGACGTCTCCAGACTTGATTCTCTTCTCATGGAGACCTTCCACCTTACTACATTCCCAATCGATTCATTCAAATTCGACTATAACTCCCTCTTGAACTCGTCCATGTTCGACACCGAAGATAAGATCCTCAACAGTCTTTGGATGTTCCTCCTCGGTCTCGAAACTCTCATGGTCTTGGGCGTCGCCGTGTGGAGTCTCGTTAAGCGCTTCATCTCCCGGCCGCCCGTTGTTCACCACTACTCCCGACACACCATCATCTACAAATACTAAGAGACAATGTAGTCTCTCTCTCTGATCCGCTTTTTCACGATTTCTCACGCCGCTTTATGATTATCACGAATTTCGTTTTTCTTTCCCCTTTGTTTTATTTGTGTTTTTGACTTCTTTTTCTTGCGTTTTTTCCTTCTATCTTTGTTTCTTTCTTTAATCACCGCTCTAGCGATCCCCCGCACGCGCCTTGACAAATTCATTCCCGCAGATGCATGATTCTCAACATGCACTTCAACCTCCTCTGATTTCTTTTTTTCCATGCTTTACAAGCCTCACTTTTCTCTGCTACTGCTACTGCTTCTGCATCCCTGATTACAGTGGAAAGTAAAGGACTATCGTGGCTGCAGATATCAAGTTTCACACTGACAAGGTGGGCTTGGAATGGAAGGGTTGTTTACAGGCTTCTCCTTGTGTTTGCTTGTTCTATTTCTTTTCTCGCATCAATTCTTTTCTTGCCATTATTCTGGTTATCACCAAGTTGATATTCTTCTATAGATGAACATCATTAAAAGTTAATTTTCTAATCACCCCACAAAGAACCGACATGACGTTAACTTTCCTGTGTCCAAGTCGTAGTGAACCATGTTTCTACCACACTAAATCCCGTATCAAGGTCAGGACTTAAATTTGACATTTGGGTTGGGTAACTTGATTGTCGCCTAGATCTAATGACCCTGTACCCGTGAACCCTATTGTCCGCATGTACAACATGGTTCCCGTCATACGGTGAATTCCCCTGATCAGTTATTTGTTGTATCTGTTCTAATACTTGAAACCAGTCGTCGTTCATGATTATAGCGTGATCCATCCGATCATGTTCCTGATCTTGTCTTTTCCTGATAAAGTTGTTACGGGTTTTGTTCCGTCCATGACATCACCGCCCCATGGCCGCCACCAAAGACCACTCTTTCATTCGCCACACTGAGCCACACAGACGGGATCGCAAGAGTCCCCACTCGTTACAAGCGACACCCCAAGAACCACCCAGAATAATCATAAACTATACCCAATTGTCTCAAGGGAACCTCAGCTCACCTGGCTGCCTGTGATCCATAACCCGTTCGTTATTCCCACCTACCCAGCTCAACCAGCCCCGCCCGCCCACAGCCCATCGGAACGCGCGTTACTCCTGCTCTGAAAAATGCCCTAGAGGCCGCCAGGTACCCGCTGCTGCAAGAAACCTATTCTCCAGGCGCCCGCTGTAACTGCTCCCCGCAATGGCTGTTAATGCTAAGCTTGGAAAGTGGGGTGCAACTAGGCTCCTGAATTGCTACTAGTGCTTTCCGCTTTGGGACTTTCAGTTACAGGCGCCTGTTACGTCACTTGAGAGGGGCAGACGACGCGGGATGTGTATAAATCAAAGGGACAGCTGCTTTTGGATGGTGGGGTTACGTCGGTTATTCCCATACTTGTTGTCTATATATCTCGTGCCGACATCCGATTTTAGTTTCTTATTTTCTTGCCTTCTTGCCACTAGCTTTTAAACACACCTAACAAAACCGCAATCATGTCTAACACTATTTACGTCACCGATATCTCCCTGGAGACTGACGACAAGGAGATCAATGACTTCTTCAGCTTCTGGTAAGCTTACACGCATTACATTATACCAATTGATCCATTAACTAACTCTATCCAGTGGCAAGATCAGCTCCCTGACCATCGAGGCTGACGGCGACAAGAAGAAGAAAGCCACCGTCACCTTCGAAAAGCCAACAGCCATGAAGACTGCCCTCCTTCTCAACAACACCCAACTCGGCCCCTCCAAGATCCTCGTCTCCGCCGCCGCCGGCACCTCCGAAGACCACGGTGCCGCCCCCGGTTCTCCCCGCGCCACCGACGAAATCACCCAAGAAGACAAGCCCCGCTCCCGCATTCTCGCCGAATACCTCGCCCACGGCTACGTAGTCGGTGACGCCGCCCTCAACCACGCCATTGAACTCGACCAGAAGCACAACGTCTCCAAGCGCTTCTTCTCTACCCTTCAGAACCTCGATGCCAAGTACAAGGCCACCGACAAGGCTCGTGCTACCGATGAGTCGTACGGCATTTCCACCCGTGGCAAGGGTCTCCTCTTTGGTCTGAACTCGTACTTTGAGAAGGCTGTCGGTACCCCTACTGGCCAGAAGATTGCCAAATTCTACGAAGAAGGCTCCAAGCAGGCTCAGGATATCCACGCCGAGGCCCGTCGCTTGGCCGAGATCAAGAAGGAGCAGGCTGGTGGCAGTGCCTACAAGGCCGCTGGTCTCGAGAAGGTCTTTGGCAAGCAGAAGTCTACTGCTGCCACTGACTCTGCCGGTGTGCCCGTTGGCAACACCTCGCTGGGTTCTCAGCCTGAAGCTGCTGCTCCCGCTGCTGCTCCCGCCCCTGGTGTCCCAGCGACTGAGACGCCTGCTGCCCCCGTCGCTACTCCTGCGGCCCCCGGTGTTGCGCCCGCTGTAGCTGACGAGAAGAAGACTCCTCTGTAAACAGAGAAATATGATGATTGCATGAGGTCGGTTGGGTTCAAGGTCATTTTAGTTTAGTTTTTTGCGCTCTTTTTTTCGTTTTGATTCCCTTTATTTGAATTTTTTTTTACGATGTTTAAATTTATTGACTTCTAAAGTGATTGAAGATATTTATGGCAATGGTCGAGACAAACTAAAAATATAAAAAAACAACCAAGGTTCCGTGATCCAGGACAAATGAAAAACAACACCAACGACAAACTTTACTTTTTACTATTTACTCTTTGCTGTCCTTGTTAGGGTGTTCCGCTGTAATTGGCGAAGTCACCAGGTTGATACCAGCATCAGCTGCACTTTCGCCTACTCTAACTTCTTCCTCGGGAACCCCAACAGCAATGCTTCCCGCCACACTAGCGGCTCTCTCAACCAAAGGCTTAGAGGATGATGATACTGAGCTCTGCTGATCCTTCGCTTGAGCCGCCGCCGCAGCCTGGGCAGCTTGGTGAGCCACAGCAATTCCACTAACAACTGTAAGCTCGCGTGGTGGGGCAATAACGGCGCCGGAGCCAACGGTTGGGTTCACACTAGCCGTAGTGCTGACGGAGTCGGAACGGGGTCGCGAGCTAGAGGTCGGGTCATTACTAGGGCGACGACCGCGGACAAGCTTCTCAAGTTCACGAATGCGACGCTTGAGAGCTTCATTCTCCCGCTTTGCAGAGTCGAGTTCGGCACGGTAATAAGCCGCCTCTTCGAAACGCGGGGTCGCGGGGATTAGAGCGGGGTTGGAAGGGTCGCTGGTGGGAATCCGCTGTTGCTGTAGGTAGCCGAGGGTGTGGTCTGACGGGACATGCGGGTGGCCGTGCGAGTGGGAGTGTGGGTGGGGACCTGGCGAGTCGGTACGGGAGCGGCGCGAGGCAGAGCTGTTTTGCCGCGAGAGTGGGAGGCCGGGAGGGCCGCGGCGCGATTCGTAGGAGGCGGAGAGGGGCCCGGTTATGCTGCGGGCGGAGGCGTTGGAGGCGGTACGGGTGTGTGAGCGGCGGGGGGGCGCGGCGGCTGAGGTGGGTGAGACGAGAGGGTGGTGGTGGTCGGGGTCGTGGGCGGATGTGGACGAGGTGTTGGAGACTACGGAGGCGTTTTGATGGGCGCGGAGGAGAGAGAGTTCGCGGGTGAGTCGGTTGACCTGGTGGTGAATGTTAGGTGGCTGGGAATCGTGATATCAACGGAGCTTGAGACTTACAACTGCCTCGTTTTCCTGCTCTAGTTCACTGTGTATTTGCGCAGCCGTGATGGGCTTGGGGTGACGGATGGGCCCGACGTGGCTTCCGTCGGAGAAGTGAGAAAGTGATTGCGATGAGGTGCGCGCAGAGAGAATGGGCCGGGAATATGGGGAGGCGCCGGGCACGGGGATGGGTTGGGTCGGAGCCGATGTGGGGGAGGCAACGGCGGCTTGGTTGGAAGGGAGGACGTTCGGGATGGCGGCGGGTGAGATTGGCGATGTCATTTTGCTGGGCATTTGGTGTGTAAAGAGACTTTGAGAATGTTGAGGCGACGGGAGAAAGAGAACTTGGTGGAAGATACATAAATTGATTGGTTTGAAGAATGGGTGGCTTGGTGGCGGAAGTGGGTTGTTTTTTAGTGGCTCCTTTAGTGGCCTGTTCAGTGGGTTATTTGCTAGCTTGAACCTAGTCTATGACCCCCAGACTTCTGTATGTATGCATGTGCGTCCAGCTTTAGGGGGAATTCCCAGCCAAGCAATTGACGCATCAGACGTGAAAAATGCATGTGAATCCCAAAAAAGCGTGGTATACCCGATGCACATAAGCGACTACCCCAAGGTAAACATCAACACATCTCCCGCCAGCCAATCAAACTACGGGTAACATGACCAGTAGACAAGGACAAGATGAAAATGGAAGGAGAAAAAGGAGTCTTGGCCCGGTGTTTCCCTGGTGCCGTGGTAGTGGACAGACATGACTGAGGTCTGTGGGGGGGCTGGGCCTGTAGCTGCATAAAGTGACAACTGATGGGTATGTACAATTTACAGCCAATGACGTCGTACATGGGGCTCGAGATGTGCAGCAGGGTAAGAGCTTGCATAAACGTGTAAGCGGTTAGGGTCTGTGATGGTGGTACAAAGGGTTCTTGTCTATGGTGAGTGCATGTTGAAGCAAGCAGGACATATGGGTCTTGTGACGTAGTTGGTGGTGTATAAATGTAGGAAGGGTCTATCGGCATTTTGGACGTTGAAATTTGAAATGCTCGTCATTGGATAAAGCATGATGAAGTTCTTATTTTGTTTCTTGTTTATTCTGGGGGTGGTCGTGTCCGCGGTGAATGGTGCTACCGCACGCAACTATACTTTGGATGGCTGTTACAGTCGCGACTCTAATCTTGCCATCGACCAGTTGCAGTTACTGAGCAATGGTACAGCCTCTGGTTGTATCTCTGCCTGCAGTAACTTTCCATTCTTCGCTCTTAATTATGACATCTGCGTATGCCAAGCTACGGCACCCCCCGCCAGACCTATCTCGTGCAACGACACTACTGTCCCAGTATATAGGAACCTCGACTATGTACCTCCTGTCATCTATGCGAACTCGACGATTCCCTATGTCGGGTGCTTTCCCTTTCATAATAGCTCGGATTTTGCATATCAGACTATTCGATCTTGGTATGGTATGACTGCGAATGACTGTGTCAGTACTTGTCTCTCACGGGGTATGGCTTCCTACTTTGGAGTTACAAAGGATAAATGTCTTTGTGCCAATAGACCTCCTACAACATCTGAAATACCCCCTTCGTCATGCAAAACACCCTGTGGTAGAAACACCACCCAGGCATGCGGCGGCACCAATGCAATCTCCGTATACGGCAGAGCTTCCGGGCCCGCCTTTACCGCAGACAAAAAGTACACTGTCCAAGGCTGCTACCCCGACGCCCCACTGAATCCTCTCCTCACCGAAGCCAGTTTCACAACAACGGATATGACGGTAGACCGATGCGAGGATCTATGTGCCGGATATGCCACATTTGGCGTCGAATTTGGCCGGCAATGCTACTGCTCATCCGGGGAATCATGGCGTGGGAAGGCCGTGTCAAGCAAGTTTTGTACAACGCCGTGTGTAGGTAATATTTCACAGGCGTGTGGCGGATACCACCATCTTAATATATACACGGCACCGGCTTATCGCCGGGAAAATCCGGCGGTCATTGATGGGTATAATTCTCTGGGGTGTTGGGATGGTACGGTTAATAAGCCTCAGACTGGTACTGCGTGGGTCAAGAGTAACTATATGACTCTAGAGCAATGCCGGGGCGTCTGTGATGGAGCACAGTATTTTGGGGTGTCGGGGGAGCTTTGTACTTGTGGTGATAGCATAACTGGTGGTCCTGTCCTAACAGCCAATTGTGACATTGCTTGTCCTGGCAATGGTACTGAATGGTGCGGGGGGGATAAACTGAAGTCACTATACAGAAAGGCACCTTTGCCTCCTTGAATCAAAGCCAATTCATTTTCAATTAATTAATTAAAGCGAAACAAGCGTTCACAAACAAAGGCAAAATAATTAAACCATATTTCCACCGGATATCACATGTTCAAAAACCAATTTCATACACACCAAAGCGCTGCATTAGCATAACTACATGACCACTTATACCAAATCAGACAGGATTTAGTTGGAGATCTTTTCGTTGGAGTCCCGCTCAATAGCAATCGGGGGATCCATGGTCTCGTGGGAGTGCTTGACGACATAGTCATCCTCACCCGAGAGCTCTTCAAGAGTCTTGCGCTTAGTCTCGGGGATGAGAACGGTGGTGAAGCAACGAGGAGCATGAAGAGGGCGTAGATCTCAAGAACGTGCTTCAACCAAAGGGTTGCGTTGGTAGAAGTGGCACCACGAGTGCGGAGAGGGGCAATAGCACCCTGGCCGATGATGGAACCAATCTTGCCGGAGGCGGCGGAGATACCGTGGCAGGTTGAACGGTAGCGGGTGGGGAACACCTCACCGGGGACGATGAAGGTGGTGCTGTTGGGGCCGAAGTTGAAGAAGAACTGGGCAACGACGTAGATAGCCAGGAGACCGTTGGAGGAGAGCTTGTCGTAGGCGAAACCCATGATGATGAAGAGAAGGGTGAGAATGGCAAAACCGGCGAGCTGGATGGGCTTGCGACCGATGGTGTCGACGGTGGCAACGGTGACCCAGTAACCGGGGACGGCACCGGCCATGACGATGATAATGTTACCGACGGCGGTCTTGTAGAGCTTGTCGTAGGTGTCATCACCCTTGGCACTGGCGTAACCGATGGCCTGGAGGATAGTACCGTTGTTGAGAGAAAGACCGTAGAAAGCGACATCGAGCATGAACCACGAACCAGCGGTACCGATGAGGATAGACAGGTTCTTCCACTTGCTGTAGTGCGAAGCAAAGTCAGCCCAAGAGGCCTTGGGGACCTGGAGACCCTCAGCGGCAGCCTTGTTAGCAGCAAGACGGGCCTCCTCGTCAACGGTGGAAGAGGAAGATCCGTTCATGTAAGCATCAACATCGCTACGGGCCTTCTCAACGTCACGGCTGACGTCAAAGGTATAACGAGGAGTCTCGGGGATGGTGAGACGGTCTGAAAGATACAGGGTTAGTAGGGAAGCGAATGGTAAGTGAGGGTTGGACAAAACTTACAGTACAGGGCAATGACGGCAGGGACGGCACCGAAGCCGATCAGGGTACGCCACATCTTGTCAACGGCGACCTGGCAGACACCGGTGCAGGTGGCGTAGGAAGAAGCAGTCTGAGAGACTCCTTGAAGCCGAGGGTGAGGAACAGCATGACGAGGGCACCGGTGAGCTGACCAATACCCTGCATGGCGAAGACAGCACCCATCATGGCACC
>JAJNMT010000118.1:0-93229 GCA_025685495.1 Huntiella abstrusa | reverse complement strand
AACAACAAAAATTTTTTGAGATCCACTAGAGGCGGGGTAGATATCATGGATGTGTGAGAGTATGTCAACCGCGGGAGTCCATGGCGAGAAGGGGAAATTTCACGATCCCTTGGTAGCAACGGGCACGTAGTATGATACTTGTTGATATGATAAATGTATATCTCCCCGCAGGTATGGTGTGCCATGATGTCTAAACCAGTGGGATCCTCTTCAGAGCTAAGGCCATCTCTGTCTATGATCATGTCGGACTATATGCATTTCCTTGTAAGAGTACATTTGTAGGTACAGTTTTCCATGAAAAGAATGGACAAAAAGTGAGCTTGGCAGGCATGAGGATGGATCATGTTGGTGATGATGACCACGTACCCTGGTGGTCACGCCTTAATAGTTGGATGGCATACTGGGGCACAAGAGATATATGTTGACCAGAAACTGTGAAAGAGTAGCTCTTCATAGAGGTGTATCTAAGTCGTGTATTGTGGAGTCAGTAACCGCGAGTATCCGGAACATTTGCGACTATGGAAACACACTAGTTATTTAATCTCCAGTCTACTCTAAATACTATGGCAGGCTGCCTCATGGTCAATGCAAACGATCTACATGTCCTGCATCGACTTTGCATGCTAGCCTCAGTTTAGTTGAAAACCATATGTGGAGAGTTTGCTATAATCCTTGTTTGACACGACATCCCAGTGCTTGTGATTAACCATTGGTGGTACGTCTTAAGAATTCATGGCTGTCTGATGTTTGACACACTGAATATAAGGAACAAATACCATGTAATGCGAAGTCAAATTCTATTTCTGTCACTAAGTTTGCCCCTTGTAAACATAGTAACACAAGATTTCATCACGATATTGACTAGTCGTGTAACATGGAAACCTGTCGTCTATTGAACCCCAAAATTTATTTGCAAGCTTAGGCGTTGGTGATCATCATGGGTAGTATTGCCACTTGACAAAAATACATGTATAATAAACAAGGACTAGAATATGTCAACACTGCAGAGGCTATATATACAAAAGCTATAATATCACATGCGTACAACCTTTTATCTCCAGTGACGTATTAGGCCAACTCTCACTGGCATCGTGGCCCCGTGATAACTCGAAACTATGCTGAAATTCTGCAACGCGACTTATCTGTTCAGAGTTCTACTAATGTAGGGTATAACCCTCACATCATCTTCATTTGTCTCCGGAGGATGTAGGCCACGGAGACTTCTGTATGGGAGAGCCTCGTTTTGGATAACCTGACAAACCTGTAAACACAAAACCCTCCGTGTTCGAAGGGAGAAGACTTGCTTTCCCAATTAAACCATGGAAAAAGACAAGGCGGTCTTATTAGGAGTTAAACTATATGGCTATGATAGGCATGGTACATGACGTGATTAGTCTTAGATTGCCGAGTGGTCGCCGAAAGTTAAGCGGTGCGTGAAAGGCAAGAAATGTGCGAAGATCACCAACACCACATGCCTTTTTCCGTCGTTCCGGTTGACGTGTCAGGAATATCAGGCTACAGAGACAATAGGGGAAGTCCCAAATGGGAGTAACACATCCATTTCAGGCATCCCGTCAGCGTCCACTTCGTGCAGATTTCCGGTATTTTGGTACAGCTGGGTGGAGAAATGGAGGTGAATGGGATGTTAGAATATAGAGTAGACAGCCCCACGCCTGATACATGTCAAGGTATTCTCAAGGCTGGATAGGTCTTGTTATAACATCATTTCAGCCGCTGGTACTTTGGTAGAAACTACGGTGACACTGTAACTCTCCGAGATAACGTGTACTTCCGCCGATAATGATTATATCACTGTACATAGACGAATGTTTTTGCCTGGCCAAAAGCTTTAAATTGAGGATATAAAACGATGGTAATCAATACCAAGACTAACTTGAAAATCGAAGAATGAAAGAAAACGAGACAATCCAATGACAACATCGTGGCTATCAATGTGCATATGTGGTTCCACCGTCATCAAACAGATGAGAGGAACCGCTCACCGAAAAGACCACTCGATACAAAAGTAGCAAATTCATGCTACAGCAAATCAAGAGTTGTCAGTCAAAGTCTGTACCTCGAGAGAATATGAAATGTTTAAGACTTACGCACGGCACCGTCATCCATGGTAGGGGTAATCTTGACGGTACCATCAATGGCCACAACCTATTTCGAAGAGAGACAATGAGTTAGTGAAGTTCATAACACCAGCGGAGGTAGATTCATAACTCACGTCGGAACTAGCAGTGTCGGATGCGGGTTCATTATTCGACCCAGGCCCGTTGTTAGGGCCAGAAGTGGAGTTGTCGGAAGGTTGACTCATTGTAAGTAGTGAAGCTGAAGTTGAAAAGATCAGTGATGAGACAATCCAAAAGAAGACTTGACAAACCGGAGGGATAGCCATTTTATATCTGATTTTCTCTCGATGCAAGGTTCAATTCCAATTCACTTCACCTTAGCCACCTTGAGATCTACACCGAGAGAGTCAAATCGCGTTCACCAACTACGATGATTACCGGGTCTCTGGGTCTTTGCCTGGACGTCCTCAGGGCCACATTTTCAGGCACTTTGAGGCTTCGAAAGTAAACACCCCCCCATCTCACACGACAAATGACAAGTCTACAAAGACCAAAATCCCAGAATAGTGGTATCAATGACATCATAAGTCTGCGAATACTTCCCGTAAGAACAAAAAACGGTAATTTTGTGGTTCTGAAGGTTGCTACGATTTGCTATCCACTTGGCCAAATGATCAACTCTGCCTTGTTGGGTATTACGCCATTGAAGCGGTCTATCGACCGCTACTTTTATCTTCGCCTTTTACTTTACCGCTTTTTAGACACATGACTTTCTACCGTGCTGGCCTCGTTAGCCTTGTAGTGTGTGACATATCACCTTTACCCTTTTTGCTCGTACCTTTGGGAGGGCAACTTTCGTAGTTGGCAATTAATGCGAGGCACGGGCTGAAGATAAATCTTACCCAAGTGATAACAAGTGATCGACGATATGCTTTTACAATCACGGCCTTGGATTGGTTAGTATACAATAGACTCGGACCACGGTGGCCCGGTGTTTCACTCCCTAAATCAAAGAACCATAGGGTGTAGGTGTGGATAATGTATTTGAGCTTTTCGTGTATTTGTTTATATGAAAATCATGTCATTGTAGTTTGAAGCCACTAGAAAACACCTGATGTGATTCAGTCATGTGTGTATATGAACGCCTAGAGCGAGGCAAAACTCTGGATGATCCACGGGGAACTCCGCATGTCATTCATCGGCCTCCTGACCAAGGGAAGTTAGAATACACAATGATTGGCTGGGCTGGCGGAAATCTTGCCGGTGCCAATGTACATGCAGATTGGCCTGGACCCTGTAACCAAAGAACTGGAATTGTCTTTAACATCACAAATCCTAGAAGGGAAACAGCCATAGGACTACCGAAAGTTAAGTAGCGGAATATGAGATAAATGGGCTGGTAAAGATATACGCCTATGTACTTGCACAGAGACGATTGTTAGTACTAGTGTGACGACCAACCGTCGTCACACAAACTTGTAAAAGACAAGTCGTTGTAAGCCAGGCTTTCCCTGCTGCGACTTTTTCTTCCTCCGCCTCGCTGGATTTCTGTGTCTTACACAAGTAGGGGCCTTCGAGCTCTCCCATCGGTGCACAGCTATCTTGTCCGGGCCAGTTGTCTATTCAAACAAGTGCCATCGTCACACGCATGACTGGCTTCGGCTAGTAAGTAACCATGGGATTTCAGTAGTGTGCGGACGCTTTCCCGAGCCTGAGTTTTGTATCCGTGTCTCGTGAGCTTTGTCAAGTAGGGTTAGTATCACGATACATCTCCGATCATATATCGATTTGTTAACCATATATCGAAATAGACATTGTTATAAGATATTGACTAACATGCGCACGTAGTAAAATAGGGTCTAGATCCTTGTCATACACGTGATCGTGCAATACGTCTCCTTTTTGTGTCCCAATTATGATGAAGGTCATCACAGGCTTCCAGAAGCTAACATTTTTTTGAAATGCGGTTGATTGTTCTTTTCTGGGGGAATGGATGTATGTATGTAAATGTTTTTGGAGTAGACAACTTACTTAAGTTTATTCGATTTGGTATGTTGGCCCTACTTTGGCGACAGCTTTCTCAGAGGAGCACCGAATGAGATACTGTCAGGCAACGGCTGGCCGGCCTAGCTCTCACTGTTTGCAAGCCCACTGTTCTGCCCTAGAGTACGGGATCATATATACAGGACGGCAACAACTATACCAAAACATCTTTTTGGCGCAGTAGCACAATATGTCGGTATAAGAAGCTCCTGCAGTTAGGGATAGGGTATATGTAGGTCATGCGAGTGAGGGCGAGAGTGGGGATTAAGGCCCAGCTCGGGCGCCGGTACAAACAACCCCCGGGCATTGCGGAGGGTTAGCATATAACCTGAATATGAATATTCTCGGTTATCCCGCACTCCACTTCGGAATAATACAATATACCCAATTCACAGCTGCGGCTAATAACCGGGTCCCTTTTTTCGTGACGCGGTACGGCGGGGTATTCCGGATATCGTGTTCGACGAGCAAAACCTCGTAAGAGCAGTTTAAGTACTAGATCGCTCGGTTGGTCGAGTAGCAAAGCGCAAGTTTCTCCCGGGGCCGGCAGACCGAGACACGGAGGGGCGTTGAAAACTATCTTGGATTATCTTGTTGCCTTCGTGTTCGGTGTATTCAGGAGCTTTATTTCCGCTTCCGTTTCGAGGCAGTGATGATCCCCATATGGTCTTCTTTTGATGTCTTTCGTTACTTTTTGTCACGTGAAAGTTTCGAAAGAGTTGAAGCTGCCGCCAAAAAGACACCACAAGGCGCCGATGGGAGATTTGAATGTGTTGTAGTATTGTAGTATGTACCTGCCATGGAGAAATGGCAATGGACTTCTTATTGGTTAAATATGCTACGAGGTGTCGGCTGGCTATTCGGGGATGAGGTTTGATTTCAACCATGCCCGCCAACCTGCATATTTATTGGAAGACTCCTCTGTACTTTTAGGGGCACATTTTTGATTGAACTATACCCTGCACTTTTATGTAGGCCTCTAAAAGACCCAAGCTGCGTGGGCCTAAAATATATATTTAATGGGCTTGCTGAGGCTCAGACGTTTTTCATTGACACACTTGAAGCCCATAGCTAATCACCGCGGATTAAACTTCACAAAAACGCAACAATGTTCCTGTTGATGTTTACAGATATAGGACCAGATGTCCAGAATATCTTTGCCTTGACCTTTCATGACGAAGATGGCGAGGTAAAAATGTTCGCAGAACGTCCCTTGGTGTATCAAACTAACATCGTTAGCACCCGAAAAACATTACACATGTAAAGGAAAATGATGACTTTGGCGAGACGTGTGCTGAGTATAATCGTCGAGCTGTTACAGAAGTCGGTACAGCCCAGGGTTGGTGCACGGCATGTATCGATATGTTTCTTGGCTATACGGTGGTCGAAGGGTGCCAATCCTGCAACGAGGAGTACAGGCAACGAAATATCAAGACCAATTTGGATGAAGACGGCTATGAAGAGTATACACAGTTATTTCCCGGCCGCGGCTCACGACAAACAAATCTCGAGTGGTGGACAATTGGAGACGCGGATATACAGCAGCTGCTTTCTGTGCCACAAGCACCGGATGTCAAGGAACGGAAACCATGGAACATATTCCCGAAAGAAACAGATGGCAAGGTCTTAGCACGACTTGGACTGACATGCGGATGTTCAATGTGTCTTCACATAGCACGGATTGTTGTTGAGCGGCTGCATAGGATATCAAACATCGGTGCAAAGGTGGCGATAGGATCATTCATGCTAAATCTTGTTTATACTCACTTGCAGGGCTTCAATTTCTTGGGCGATCGCTTCGTGGTTGCGCTCTCATGGGAATGGTATTTGGAGGGAGAAACCCAGCCAAGGCATGAGTACACTGGAGACTTGGAGATACCCCGACGAAGTACTCAAAAGCAAATCGACTTGATGTACGACAGATTTCGATTTGATCCTTTATTTCTAAAGGGCGTGCTAGACAAATCTTTGCAAGAGTGTTTACAAAGTTCGACAGCATCTTCCGACGCACATGGTGAGCGTAAGTCTCAAGATGCTACTGTTGATGTCCCAAGCTAACAATACCTCTAGACTTCCCCAATTCATTCCGCCTTATTGACGTACAAAAGCAATGCGTCGTCCACATTGGGAATATCCATGTCAAATACTCGGCCATCAGTTACCGCTGGGATCCGAACGATGTCAACACGCTGACCAAGGAGAACGAATCTCAATTTATGACGCCTGGATCCCTATCCACCAAAACGATGTCCAGAACTCTGTATGACTGTATGCTGTTGGCCAAGGACCTTGGTATTCCATACATCTGGGTTGACCGCTATTGTATTATTCAAGGCGATAACTTGGAAAAGGCCGAACAGATTCACGCAATGGGAGACATTTACGCCAAGTCGTGGTTGACAGTTATCTGTGCATTGCAAAGAGACATCAACTCGGGGCTGTACGGTTATAGCCGTAGTTTTATGGGATCGTTTCTTGATCGTGACTTCGAAAACATTAGAGGCACCATAGATCGATGGAGTCACGGCTCTTATGAATATCGACCTGAGTGGGCTACCCGAGGATGGACACTACAAGAAGAGCACCTTTCCCCTCGCCGTCTTTACATGACAGATTTTACACTTGCCTGGCATATAAACTGCCCAACCACAACTTACCATCATGTGGCACTTGGGCAGAACCCCAAGCCGGACAAGAAGTGCTGCTCGGGTGTCACAATCTCTCTTACCCGGATTCTAGAATCGTATATCGGCCGTTCTTTGATGTATCCGAGCGACAGAGTTAACGCCATTTCAGGGTTTTTGAAGGCCAAGGGAGTGGAACACATCTATGGGATCAACACACGAAGAATCAGGGAAAGCTTGATGTGGAAGAGAGATCATGCTGGTGTCACGGGAACCAGGTGTGACGCCTTCCCCACGTGGTCTTGGGCTTACAAGTTCCCCTCTACGTACTGGGTTAGTATATACCGCAGTTTCAAAGTCTACAAATCAGCTCCCATATTACACCACCTGACCCCAATGGCCAAGCGAGCTTCTCTAATTCGGCGCATGGGTCTTGCCATGAATGTCGTGGATGTACTGAGTGATAAACATTTAGTTGTTCTTGCTAGAGGTCCTCATCGCTCACGGAAAGATCCAATGCCCCAGTCCACGGTTAATATGTCGGCCCAAATCCTCAAGTCCAAGTGTATCCGAGTCAATTTTTTCTCGGGGCTTTATAATTCTGGGACACGCGTGGATACCTTTGATCTTCTGGTCCAACCAATTCCGGCACCTAATGAACCCACAAGTCCAAATGTAATCCACGCCAGGCGTGTGGACATTGTCAACCCCTATGGCCCTATCCGCGGGTACCCGGCCGAGTTCTATAGCGTCGCATGGATTCGCCCCATGGCAATCCAAAGCATGACACGGCTGAAGACGTTCCGTCTCCGGCTACACTCCACAAAATGCGGGTATAAAAGCTTCCGGCTCCGCAAACCCAAAATTCGCCGCGAACATAAGAGACCCACAAAGAAGACGCCAGAACACAACAGTGCCGGGGCGGCACCTACTCAACCCACAAGTCCAAATGTAATTCATGCCAGGCGTGTGGGCGCTGATAACCCCCACGGCAAAATCCGCGGGCACGCCACCAAGTTCTATAGCGTTGCATGGATTCGCTCTGTGGCAATCAAAACCATGAAATGGCTGAAGACTTTCCGTCTCCGGCTACATTCTAAAAAACGCGGATGTAAAGGTTTACGACTTCACAACCCTGACATTCACCACGAACACAAGAAGGCTACGGAGAAGACGCTAGAACGTGCCAGCGCCGAGGCCACTCTCAGATTGTATGTTCCAAGGAGACCTCGTGTGAAGCCAGTCACCAAGCAAAAGCCGGTCAACGGTGCATATTACGGCCGTGCCTCCCGTGCAAGTCATCCGCTGTATCAGACATTTGTGATTCATTAGTAGCCTCGACGGGGTGATGTTGAAGACCCTAGAATTGAATACCGCGACTATGTAGTATTCCGCTAATGACGGAGGGGATCCAGGTTCCACATGTTCTCATGTTATATCGTGTTGGGTTGTCGGGTAGGTGAACAGAAAGCTAGATTGAGCTATAGAAGCTCCGGCCCGCCTCCGGTGACGTCATTGCTTCATTAAATAGGCCTAGTAAGTGGCAGGGGTTGAGCACGCACCAGATCCTATAACTATGGGGAATCGGTAGCGAGGTATTTAGATACACAGACATGTTTGCGCGGTGAAATCAACTTCTTTATATCCAGTTTCTTGTGACAAATGACTGCACCATTGACTGTTACATGGTAGCTACGGCATCGCCAGATGGTTTGGTATACTCATGTACAACCGACGTGTTATTTCAGACCACAAGCTGTCTACCCGGACAGTGCATTGGACTACTGTGACAGATCCTTTGTAGCGAGCGCGGTCACTAAAACAAACTGTCGTGCCGGTGTTTGATTATGTAGACTATGTATACAGTGATGTCCGGTTCTGTCTGGTTTAGCGTGACGGATGTCGAGACTATAGTTGGTGATCGAGCCACTAACTACACCGTCACGCCAGTAGATACCAATGCAGGATGATGTTGAGCATGCGAATATGCAATGGACAGAGGACAGAGTAGACAGCGTCGATGGCTGCGAGCAAACAGAAAATATGAGTATAAGTATGAATGCGGTTTCACTCTCATTGTTATATATTGCTACTTGATCTTCGAAGACTCATCTTCACTTTCACTCAGTCTAGCATCAGGAGCTCGGTATTGAATTGCCCTTCTACATCACTCCAGCCATATTCATTCGTTCGTCCACTCATTTCTTCAGTTTATACTCTTTAACCCGTCAAGGTGCTCACAAAATCTGTTCTCTTCGCTACTGCCTTAGCCGTCAACCAGGATATCCGTCGCGCCGAAGTCTCTACCCGAGCTACTCCGACCAACGCTGCCAAAGTCTACGTCCCCGTCACCACCACTGACAAGACCAGTACCGTAACTCCTGCTTCCAATGTCACCATGCACTACGGTGCTCCTGACAACGCTGCCACTGATGCCATCGCTAGGAGCCTTGGTCTTGCTGTCAACGCTGTCATGCTCGAGGACATTCCCGGGGTCAGATCATATATGTAACTACTTTGCTAGCTTTTTGGGGTATCCCGTTACCACGGTATCAAAAAGATGCATTCACTCGTATTTGTTATTAGTTGGTATGTATGTACACACAATATGTCAATTGGGGCATGGCGATGTCTTGCATCGCAAAGTCACGTGACCAATCCCTATACGGGATTCTCCATTGTGGGATGCAGGGATTATGTTACTAAGCTAAGCTCTGACCCCGCTATCGCGGCGGACGGGGAGATCTAATCTCTCCCTCTCTTCTAAATAGATAACTGAACATACAGTCACTGAAGACTAGCTAATACAACTACCTTGACCGTTTCTCCGTACTCTGATATTCACAGTGATAACCACACTTTAGCACGATATCAGGAATTATAAGGTTGCAGTTTCTCAGCCCCACCCCAATCCTTACCATTGGCAACCCTAAGAGGAACCTTCAAACAGGGTACAATTTGACACTCCTTCAGGACATAACTAGGCCAGATCTCTGAACGGTTGTTGGTCGGCTGACTTTGCATGGAGGTGCAGCAGGGCATTATAGACATGGCGTTCGATGTGCGAAGACTAATAAGAGCAGTTTGAGTAACAGATCGCTCAGTTGACCGATTAGCAGAACGAACGTTGCTCTTCGGGCTGGCGGACTGAAAGACGGCGAGGCATTGACAACTACTTTGGGTGGTCTGACTGCCTTCGTTCTCAGAGCATTAGGGACGCTTATCTTTTGCTTCCGCTTTCCGCCAGTAGTGGTCCCCATGTGATAATGTTCCGTGTATTTAGTTACTGTTTCGTCATGGAAAAGTTTGAACATGTTTGAAGTTGCCATCAAAAACATTGCAAGCGGCTGCGGGCAGATTCGAATGTGTTGTAGTATTGTAGTAACGACCACGAAGAAATGGTGTTGTATTTCTTATTGGTTAAATATGCTACAAGGTGCCGGCTGTCTATATGGGGGTGGGGTTTGATAGTAACTATGCCCGTCAGCCTGCATATCCATTGGAAGACTCCTCTATACTTTTAGAGGCGTAAGATTGTGTGAACCATACCCCGCACTTTTATGCAGGCCTCTAAAGGACCCGACTCACGTGAGCCCAAGGGCATGTTTATTAGGCTTGCTGATATTCAGACAATTTTCATGCTCGTGGCAAGCAACACACTTGATGTCCATAGCAAATCACAGCGGATTAAATTTCACAAAAACGCGGCAATGTTCGAGTGGAGATTTCTAGACGTAGTTCTAAAGGGCCATAGTTGCTGTATCTTGTTCTTCGGTGATAGCACTGGCGTGGTAAAGTATTCGTACAACGCCTTCTTTGTTTATCAAACTAACATCGTTAGCGCCGGAAAAACATTAAATATGTACAGCAAGACAATAACTTCGGTGAAACATGTGCTGAGTATAATCGTCGAGCCATTACAGAAGCCGGTACAGCCCTAGGTTGGTGCGCGGCATGTATTGACATGCTTCTTGGCTATACAGTAGTCAGAGGTTGTCGATCCTGCATGGATGAGTACATACAGCGAAATGTGAAGACCACTTTGGATGAAAAAGGCCATGAGGTTCACACTCAGATTATTCCTGTCGGCGGCTCACGACCAACAAATCCCACGTGGTGGACAATTGGAGACTCAGATATACGGCAGCTACTTTCTGTGCCACAACCACCGGATGTCAAGGATCGAAAACCATGGAACATATTCCCAAAACAGACAAATGATAAGGCGTTAGCACGACTGGGACTGACATGCGGATGTCCAATATGTCTTCACATAGCACGGGCTGTGGTTGGGCGGCTGCATGAGATATCCAATATTGGTGCAAAGGTGGCGATAAAATCGGTCATGCCCAACCTTGTTTACGGTCGTTACCACAAGCTGCTCGAAGTCTCCAGCGAGCGCCGAGTAATTCCGCTCTTATGGGAATGGTACTTGGAGGGAGAAAGCCAGCCAAAGCTCGAGTACGCTGGAGACTTGGAGATGCCCATACGAACTACTGAAAAGCAGATCGACGTCATGTACGACAGATTTCGATTCGACCCTTTATTTCTAAAGGGGGTCCTAGACAAATCCTTGGAAGAGTGTTCACAAAGTTTGGCAGTATCTTCCGATACTCATGCTAGTCGTAAGCCACATAGTGCCATTGTTGATGTCACAAGCTAATTTTTCCTCTAGAGTTCCCCGATTCATTCCGTCTTATTGATGTACAAAAGCAATGCGTCGTCCACATTGGGAATGTCCGCGTCAAATACTCGGCCATCAGTTACCGATGGGATTCAGACGATCTCAACATGCTGACCAAGAAGAACGAATCTCAATTTATGACGCCTGGATTCCTATGCACCGAAACCATGTCCAGAACTCTGTATGACTGTATGCAGTTGGCCAAGGACCTTGGTATTCCGTACATCTGGGTTGACCGCTACTGCATTATTCAAGGCGATAACTTGGAAAAGGCCGAACAAATTCACGCAATGGGAGACATTTATGCAAACTCGTGGTTAACGATTATCTGTGCATTGGAAAAAGACATCAACTCGGGGGTATATGGTTATAGTCGTAATTTTATGCGATCATTTCTCCGCACCGACTTCCAAAGCATCAGAGGCACCATAGATCAATGGGACTATCGAGATCATGAATATGATCCTGAGTGGGTTAAACGAGGATGGACACTACAAGAAGAGCATCTTTCCCCTCGGCGTCTTTACATGACAGATTTCACACTTGCATGGCATATAAACTGCCCAACCGTCACATATCATCATGTGGCGTTTGAGCTGACACCTCAACCTGATGATGACTGTTGCTCGGCTATCACAATCTCTCTTACCCGGATTTTAGAATCATACATTGGCCGTTCTTTGACGTATCCGATTGATAGACTTAACGCCATATCAGGGTTTCTAAAGGCCAAGGGAGTTGAACACATCTATGGGATCAGCACACAAAGAATCAGAACAAGCTTGATGTGGAAGAAACGCTATAAGCGTGAGACAGGAACCAGCTGTGATGCCTTCCCCACGTGGTCTTGGGCTTACAAGTTCCACTCTACGGACTGGGTTAGGATAGACCGCAGTTTCAAAGTCTACAAATCAGCTCCCATATTACACCACTTCACTCCAATGGCCAAGCGAGCTTCTTTAATTCGGCGCATGGGTCTTAACAAGAATTCTGTGGACGGGCTGAGTGATAAACATTTAGTTGTTCTTGCTAGAGGTCCTCATCGCTCACGGAAAGATCCAATGCCCCAGTCCACGGTTAACATGTCGGCTCAAATTCCCAAGTCCAAGTGTATCCGGGTCAATTTTTTGTCGGGGCTTTATGATTCTGGAACATGCGCGGATACCTTTTATCTTCTGGTCAAGCCAATTCCGGCAGTTAATGAACCCACAAGTCCAAATGTAATCCACGCCAGGCGTGTGGGTGTCGCTAACCCCTGGCATCTTATCCGCGGGTACCCCACCGAGTTCTATAGCGTCGCCTGGATTCGCCCCATGGCAATCCAAAGCATGACACGGCTGAAGACGTTCCGTCTCCGGCTACACTCCAAGAAACACGGCTATAAAAGCTTCCGACTTCACAGCTGTAAGATTCACCGCGGACACAAGAAACCTCCGGAGAACACGCTAGAACGTACCAGCGGCTGCGAAACACCCAGATTGAACAGCCCTAGGAGATCTCGTGTAAAGGCAGCCACCAAGCAGAAGCCAGTCAACGGAGCATACTACGGCCGTGCCTCCCGTGCAAGCAATCCGTTGTATCAGACATATGTCATCCATTAGTGAGCCTGCGGGGTTCGACGTAGTTGTTGTCGCATTCTGCTTCGTCGCCTCATTTGTAGCCGCCAATGCGTTCTTGGAGAGAGCGGTACTATTGTGAGATCGGAGACACTATACTTTCTCTTTTTGGTCTGATCTGGGGTGTTCAGACAAGCCTGTTAATAACTTTCAATACAATCTATCAGTATTTCTATTTTAGTGTTTGTTCCCATGACGTCCCTCTTTCATAGTGTATGCTTTTAGTTAACCGGCGTATTGAATAGTTAGTAATTGTTTCTGAGCACCATCTGTCCACCAGGACCGCGGTACAATACTCAATACTTCGCAATTCCCAATGTATCCAGTCGTGTCGAAGCTCGTTACGACCACTAATCAGCAGAGAGTTCATGTCACTTACACAATACTAAGTTGACTGAAGACAGCCCATAGATTAATGTGTTACCGCTTGTCATGTTGGAAGGATTGGATTCCGCGCGTAATATATCACTCAATCTATCCACAACGGACTCCGTCAGCTTGGCTGAGAGATTCACGGTTCACGCCATACTTGCATTTCACCACATGTATCATCGAATCGTAATGGGGTTGTCCAATCCTTTCGAAGTTCTATTGTGTCTACAAACGGACTCCATAATCAAACCAGTGAAACAAAACGTCTTCAACTCTCACTACACTCTCCTCTAATTCATAGCCAAAAAAGGAAAAAACAAAACAGAAAAAAACCCTTAAACTCCAACGTCACAATCTATTTTAAACCCCCATACAATCCCCATTTTGAAGTACACTCAACGTATCCACTTAAGGAGCAAAAGCAAACAGAGCAGCAAAGGCAACGAAAGCAGCAACACCCCCAACACTCTTAAGAGTCGGAGCGGCAGAAGAGGCAGTCTTAGTAGTCATGCGCTCAGAGCGGGCCGCCTTGACTCTGTTGACCTGAGTCTTCGAGACGGGAACAGGGGCGCGACGAACCTCGGGGGTCTTCTCAATATCACCGGTGGAAACGAGGTTGATCTTGTTCCACATCTCATCAACTTCTTCCGCAGAGGCCGCACGCCAAACTCCCTTAGTCGGACGGCTTTCGTCGAGGGTGCCAGCGCGACGGGTGACGTTAGCGACGTCGGCGCCGCGAGCAGTGTTGTTGGAACTTTCAGCGCCGGTACTCTCGACGTATCCCGCAATGTAGTCGGAGCCAGTATCGGTGGGGACGTGGAATGTCATGGTACGAAGACCGGGGTAAGCAAAGGTGGCACCACCGGGAAGGTCAACTTCGCTGTCAACGGCGTTCATGGCAGCCTCAAGGGGGCCGCGAGAAAGAACAGGGCAGCTAGTGAAGCTGCATGAGCCGTCACTAGCGGTATCAGCGTCCGAGTTAATCATGGAATGAACGCGGGCCTCGGCCTCAGCATGGGCAGTGCAAGCATCAAGCATGCCATTCATAGGGACAAAAGAGACAGAAGCCTTAACGGTGGCGTTGTGAGCGCTCATAGCAGTGAGGTCAGCGCCCTGGGGGTAACGAATAAGCACAGGTTCATCGTCAGAAGTGAACCCCTGGGCAGAAACCATGGTAACATTCTCAGGAACGTCTGAAGCGGTCGAGTCGCAATCAACGTAAACCTTCATGGGGATCTTGTTGTCAAACCCAGACAGAACATTAACGGTCTCAGGAGCTTCTCCACAGCGAGAAAAGGCATCATCGTAGCCCTCGGCGGTGAAATCATCATCGCCATTCTTGCTACTCTCAGCGACACGGCACATGGTATCGCTAAGAGTCTGGTGGACATATCCCATAGCGTTGTAGAAGACAACATCGTTGGCCTGCTTAATGACAACGTCACCACCGACAATCTCAACGGGATCGAAAGAGGTAACGGGCGTAGTGGAGTTGGCGACAAGCGCAGAAACCTGGGTAGTTCCGTTAAGAGCAGAAAAAGGGACAGCAATATCCATGGTGTCGGGAGTATCCTGCTCGCCAGATCTCTTCTTCAGTTCTCCAGAAGCTCCCTTAGTAGCTCTAACAGTACGGTCATCACCATACTTGCGTCTATTCTCTGCCGAATCAGGAAAGGTCTCAGAAACGTTGATAATCAGGCGGCTACTCTTATCAGAACTCTTAAAGTCCGAGCTCCCAGAAACAAAAATCCCACGAACGAGAGCTCCCTCACCGTTGACGTACTGAACGGTAGTCTGGCCTCTCTCAATAACAACAGTAGGTTCGGGGCCGACCTTGGAAGCAAGCGATGCATACTCCTCGGGCGAAACGAAGCTTGCCTTGGGTTTGATTTCGTAAAAGGGCGCTTCGGTAACAGGCTTGGGGGTTGCCTGAGCAGTTGGGGCGTGAGATCCGGTGGTGGTGGTAGTGGTGGTGGTGGCGATCATCTGAGGAATGTTGTTGTTGTTCACCATGGCGTTGGCATGGTTAGGAGAGACAACGGCACTGTCAAAAGCGACTCCGGCCGCGGGCATAGCGCCGTTGATGGGGGCGGGAGGGTGTAAAGGCATTTCAGGTGAAGAAAGGCAAAACGTGTGGTTGATATGAAACTGGTCTCCCAAGTAATAAGTAAGATAACTGTAACTCGAAGTCCAACTGGAATAGTGTTGATCCGTAAGATATCCGGTGAAGAGAAAAAGTGTAAATTCGCAAGACAGATGACGGGATTTCCTGTCCCTATTTAAATTTTTCAGATTGTCGCCACTGTTCTATTACCCCAACTCAGGTTTCAACAATGGATGTGCGGATACTTGACGCTACTCCCATAACCTTTTGGCCTGTCTCATTCACGACGCTAAATAGACTTCATCGCGTACTAGTTTCTGCGTTCTCTCCACAAGACGCTTAACTAATGACGGTTTGGGATACTGTTCCATGAGAAAAACGACAACATAGTAAGCCAAAACCGTATGTGGAATGACATTAGATCTACTCCAATGTCTGGGGCCTTAGTACTGTCTCACGAGAAACACGCTCTATAACTATTTGGCCGTTTTTCTTCGCTTATCGGAGTCTTCTTTTGTAAGTTGTGGTGTATGGCAAAACATTTCGGGCCTCCAGGAAAATAGACTCTCAATTTATTATTCTTCTGTATCTCTTGTATCAAGTGAGGTTGAAATGAGAGTAATGACACAAAATAAAAAGTGAGGTTGATGATGATGTCATACCACACTAGGATCGTAGCTTCCCAAATAGTAATGACAGCTCAAAGCGAAAGTAATGAAAAAAAAATATAAAAAATGAAACGATAACAGCTCTTATCTTATCGCCCAAAGAGGCTCTGCAACCCTATATACCAATCGAGCGCGCATATTTAACCCTAGTATACATCAGCCTGGTCTACAATGACGTCACCAAAGCCAAGTTAAAATCGCCGCGCTCTAACCACCAGACCTGGGAATATCATCAATAAACATCAAAGACTGTGCTCTACTCACTTCATCAGCATACTTCGCCTGTCGCTAGCCACGAAATACCAGTGTTCACCCTCGTTCCTTCGAGCCCAACAACCAAAACAAGCCTTCTTAACCAGCGTTTACCTCGACAACCGCACGATTGTACTCGTCCATTTCTCCATCTCGCGCCATCGTTTCCGACTGTCTTCACCTTCTGTCGTAGAGAATTATTTTGTGTCTTCACTTTCAACTTTAGACCCTCCGTTGATACTGCTGCCTATTCACGACCATTCCTACGATCCTCAAATTCCGTGATCGTAATGGTCAATTTTCCCCTCCAACTCTACCTAGCTTCCAACTGTGGCCAACTGCGGCCAGCTGTCATGTCTCCCTTCAATGTCCATCCACGTGATACTTTACTAGATTGGGATCGTCCTATAGCTCGGCTGTAGCCGGTCCATGGGCTTCTGAATCTGAACCGGGTTAATCATCGGCATCCGAAGTAGTTGGTTGCATCGAATCAATCTGATGCTCATGCTGCCTAGAGTGAACAGCGCTGTGATTCCATACCGCTCAGAGATCATGTCCCCCAGCTTGTCATTTCAGTTGCAACCACAGCATAAATCGATTCACTATACTTATTCAAGATATGTACATCATTCCATCTCCATTCATATGTGCCAATACACATGCACACCTAATTCTACTCAAATCAGTATACACCTAGATTTTGCTCAAAAAACAAGTCCCATTATTATCATAAACCAGAGAGTCCATCCCCAAATAGATCCTCCCACTGCCCCGCATCATAGCCCGTTCCCGGATACATAGCCGGGACCCTCTGGGTGCGCCGATGTGGAACTGCTGTCTGCACCTCTGGAGATTGATTTACCGAGCCCAGGCCCTGCGGTGTCACAAAGACATTACTAGAAAACGCCATGTTGCTTGCCGATGAATGGGTTCCATGCTGCAGCGACTGTCCTCCTTGTGGCATCATGAATTGTGGCACGGGGGCGACTAGCTGTGGCTGTAGGTCTGTAAAAGCATTGTTGCTGTGGCCATAGTAGCCTGTAATATCTGTTGTTGGTTGCGTCACAGCCCTATTGCTAAAAGCTACGTCCATCGGTGGATGCGTGGGATAGGCAAAGGGGTCGTTCGAGGGGAACATCAGAGAGTTAAGGCGGTCAATAGTAGCACCGCTAGCTGAGGCTGCATACGACTTTCCCGCCACGGAGCCCTCTCCGGTGCCAGTAGATTCTGGTGTGCCCCGAGTTGACATATCCATGGGCATGAGGTCGGCCATATTTGGAGAAAATGAAGGATCAATCAGTGAGTTCGGAATACTTCCCACTCCACGCATGGTATATGGTGCTGTTGCCTGAGATCGAGATAAGTCTCCCTGCGCATATCCAGCCCGCGGATCGTCACGGATTGGAATCGAGCGCTTGCGGTTAGGGACGGCGACAGACTGGCTGCTCACTAGACTTTCTGGAAGTTTATCAAACAAATGTGTGAGAGCTTTAGTCACCCGGTCAGCTGCCATACTCTGCTCGGCAAATTTAGCCACCATGTCACGACCAGCACAAGCGTCGGCCAAAACTTCCGATGTTCCGTTCTTGCTTGGGTTCTCAGTTGCATAAAATACCAAAGACAAGACGGCAAAAAACTCAGTGTACAACATGAACCAATAAGGCCCAATCAAAACACCCTGCTTGCGAATCTCAATTCCGATGTGAACGAGGTTTCGTGAAACGCTGATGGCAGCCGCTGCACAGGCGTAAGACACTTCATCTACGGTCTTTCCCTGGGCCAGACGCGGAGATACGTAGTGCAAGAACGGTCTATACAACACAAGTTGTACGTGCGCATATGTAAACCGAAGGAGGTGTTGAACACTATTTCAATATGTTAGCTTCAATCTGGTTTACTCGCTTTGTGTACATGACTTACCGCATCTTTTCGATATTGCCGTCTGATCCTGGCCTCCACACTGCAGGCAGCTGTTCAAACCACTTTTGAAGCTCCTTTTCGATCTCGCGGATGCGAGAATAACTGACAAGATACGTTGATGGTGGCTTCGAGGCACTCTTTCCGAGACTAGCAGCCTTGGTGGGGTAGACGTACTTGAGAACCTTGGCCAAAATCTCCATCAATCGTGTATGGGCATTAAAGGCCTCAAATACGGAGCTTTCGCCATGTGGCCGAGCATCAATACCATCACTACGGATAAACTCGTCGTCAACCTCGGTGGGGTACTTTTGATCAACGTCCTCAGGTTGAAGTAGAAGTGGGAACCCTAGCATGGCTGAAACTGATACGTCAAGCTGGCGAATGACATAAAACACGCGGCGGCGTTCTTCGACCTCAATGGGCGTCATCTTTTCATGCTTGAGGTCTCTGTGCAGACCCATCCGGAGGGCCGACCGTAGAGCAACGCCAATTAAAGAGTAACATGTGGTTAGACTCGAAGATGCTTGCACAAAAAGGATTATGAACAATAAGGCTTGCAACGTCTTTAAGTCACGACATTCAGTGATATCGCCAATTAGCCGCTTGGCAGTCTCATGGTACTTCATACTACACACTATTGTTAGCACCCACACCACTAGCCCTGCGGCAAATACAAACTTACCCTTCTTCAATTGCGGCTTGGTATCCCGACTTCACACCCGAAGCTGGGTCAAGATTCCGGTACATGTGACCCAACGCAAGAACCGAATGGATCAGCGCCAAGCTGTGTCGTCCGTCTGTTGTATTAATCAAAGCCGGGTTATCAAATATGGAATCAAACATCTTATCAAAAGATGGTATATGCAAGATGCGGCTTAGGCAGGTAGCGCAAGTAAGTGAATAGTAGCACAGACTACGGGCTAGCTCCTTGGACGGAAGACCAGTCAACCCATAGCTGGAAATTTCTGATCCGGGGGACCCAATTTCACCAGCTCTACTTTCAAACTCATTGCAATCTTCAGATTCTAGCAATAAGGGATTCTCGTCGCCAGGACCAAGAATATCCTTAAAGTGCTCCTTCATGCGATGCAAGAACATTGTGCTAGAAGAAGAGCCGTGGAACTCCCGGCCACCATCATCGTCCAAATTCAGGGTGCCAACAGACTCCACCATGGACGCTAGCGTGGCATTTTCATGGGAATCGTCTGCACTTGAAGATATGCCATGAAGCTTTTTCCGAGTAATTTCGCGCGTGCGGAATTCGTGTTGTACGGCAGGGTCGAGATTCGGGTCAGTCAAGTCAACGTCCGGAAGAAAGCGCCGCAACATGGTTTCGGCACGCTGGAGCCGGTCTTCCAAAGCCTCAACATATTGTGGGGCCGGATTGCGCCGACGATTAGAGGGCTTGTCGTAAGTACATTCTAATATGCACCAGCATCAGGCCTCGTAGTTAGCAATCAAATTCTAAAATACAGCGTGTCGTCCGGATATGACGGCATCTCTTGACAGGGGCCCCCCAATCCACCAAAACGGGCCATTAGTTGGCAGGCGGGGACATTTCAATTATTGCCACCAAAAGCACAACTGGAAATCCCCGATTGAACGGGCCGAAAAAACAGCTTGACTCACCGTAACTGTAGACCGAGCAGTGCGTACATGGCTGCTTGCCATCACACTTGATTTTCTTACGCCGGCATTCATCGCAGGCTCGAGTGACTCTGCGACGCTTTTGTACTGGGGCGCTGGACGAAGCTTGAAGCTCTTCTTGGGTCCTGTCGTGAGTCCCGTCGTCGCCGTCGGATGAGCTTTTCTGGCTGCCAGCGGGCGAGCCCAATGTGTCTGTCTGTGGTGGGCCTGTTGTGCGGTCCCCAAAAAGAGTATGCGGTTTATCGGCAGCAAAAGATTCCTCGACCGTGCCAGTATCTTGACTGGCTGTTTTCATTCCTTGAGGTAAAGATTTTCCCATAACACGCGTAAGACTCTAGAGTCTCAAATGGCCGATGCCGTTGGTTCCGGATAACAGTGTTGATGTGCGGACAGTCTGGACTAAGGGGCCAGGGAGCGGAACGTGGAGATTTATAGAGTGCTAGAAACCTAGTCCTCTGTAGTTTGCGAATCCGTCTCAAAATAGAATGGCACTAGCAAGGCGCAGTACCCACGTCAACGATGGCTGATGGCTGGTCTCCTGGACTAGACGTCGAAGAGGGGGCTTGGACGGGCTGAGGCTGCCGAAAATGTAACCCTGGTAATGATCGGATCGGACGGCTTTGACAAGTCTTGGCAGCCGAGCTTTAGCCTGGTCGATAGAGAGAACGTAGAAACAATGGAAGCCTGTCAAGACGACGAAACCAAACAGAGAATGGGCCTGTCAAAATCACCAACCTGTAGTGGCAGGCAAAGGTATGTATGTGTAGACGAGATGCTTAGGACCAAGTCCACGGTCGTATTTGTTCTGCGGGGTATGCGAGTGCCGTGTGTTTTGAGTAGGTCGAGGGAATGATCGGTGACAGCGGACGTGCTTAGCGGGAACGCAAAAGGGATCGTGAACGAGAGGCAGATCAAAGATAACTGTAAAGGAAGACTGAAGCGAGATGAAGAGAAAAAAAGACAAGCTGGTCGTTTTTGGGCGAATTGGGTTCAAAGTTTTGTCTTGGGCTCCAAGAGTGCCGTGAAAAAAGGCGATTACCGGATAAGTCGGCAATGGTGCAGCAGCGGAGACAGAAATTCTCGGACGCAACAAGACACCAGATAATGGAAATTGGAAAGAATGTAAAATGACAGCCAGCTGAAACACCCACGAGAGTGTAATGGTGGAAACGAGTCAAAAGAGAAGAAGAAGAGAATTAACAAAAGACAACAGACGGGGAGCGTAGTGGCATAGGCGCGGGTGCCGGACGAGATTTTAAGTCGCTGTCGCCAGAAGGGGGACCGGGGGCGGAATGTCTAAGGAACAACCAGTGGGGTATGGCCAAATGATTGTTCCATGCCGTCAACCTTGCTCACCGGATTCCACACCCCACCCCCCCCCGCTAGAACAGTGCCTTGGTGAATGTTGGTCCACAATGGAGTACATATGTAGGTGAGATGCAGAAGGAAATACACACGTACAGTATCTGTCAAGATACCGAATATGGCATATGGGAGGAAGAACGGGGCCAGGGGGATGTATTTTCCTGGGTCCTTTGGCGATTTGTGTATGTACAGTTTGATAGTTTGAGAGACAAATCATGTCCACGGAGAGATTCCAAGAAGGTTCTGTTTCCTGAATAGTAACATAATAGATGTTAGCTGAGTCACTTTGAACCATCTCTATGTCTCTAAGGCCACAAACCTAAAAGCGGATCTTAACGACAAAAGGTGTTGCTTACACCTTGGAGCTACTTGGTTCTACAAATCTTGGCATCGCCCGAGATATGTGACCAGATTTCATCCTTTTCGGCGACTTATTACACTCAAGTCCAATTCTCTCTTGGAAATACATTTCTCTCTATCGGCTGAACGCAGGGCAGGCAAACAAACCATGGTAGCTTAGTCCCGGCAAGTCCACACGGCTGATGAGGCCCCTTGGTTATGAACACCCGATTTGCTCCGGCGTTGCCATATCGCTCCTGTTATGCTGTGGGAACAGCTCATCTTCAAGATGGCATCAAATTGAGTGACGGAACTTTAAGTTGGCGCTTCGACGCACGATATCCCCCTCGTTGTAATTAGCGGTTGTATTTTGGTGACAGAAATAGCTCTGCTAATCTATCTGTCCCTTCGAGATGCCGTGCTCGGCTAGAACGGCATCTCGGATGGAATTCCATCGGTGGTTCACATATACAAACTGAGGGATCTGCATAAGCCACTGTGCGGTATTGGAAAATAGCACGTGCTAGATAGCCAGTCATTATACATGTTTCCCAAGTCTAGCGGATGACAAGTCCGGTGGGACTAGGACTTCGGTTAATACGGACATGACATGATACACGCCCAGGAGCCTCAGTCAAAACAGCCACGATATCATGAATGACATGGCGTTTAACGCGTTTCGTTCGCTTCGATATGCTTTGCATGGACGGGTTCCTGATTGCCAACTCCCGGGAAGTAGGCTGTGCAAGAAACATAGTTTGGCCAAAAATAACTTAGGTTGACGACAGATGTTTGTTTCGACATGGATCACGGCCTCACCCGCAATGTTGTCATTTAAGACCATAGAATTAAGGCCGAGAGTAGCTGGTCTATGGCTAATGTCATGAAGTTGCGTGTATCAGGAAAGGGGCCCTAGGCTTAGCGTGTCCATTTCGCCGGTTGATGAAGGCAACAGAGCTTTGGAATATGCTGTTTAACAAATGGCGAATTGGATAGTGGGCTCGTATAAGCAAGATCAGATAATGTTGAATTTCGGTGCTTGTGACAAGGTTATACCCGAAAGTCTTCGAAAGACGGCAATAGGAGATAACCAGGAAATATTCACTAGACGGCATACTTCAGCCTGGGAGTTGGTGAATACTGGTTCGAGGCCTTTTCTTCAATTATCGCTATTGCTGTCCAACCCACTTGCGTTTCTTCCTATCAACAAGCTGCTTTCCAAACAGTATCTATACACGTTTGTAGATGCAGTCTGTAAGACCCGAAAAAGGAAAGAATCAAACCTCTTTTGATTCACTCTTAACCCCAATTCATTCCAAGTCAAATCTGAGCCGCTCACCCGCCCCGACCAATAAGAAACGGTCCGTGGCCGGAGTGGCCAATGTGTTCACAGAATTGACCAGCAGCACTGACTTTCAGTTCAGGATTATGATCTTGCGTCGTCCGCTTGGTAATTCCCAACAAAGTGCGGGACTGACGAAACCTTCCAAAGTGGGACCGGAGTAGCGGGATTTTTGCCCCACCTTTTTGTCTACTAACTAGGGTTGCATGTTTGACGAAAGTTGCTGATCAAAGTCAATCCAAATGGATGACCTAAATCCATCGTCATGTAGAAATCAAGGACGAATTTCCTGACATCCAAATTCCCTCTTTTTTGGCTCATATCGCAATAGCAATATCGAGAGATAGTTGCTCGTCGGCTACCCTGGCAATGAGTCTTCAACTAGCCAATATATTCCCGGTTCCCAAACAGGAAGGAGCATTCTATCAGTGGAGCACGGCAGCCAAGAAGAAATTCCACCGCCAGAGCCCCAAACTCCGTAAACTCCCAAACTAGCGGTGATCCTTTCGGGGAGGTGGGCACTGGAGTGATTCCAAGGAATACGCTGGATAAAGGACCGTAACTGGTGTCATTTACCCCAGGAAAGGAGGCGTCCTTTCTTGGGGTGGAATGAAGATCTTGAACAAAAAGTGCGTGGTTAAGAGTCACACGGGGCGGAAAAGTAAGCCTACATATGTATACATGTATGTACATATGTACATAAATACATATGTACATACATGTGTACACATGTACTCAAATTCAAGGCCAAGGATAACTAGACTTTTCTCCGGATATGATTACTGCAGATGGATTCATGTACTGGTACTGGATTAATGGTCTGGTCTTGGCTTGGATAGAGGGGCGCTTGGCATTGAAAGATTTCGCAGTGTGCACCGGTCATAAATACCACGGGCCGGTAAAAGGACGTTCCCCCATTCTTATTGTTTGCCACGCCTATATCATTAGAACATGTTTGTCCACGAATTCTCGCAGTGTAACAGTTTGGATATAGCGGATGTGGGCCCATCCCATTTGGGAATGAGATTTTCCCGCCCTGTGATTTGAATCGACCCCATCAATCCATAGTGATCGTCTGCTTCGTAACTCTTCAGCCATTTTACAATCCAAATCTGCTTGCACTTTAAACTAGACACGAACGGGTCTTCTCCTTGACAACCTAGTCGCAATTAGCGGTCTGTTCTTGTGGCCCCGTTCACCACTGGACAGTCTGCATCATTCCTGCAAGTCGCACCATCCTTCCCTCTCAGCGGACTGTACTTCTCGGCGAATCAAGAGAGCGACCGAGGCGGAAGGAGAGCAAGTGCAAAAGATCTTTTGTTAAGTCCGTAAATTGGTGCATGTTGTGAATAAAGGAAGTAAGGGGGAGGAGAGGGGTGTCTCCGTACAGACCCCGCTGCATCCTGTACTTTTTGCGCCCACATTGCGCCCACATTACGCCGTATTGCAAGGGCGAGTCCTTACTAGCAAATGCGCGGAGTTGAGCGCTACCAAGAGGGGGGTGGATGCAGTGTATGCTTGGCAAACAGTGTCATGGGACCATGTGATCACATCAAGTGCCATATGAAGCTGTCCGGGTTTCTCGGCTGGCCATGGCAGTGAAAACTTTTCTCCGGTGAAGTGAGAGATAAGCTGATGGGTAGAGAATCGATTCGGATGGCTTTCGTGTGTGGAGATATGACATGCGATCGTTTTGTAGTCTAATGAACAAAGGCCATTATAACGCTCATAGTTTTTTACTACTTTTGGTGTGGACCATGGGGAGGAAATCTTGCACAGCCACGATTCCGCTCCTCCGACTGCCACGGAGAATTCAAAGAGCAGCTTGACGTGTGTCCCTACTTTGGCCTGGAAATTACGGCACACAACGAGTAACAAGTGTAAGAAGGTCACTCGGGTTCACCGCGCCAAAATAGAAAAAAAAGCGAAAAGTGGAATTGATGACGCAGTCTGTAACCTGGTCTAACCGTCCTTGTATTCCAAGATTGTGCTGCTTCCTCATTTACAGAACCTCGGCTCCCGTAATTCCCCTCATCCTCCCCCACCCCACGAAGCAAACCCCCATGAGGCTTTCCCAAACGGGAAGTTCCCTCTGCTGGGATTAATGCCAGATTCCTAGTTAGGCGGGGCGGGGAGGAACGGGGAGGAGAGGGGAGGAGCGGAAGAGGGGCAAAAATGGCGTCGAACCGGTGTACCCAAATGTGACCAACGAGCCTTCCAACTTGCTATTGTAGCGACAAAATCATCGACACGCAGGAGCTTGCGTGTACACATGTGCATACGAGTGGGTGTACACACATTGGAAATACGTGATTTTCTCAAGCCCGACTTTTGGAGGACCACCTCTCAAGGTTTCTGGGTATGTCGCCTCGTCCACTCTGCCGCCAAAATGCTACCCGCATGCCACAATGTCCACGCAGCTGCTCGAGCACCAGGTACTACCGGCATCCCCGGAGACTTTCTATTTGTCTAAGATTTATCCACCCGGCAGCTTGCCAGACAACCTCCAAGGTTGCTTTATTTATACTCTCATGGGCCTGTATGTGTGGATTCTAACCGTCAAGGTAACACTCGACATAATCAACTCCACAATTTCGCCTGTCATTTGTCTTCCAAATCTGACGAGAGCCCATGTTGGTTGCCTCTCTGGAGGAAACGAAGAAAGAGGCCTCTTGTCATTGCTCCACTATTACATGTCAGTGTCCAGCGTTGCCAAGATTGCTTCGTGCGGGGTGGTCGGTGGTGATATCATTCTCTAGTGTAGACATCATGAATCTTCTAGAAGACCGGTGTAAATAACTCATCAGGTGCGTCGTTTACTGGCAACATCGTATTCAACATTGTCGGTCACGGGAAGGGTTAGGGTACATGCCACGAAGTCACAGTGCGTATACCTGATAATCACGAAAAGCACTGTACAGGCAGCACTGTGTCGGACAGCTGCCAAAGACTATCAATTGAAGTCGTACAGCTGTCCCAATTTACACACCTGGACATGTATGACGTCGCAGATCTTGACATTGTCCATCTCGAACAGCGGATCTATGTATGCTCGAGCTTATTTACATCAAATTATCATCATACAATGTCTCTCCTAGCCGAAAAAAAGCCATCTCTAACCCCAGAGGTGGAGATGAAAAAGGTGCCGGGTATGTTTGAATGTACCATCTGAACTAATCACAATAGAAAACAATGTATGTTAATACTTTCATCATCGACACAGGAGAGCTTAAAGACGGTCTCAAGGCGCACGTCTCACGTTACCAAGGTATGTTTCATTTTGAATTTTAGGGTATTCATCAAGCTAATTGCTACCGGTAGGCTATGCAAGATTTCAGCGTCTTCTCCACATCGGCAAGGTCAGCCTCGCAGTAGGCCCAGAGGCTTGTAAATTGGCAATCACTGAAGCCATGGAAGAGAAGAACATCACCGACTACCAACAAGCGATTGCAGCACTCAAAAAGGTTGCACCGGATGATCCTATGGCACAACCTAATCTTGCTTGGATTCACGAGACTGAGGAGCGTGCTTCCTTCGACGTGGCCCAAGCCCAATCATCAATGAAGGCATATCGACGTGGCATGGTTAAGGAATCCATGCGTGTGAGTATTGTCAACAAACCCGATTCTTGTATCCGATGAGACTGACCGTTTTTATTTCAGGTCGGATTTTGCACCCTTGCTGAGAAGCTGGAAAAGACCGGATCATACCGCCAGGCCCTCTCTAACTACTCAAGTGCCCGCAACTATGGTACTATTGCTTTCCATAACATGGAGATGCATTTAGGTGCTGCCAGATGTGCTTTCAAGCTCCAAGATTGGTCTCTTTGTACCACGCACTTGTATAAGGCCGATTCTTTCCTGGATAGCTTCCAGGATAGCCCTACGTTCGCCCGTGATAAGTCACACATTCAGGCCATGAGAGGGTTGGCCGAACTATGCAGGGGAAACGCAATCACTGCTTGTGACATGTTTGTCGGCATTCGTGCGACGGATGCTATGCCCAAGATCGACTACATTACTCCTGCGGACATTGCCATCTACACCGGTCTGCTTGCTATGGCGTTCAGAGATCGTTCATATATTCAGGACAAGATTCTGAGCTTCAATGGAGCTTTCCGTCCCATTATTGGCACTGAGGACAAGATGCGGAAGACACTCAGTGCGTTTGTTTCTGGTAGATACCAGGCGTGCCTTAAGCTACTTGAAGAAAACAAGATGGAGTACATGTTGGATGTGTACATTGGCCCGTTTGTAAACCAACTAGTGTCCTTGATCAGGGAGCGGTGTATCTGCAGCTACTCTGCATCTTTTAGTTCCCTGAAGATCAGCACATTGGAGCGTGTGTTTGGGACAGCTGGTCAGTCGATGCTACCGGAAGTTGAAAGTCTCATTCTCGAGGGGAAGATTCAATTCCGTATCAACACGATGGATCAGGTAAGACGGCTTCTGGTATGACTTAGGCTGTATTAGCAGATTGCTAACATTACTTTTGTTTTAGACTATCGTTGCAGTACCGCAGAAGACTGACGCACAAATCGAGATTACACACCAACAACGAAGTGCGATTGCTTTGGAGCGGGTCACCAAGTCAATCCGTAATGTGACATTGACTGTGGCTCAAGTCCATCAACCGAAGACTGACTTGCCAGTTTCGAAACCCAAGAATGGCTTCTTGTAACGGGTAATGGGACCTATGAAAAGTCGACTGCACTGGTCGAATTATTTAGCATGACTTAATGATTGTTTTTGAATTGTATCATGATTACTGAAGGTTTTGAACACTTTGTGGGTAGTTCTATATTGTTCCTTTCTGTCGTTATCCTGGTTGGTGTCTACTCTAGCCAGCTCCGATGTTGTTTTGACAGACCCGTAGGCAAGCTACATAAACTCTGAACGTTGTGGTCAACTGGAGCTACTTTCTTGACATTGGTGCTTTGACCATTCGTTGAGTTTTAAACACATGTTTGGCCAACGAGGGAGCTCGAAAACATATACATCAGTGCTCTTGACTCCGTATACTTCCCAAGTCAACTCGAAGGCCACAACATGGCACTTTTTTTCCCCCAATTTTTTCCTCAAAAAATCTCACAATGTTACACCAACAAAGTCCGAGATAGCACTCGTCTCTCCAACAACCAATGGGGCAATGGCGCAGTTGGGAGCGCGTTAGACTGAAGCGAACTTCAGTTTCTGTTATCTAAAGGTCACCGGTTCAATCCCGGTTTGCCCCATTCCGAGGTTTCCTTCCGGACTCCTCTAACCCTTGGTCTTGTGGTCTAGTGGTATGATTCTCGCTTAGGGTCCACCCTAATGCAAAGCATGCGAGAGGTCCCGTGTTCGATCCACGGCAAGACCCCATTCTTTTTGTTGTTTTTTTTTTGCTTTTGGGGTAGAGGTCGATGTTTAAATTGAGTGAGGTTGAGGTACTTGCGGGGTATCATGGGATGCGTGATGATGTGGGGCTGGTCGCAGGGAGTTGGAGTAAAGTGGTGTGATGAACATGGGGTGGGTAGTATTTTTGCCGGGGGTTGTGTACAAAGATATGTGGTTAATTTTATTGGGTGGTCTTATTTCACGATTTGGTTTTGTGGGCTGAGAGATTTGTGTCGTTTTGCGTGTGTAAATATGTGCATATATACGTATGTAGTTTCCAGCTGTCTAGATGCGTTTGACATAGTCGCCACTCATTCACACGTTACACAGATTTCTTCTACTAGCGGAATGAACAAATAGAAGCGAATGAACCCCACTGGATCGCACCTGCTTATAACAATGGACCAGGGTCAACCTAGGACATCGGCTAACCCCACTAACTCTCAATGATCTAGGCGGGTTCTAGCGCCGTGGGGTTCTGACAGCCATAGGCCGGCGATGTGTGTTATGTATTTATGATGCCCATTAGTGGTGCGATGGCTAGTTATAGAACGGAGTAACAAGTGCTCGGGCTTCTGATGGCCAAACATTGCGGGGGAGATATGGGTCTCTATAGTGGTGGAGGCAAGGATTGGTTTACTCCAACGGATTTGACGGGTCCTTCTAATCCTATTAGGTATGCACGTATGTATGTGTATGTCCTGATATGTGTGTGCCGACCTGTGTGGACGTATGTGGTTGCCCAGTTGGAGGGTAGCAATGGGGTAAATGCATACGTAGAATGTGATTTGAGGTAAGTGGGACATAAATGTGCGGGGAATTCACACGGTCACAATGAGCGGCTCAAGTTTTCAGTCACTTTTGTGTCCTTGCTATCGTGACATTTGCGTCTTGTTTGTCTGATTCGACGAGTATATCCCGAGTATAACTAGTCGAAATGTATCGACTAAACGCCCCCACAAAAGCCGCAAGGTTAATTCGATTGTCTAGTTCACGAACATACTCCAGTGTCGCACCTCAACGAGCGCCCGCACCGGCATCCGCACCTGCGACGTACATACCATTTCGAAGTCCCGACAAACCCGATAGACCTCTTCAATCACGCCAAAAGCCAACTAAGCCTCGACCCGTGTTGGTACGTTCAACTTTCGATCCATCCTCGCCCTGGTATGACCGACAGAAAGCACCACGACGTAACCAAAAACCAGCAGTGAACCCCCAACGTTCAGAGCTTGTGGATCCAGATTTGTTGGCAAGCAAGATAATTTCCAATTCCACAGAATTCCAGAAAAGGGAGGTTGTCATTCGGACTTATTCACTTCATAATGATTGGCCGTTCATGCCAAGTTGCCAGGAGAGGAGGCTGTCGTTGAGGTCGGCAGGTGAACAGTTAGATAAGACACTCACGGCGTGGAAGGCGATTCAACATAACTATAACATTGAGGAGATTGATGGGGCTGTTTCGGTGTGGGCTTGGTTCCGGGATAACGTTGCTACTTTGGATGTCTCGGTTCGGACATTTTCTGAATGGAAACACCCATTTGGCACGGTACGATCCCAGATCATAAAGTTCAAAGAACAACACCCCACAAACTTGAAGTTGCCATCTGTGACGGAGATCTTCCAGATGGGACACAAGATGGGCTCGCCGCTCAAAGGGACCAGGAATTTGTTACAAATCTCACTTGCACAGGCAAATTATGTTGCCGGGCGTCTCATTGAAACTTCAGTTATCGACCCAGAGACAGGCTCAATGTTGCTCTCTGAAAAACCAGACCACATGATTGACGCCATCCTCACGGATCAAGAGATATTTTGGAAGGTGCTATTAGCCAAGCCAGGGGATACATACGGGACATTTGTCATCAACCAAGTTAGCTTGCAACAGGTTACTGAGGCTATAAAGTGGAATATCCCGCTCGAGACAACTCTTTTCCGGATTGTACCGTGGTTGAATTCACAGGCAAACCAGAACCTTCCGGCGGCCATAATAGCTTGGTATCTCATGACTTCGATGCAGGCGGCCAAGACGGTACGGTGGGGTCCAATTTTCAAGGAGTTGAGAAGAAGTATGGAAATGATTTCCATGTCGTATAAGTTGGATCTGAACAAGATCAAGGAGATCTTGGCCGGATCGCCTGAGCTTTTGGAGCGGTTGATCAAGATAGCGGGTCTTCAGCAGAACCCAAACCGACCGCTTTTCACGCTAGACAATACGATTAACGATATGCACCAGAGGTCGGGGGTAGCACTGGTCAGACGTCGCCCTCAAGATATCAAATTGCATATCCGGGAGTTACAAGCGGTTTGTCATCAGTACCACATCGAGGGTGGTGAGCGTGAGTTGGTTCACAATTATTTCAACTATCTCATGCACTGCGCTTGTGCTCTCAGTGATACAGAAAGTTTCAGTATCATAGGAAAAGTCATGAGTATCTCCGGGTACAAAATGAACGTCAAAACCTACACCAGCATGATCACCGGCTGGACTCTATCGCGTAAAATCGACAGTATCCGCAACGTCTACGCCATGGCCATCGACAATAAGGTGAAGCTAGACTCTCACTTCTGGGGCTCCCTCATCCACGCCTTCGCCTCCATCACCAACGCGCGTAGCGTCGTAAACGTCCTCTTCGAAATGGCCAGTCTCCACGATTCAAACCCCGATTTCCATCCCGCCCCGGACATCTTCAGTGTCAACGCAGTTATCTCTTCCATGTTCAAATTCCAAGATGTTGCCGCCGTGAACCAGATTCTTGCCTGGGCTCAAAAGAGGGGAATCGAACATGACCGGGTAACTTACAACACTCTTATCCAAGGTCTCATTTCTTCCAAGCGCCCCGAGGATGTCCCCAAGCTTTTGGAGGCCATGACTGAGCGAGGTCTCAGCCCCGATAGCGTCACCTTCACCATCCTCATGGAACAATCACTCACCAAAGACACCGAATACGCCAACTCCGAACAAAAGGTCGCCGCGGTAGAAAGAGCCCTTATGACCTTCACCGAATCCGGAATCCCCATCGAACACAGCACCTACGCCAAGATGCTCTCAGTCCTAACAAGCCGGAACAAACTCCACGATCCCGAATCCTGCCACGCCGCTTGTCAAACTGTGCTTTCCCACATGACATCCCGAGGAATCGCGCCATCACGCTACGTCCATACCGTGTTAGTATCCCACCTGTTCTCTCTAGGTTCCTCGGAGCGGGTAATTGAGCTTCTACGAGACTGGCAACTAGAACGTATCATTTCGGACCCCGCTTTCTGGGACACAGTTGTGCGGGGTTTCGCAAACCTAGGAGACTTGGAGTGGGCGTTACATTATGAGAAGAAGTTCCATAGTTGGTTCTTCAATACGCGGATGACCCTGAATACACATTTGGCATTCTTGAGGTTGTTCTTGAAAGAAGGAGATGAGGAGAGTGCGAGGAGGCAGGTTCAGAAGGCGGTTGATGAGATAGAGGGTGCAGGAGATCTAGGAGAACGGCATTGGGATCACCGGTTTTGGGCGGTGGCGAGGGATGAATTGGGTATTACTGTGCGGGATGTAACAAAGGCGGGTATCGTGGAAGGTCAACAGCAACGAGGACAGCAAGGCGTGGCGTCAATGGGGTAGTAAAGGTTACAGAATAACAGACACTTGGAGATACAGATACAACAGGATACAGACATAACTTGACATATTACTTAAAGAAACAGAACCTAAACTCCATCCAACAAAACCGATTTTCCCAGCAACCAAAAACACAAAATACAAATCTAGAAAACTCCGTCGCCCTGCGACTTATGACAAAAAGCAAAGAAAAAAAAAGAAACAGGCCACATAAGTGATCCTGTCTACACAAACCATATGATATGCATCTCAATCAACAAAAAGAAATCACCGCTTCTTCGGCTGCGCCAACTCCGCCAATCTAGCTGCACTAATCTTCGCAGCTGCCCGAACACGCGGCTTACTAGGAGACGTCTCTTCAGCAGTCTGTCCTCTGATTCTACCAGGGGTAACAGAGGGCTTAGTGATGGCTCCACGAGCAGATGTCCGGGAAGTTATCCGAGACGCTGAAGCGGCTGTAGGTCTCAAAAGGCCTGATTTAACAGGGCTACGGGGGGCGGGCGCGGTAGTAGCGGACGCAGCGGATGAAGCTGTGGGCCCGGTAGCGCGGGAAACTGTGGTGTTTGCCTTCTCGGAGGGACGGACGGGCTGCTTGATCTTGCGGGTCTCGGACTCCTTGTTCTTGGCCGCGAATGTGGCAGTAGCGTATCCGGGGGTTCTCGTGGAGGCACGAGTTGTGGCAGGCTTAGCGGGGGAAGTCACCGCGGGGGCAGTCCGCGTTGGCGCGGGAGTCTTGGGCTTGGGCTTCACGCCAGTTGTGAAAGTGCGGGTAGGTCCTGGGGCAGATCTGGCAGTCATAGATGGAGCGGTCTTAACGGGCGTCTTGACTGTGATTCCCTCGGGAACATCCTCATTGCGACGTTTCTTCTGTGCCCGATCCGAGTCACGGGTGGCGTCATCGTCTGAGTCGGTAGTAGGACGGTGGCGCTTCTTGTTTCCGATACCGTGGGAAATAGCGGTGTATTTTCCATCGCTGCTGAGTGGGCGGGTGGGGTTGGAGTTTTCCTTGTCACTACCAGGTTCACCTCCTTGCTCACCCGTAGCAGCAGAAGCCTCTTCAGTGCCTTTGGCGGGGAAAGCGCCAGGGATGGCACCAAATACTGACTGACGAACTTGGCGAATACTGGCCTGGCCAACGCCAGCACCAAAATCGGGCTTAGGAACTCCAAAATTGATAGTCTTGTCGCTGCGGAAAGAGAAAGTACTAGGAGTGTTGGACTTCTCTTCCGTTGTGGTAACCTCTTGGTTTGCTTCCTCCTCGGTGTCGACTGGTTCCTCCTGCTCCTCAATATCAATCTCCATATCACCAGTACGAATGGGAGAGTCTTTGAAACCACTGAACTTGGACAGATCAGGATATTTGACCTCCAGGTTCGCCTCGGCCTTCTCAAGAGCCTCGTTCATAGATGGGCACTTATCACCAGGCGCAAACATTCGAACCTTCTTCATGGCGGACTTGAAAGAGGGAGACACGTGACTGGTAGGAGTCACGGTAGTGAGATGAGGAGTATTAACAGAGTGCTTGCTCATACGGTGACTTGGGGTGGTCAACCCACGGGCAGCAGCATCCATCTTATCGGTTGTTCTGGTACCAGTGGGCGTCTTAGAAATGGGGGCAGTCGAAGGGACAGCCAAGCTGCCAGTCTTTGGCGCGCTCTTTTTCAAAATGGACTTAATCTGGTCGAAGCGCTTCGCAGGCGCCATGGGGCTAGCAGTGGCGTCGGGAGTAGCAGGCGCCTTACTACCAATTGGCCGAGCGATGCTGCTCTTGAAAATATTAGTAGAGGGGGCAGCCTCTGTGCCCTTGGAAGGGGATGTGACCATTCTTATGGTGGATTCGGGGGCACGGGCAATGCCAGACTTAGTTGGGCTTCCCATGCGAGTTGTCGTGCTCTGTTTAAACTTGGACGGCGAATCCGGCGCACTCATAGGGCGCGGGAGAGAGCTACCGTCCCGTGAGACAGGGCGGGCAGCAGAGGCGTCGTCTTCCTTGGTTTGCTTTACACGCTTTGAGTTAGGGCCGGCAATGCGTGATGTCGATGAAGCGGGGATTCTGCTAGGGCTAGTAGAAGAAGACTCGCTGTTCAGACCAGCCTTAGATGGCGAACGCTTGAGGGTAGACTCCTTTGTAGGTTCATCGTCCAAATTAGCCTTGGAAGACTTGCGCTTCAGAGACTTGAGCGACGAGAGGCGGTCTGCGAGGGCATTTCCGGCAGTGGCACGCAGAGCGGCAGGGTGGTTCTCAATAGAATCCATCTTTTCAAACTCGGCATTGTGGGCTGCGCTGAAGCGGGTGCTACGTCCCTTGGCCTGAGCAATCTTACGACCGGAAACTTTCGCTTCCTCCTCTTTCTGGGCCTCTTGTTCGGCCACCATTCTAGCCTTGATAGCGGAAACCCGTCCACGGATGCCTTCCATGACCTCTTGGGCTTCGGCACTAAGCGTCTTGTCGAGGGATGGCTTGTTGACGGAGAATGTGAAATCAGATGAGGGCGCGGCGTTTGACTTCTTTGGGGTATCTCTAAGCTTGGTTGGAGTGGCCTGGGCAGCGACGAGAAGCTGTTCTGAACGGCTTGTCGGCTTCAAATCGCGGAAACCGTGGGTGACGGAAGAAGAGGGCTGAATACTCGGGCGGTGAATCTTGCTGGGATGCATCTCGGACGCCGGTGGTCTAGCGGTAGACGTCGAAGGAGTAGAAGGCTGGTGTCTCGCGATGGGCGATGATTGAGCTTCGCGAAACTTTGGTGGGGGGAGAGAAGGGCTGGATGGAGTTTCGGCGTATTCGTTAACCGGGGCGAACTTAGTAGGTGGTTGGATCGATCTAGCCTGGAGAAGCGAGAAATGGCAGGTCAGTTAATGTATTTCCAAGATTCATCACTGTGGGTGTGTACATACCTTGGGGGTAGCAGCCAGTCGTGAGCTGCGACGACGGGGTGGAGACATGTTATAAGAATATGACGCGCAAAGACGTTCAAGTCAAGGATATAATATCGGACAACGAGATGGGAAAGAAAAAAAAGTGTGGTTTGTTTATGCGCTGGCGATGATACACAGGTTATGGCAAATGATGGTCAATGCTATAGAGCCTGCAGCGGCAAGGATTCAAAGCTTGTTGCTGTTTTTATCAGAAAGCTTGAGGGAATACTTTGAATAGGAATGTGTCCTTGGCGTGGAAGACACTTGGAAATAATGGATTAGAGATGGAAAAGATGAATCGCAAAACTAGACAAATGCTTGGCTGTGTTGTATTGTCAAAAATTGAGATTTTGGGCTTTCAAGTTGCCATGGTTTCCCACCAATATACTAGTGAAAAGTCGCAAGTTTCAAAATCGAATCGGGCTCAATACAAACAAAGACTCCTACAAAAACCAACAAAGTGGAGGCCAAAAAACATGCGACGCGATGTGGATATGGTGCTTGGGTTTGCCTTGTCGTCTCATGATGTTGCCTAGCAACATGTGTATGTGGTCCGTTCGGTCACGTTATTTTTGGGGTAGGGTTATAGGGAGGTCATCTGTAGGGTTGTGTTGGCCGGATACATTCAAGCTCTTGGGCTACAGAATCTAGGACCACTGTTAGGTCCTCTCAACCCTTTGTGCCAAACCGCCGTCGGCCTATGAAAGTCAGATGACCCCTAAAATATTCAAATGGTCCACTGAAACCCCGAATCTACAGGCGGGTGTCTGCGGGTTTACAAATTTACAGGCCTTCTCCAACCACAACGGCCCGGTCAAAGTGCCATTTTCAGGTGAATAAGCTCCAATTAGCTCAACAAACTGAAGCTCAAACATGCAACCATCGTGAAGCGTCTCCTTTTTGTGGCTTCAAATGTATGTGTGTACATATGCTCCAACTCGGACATCCGCTCCTTGAAGGACCGTCACTACCCAAACACTTTTGGACTTGTTTCCGCATTATCCAGCTTGCATGGCCATATGCACCGGCTCACCCGGTTCCTGTCAAACTGGTCGACCAATGGAACCTTCGGCTCATCTCACGTCATGGTTTCATTGTCCCGTGACCTGCAGAAACTTTACAACTGAAGTGCCTTGGCTGCGTTTTCGAGAGTCGTCTTCGAGACTTTTATACTTGGCATGTGTAAAGGGTACGACGATCAAGAAGCCTCGAGACTCGTAGTGTGCATCCATACAGGAAGCTTTGTCTTGTAACTAACGGCCCTGTCGTATAAACGGTTTAACGTCATGGACCGGAGTAGTGTCCGACACAGTGCTACCTGGACAAACCACCAACGTTGCAGATTTGAGGTACTTTTGTGACCAGAGCTGATGAATGCCTTGTTTGATGAATTGAGGCGATTGGTTCATCAGGAAACTGGCAACGCCGAATGTCACCGGCGAGCGACCGGGCGTCAGAGTATCATCATCGAGAAGCCACGAGTCTCATCTCGACAACATCGGAGAAGGATCGGATCTACTTAGCCGGGTTAGAGGGATTAGCTGGGGCAAGCAATAGTTGCAGCAGGGCGAAAGGAGCGGTCCCGGTAACCAGCCACTAGGATTGATTTTCACCAAGAATTCGGGATTGAAAAGGTCGTGTTCCTAGGACAATGAATGCTCTGTAAAACAGACAAAAAACTGTAGCATATGTGTATGAAAAACAAGAGTCGGTGTTGTCGTTTTTCCGCCGCGAAAAATGACCATCATCTCAGTGATTTTTGTCGTTCTTGAGCCTCTAAATAAGCAGTAGCTAGTTAGCACTTTTGTCCACCTATTCGGCGTCTTCCGCTTGGGGAAATACAACTGGAAGCGGAGGATAGCGATCCGGTCCAGGCACAAAATCAACCATTGAAGCTCTAGTGGCTGGTGGGTTATAGTGGATGACTATAGAGGAAGGACAAGGAAAACTCGACCGAGCCATTCTGCATTACATTGTACAGATGTTTGTATTCTTTTGAAAATGGCGAATCCATGGTATTTATACTTTTCGTCACCATGATTCACGATAATTCCATCTAAACCAGATTGATAAAAAAAGTGGCCTGTTTCTTTTTACGCCCGTTGTTTCTTTTCCTGGTCTTGCGAACCTGCCAAAACGTAAAAGTATGGGGAAAATGCGCCCGCAGGAGAAAATGTTTCCCGTTAATTTGCTTTTTTTTTTCCTGCTCTTTTTTTCCCGTTATTTCTAGAGCTATGGACAGGGTTCCCTAGGGCTGTGCGGGCGTTGACCATGAACCAAACATCAATACACAACTTCACTGGTCTACTTCCTTCCTCCAATAACACGTCTCCTTCCATTCCCATCGGAGTGGTGTTCCTTCCTATTTCCTGACGTAGTTCATTTGGTTGTTTCCTTCTCCATGAATTCACGGATCGTGACTGCGTACAAAAGCATGTAAGAGCGCCACAGCCATACTTGACACGGGACTCTCCATCTCTGCCAATTAGCCCGTCGGCCACATTTGAGGAAAAGAGAACAAGAAAAGCTTGCCACCTGTAGTAGAATCCATCTTACTTTTCTGACTTTCCCCGCACCCCCTAGACTAGAACTTCGCTCGACTTCCCAAACTTGGCGAACGAATCCTAGTCCATCGGCCGTCTTAGGCCCACATTAGTCCAGCCAAGGCCCCGCCCAGACCAGTGTTCGCCGGTGCATGGCGTGTTCCCATTACATAAAACGCTGGACGTCGCTCTGTTTTTTCGCCCGCTGCTACGCTCGAGCTACTGTTCTTGTTATCTCACAGTTTTTGTCGCCCACACGTTTCCATTGAAAATCGCAACTCTTCCTCCTTGCGCCCGCACTGCAGCTTGCGATATAGTCTTGTCAATTTTCTTGACACACCAAAAAAAACCTGCTATCCATTGTCTTGTCTTTGCTGATCGTTATTGGCCCGATTTTTTCTACCTATTTTGCGCTTTCTTATTTTTGTTACGTTTGAGTTGAGAGACGCCAGTTTGTCAACGGCCCTGCATCTAGAGATCCCCGTGCCTGGTCTTGTCTGAAATCCGCCATCGTGCTATTATACTGTGAGCTGATTTGTCCATCAAATAAGCTTCGACCAGTATCACCATCATCGCCCTTGCTATTGACGCCATACATACTCGAACACGAGTTCTTTGGTGATCGATCGTCGATTGTTTGTTAGACACCCCTGGACTGTCGTCTATAGTTCATCGCTTCGACAAGAGTAGTTCGTCGCTTCCCGTCAAGTAGTTCGTGGCATCCCGGAGACTACCGGCTCCACTAACTGCCGTCTGTTCCTTTATTTGGTTCCTGATTTTGTTACCTCATTGTGGTTCTTGGTTCCGCATTTAAGGGAACTTTACCAGAATCCACGCTAGTAGCCTGTCGTGTCGTTAAAACGCCGTCCGTTTGTCACCACGGGCCCGGCTCCGCGAATTCTCCGATCCTTCACATCTGCATCTTAGGACTCGGCAACTACCTGTCCTCCCACCCATATCAGTGTGTTGTTTCACATTAGACATACTTGAAGTTGTCTAATAACCGTCCGTCAATTCAAGGTTGTAAACATTGCACCAACTTCATCGTCACATTTCCCTTTTTGGTTCTTATAGACCAACTGACTTTTGGTGACGTCTCTTTTTTTCCTTTTTATTTCTGTGCCTCGTGCGTTGCGCCCGCAAAGCATCAGATTTTGCGCCCGCAGCTACCAAAACCCGACGTCACACACGCCGCTCGCTTCCGTCCGGCAAGGGTAAAATAGGCGCCACCCAAAAAAAACCTTATTTTTCCTTTTTGCATTCACAAGTTGTTGTGACAAACGGAACTTGCCCGCTAGGCTCCGCTCCGTAGCTTCGGTCACTTCTGTTGCTACTAACGTGGGTACTTGCGGTTTCTGTCTACCCCACAATCAACACATAAAATCAAGACCATAAAAGCGTCTGGTCGTGTCACCAAAATCTTAGACACATCCAGTGGAAGTAACGAACCTAGTAGCTAGGCTTCGTCAGTCGTCGTACAACTTCATCCTGCATCCGCTTTGCAAACACTTGACCCCCACTCAAAACCTAAAAGAGTAAAGCGGGTCCTTCCATCAACTTCATCCATCAACTCGCTATCACGTAACTGCACGTGGAGCCATCAACACGTGCTTACCGATTTCGGTTGTTGCATACTTGTGCATCGATCGATTTGGTCTGGAACATATCATAGTGGAGTTCCAATAAACATGTCTATTGCGCATAGACGCCCATCAGCGAACGGCCACACTGGTGAAGATTCAATGGGATCTAGCCCCGAAGCTGAACATAACATGGCATCGGGTATGACTCCTGCTAGTGTCAACAACGGTGGTGGTCCTCTTGGTCAAGATGCTCCTCAACCTAAGCGCAAGGGTGGACGTAAGCCTGTAAGTTTTATTGACATAGTCTTGTCTGATTTGCTTCCTCGTTTTACTTGACTGGGAGTTAGTTGTATGGCGACACTTGCTAACATGAACATAGATTTATGCTACTTCAGAGGAACGTAAACAGCGTAACCGCCAAGCACAAGCGGCCTTCCGCGAGAGACGCACCGAGTATATTAAACAACTAGAGGAGCGTATCTCCATTCATGAGAACAACCTCCAGAGTCTCCAAGCCGCCCACCGTAATGCCGCCGACGAATGCTTGATGTTGCGATACAAGAACTCTCTTCTTGAGCGTATCCTACTCGAAAAGGGTATCGACGTCCAGGCCGAGCTTCGTGCCAAAACTGGCAGTCCTAGCCTTGGACCTACTCACATGCCTCAGAACATTGTCCAACCTCCACCACTCCAGCGCACCATGATGTCCCGTCATGGCCATGCCCGCCGTCCAGGGTCCATCGCCGCCAAGATGGAGGCTAACTCGCTTAACGCTCTGCCGCCACCACTTCACGGAATGGGCAACGGAACTATGGCGTCGCCTCGGAATGTCCGTCCACCACCTTCATCTAACCACTCGAACTCACCATCGGCATCGGGTAATGGGTTTGGGGGAAACAACGGACTTTCTCCTGTAGGATCAGACATGATGTCTCGTGCTTCGGCTAAGAACCATATGAGCCCGATGCATTCGATCCCCGGCCAGAACCACATGAACCAGGCTGTTCAATCGGCACACAGCCATGGTCGTCCAGCACACACGTCGTCATACTATCCCACCCCGGGATTCCAAAACCACATTGAGCAACTTGGTAAGTCTTCACCTCTGAACATTTCACATCACGAAAAGTATACTAACCTTAGCAACAGAGCAAGAATACGACTCACAAAATAACATGGTCGATGACTCCGATATGGACCGCCCTACCAACACACCAACCGCTCAGTACGGAGCATTCTCAAATGGGGCCAACATGATGCCTTCACCTGCATCAACTCGTGGTTCTGGGGCTCCTAACCATGACTCTATGCAATCACACCACACCAACAACGTCCACCAAAACCACAACCAGTCCCGTGTTCAACAGCAATCCGTCCAACAACAGTCTGTCCAACAGCCCGTCCAGCAAACTTCCCACCAAGGAGCCCAGGGTCAACAGCCCAACGGACAAGTCGCTAATGCCGGCCAACAAGGCGCTGGTGGCCAGTTCCCATCGATGACGCAACTGCTGGACTCGGGGATGGAGTGGGATCCGTTTGGCTTGAGTGCTAGCATGGCTTTCCCCACACCTTTCACCTTTGACCAAAGCAATATGCGGTAATATGTTGATTTTTGTTTGTATAATAATGTCTATGTACGAATTTTGTTTCTGGAGTTGTTGGGATGTTTTCGTTTTATTCTCGTAAAAGTTTGGCGGCTTATATACCCATTGTTTTTGTTTTATTTTTTATCATTTTGCTGTCCTTTTTTCCATAAGCGATACCCTGGTATGACGTTGAGTGTTCGGCACTCTTGTTGTGTCCGTTGTGGGACTGTATTGTTGGATTCGGTTCTTTTTACCTACATAGATTACCGGCTCCACTATTAATGAGTTTGGTTTAGCCCAAAAGTTATTTTTGTTTAAGCATTTTGAATACACTATTTCATTGTGTATGTTGTATCCACTGTACATTATTTGGGTTCTTATTGAGAGGGGATTTCACAATCTAAATGCTAGTTATTCTTGCCGTGAATGATGTGTTCTAATGCAAGACTAGTCCCATTGAACAACCTTTGATACCATCACTCAAAGAGCTGCCTCCTTCGGGATATAACTTGACTGGCCACCTATAGATAGACCCTAACGTAACCCATGACGATCCCGTGTTGCAACCCGTTCGTCCGGTTCGTCAAGAGCTTGCGCCACACAGACTGCTGATGCAAAACTGCGTCTAGATTGTCACGAAGCTCCCAAAAAGGCAAGCGGAGGAAGTAACACATCGTAGGGCTTGGACTACATTGGTTTAGGCCAAAAACGCCACACACAATTCTGTGGTATGCAGGAAATACAGTGCGGGGTCAAACGCCACAGTGCGACGTATACAGTGTTGGAGCATTAATGTGGGTAGCGCCACACCGGGAGCCCTACTAGTGAATTCACCAAAATTGTGTGAAATTGGGAAAAATTGGCCGGGATGGGAGGGCCGGGGTTTAGCCGATGAAGAGAGGCTTTGTAAGTGGGTGGGACTCATGGCCGGATTTGGCGATTTGGGGCCCTTGCAGGAAGAGCCAAAATGAGTGCTTGCAGATGGGTATTCGCCTATGCTACGGGGACAGCCAACGATTGGGCAGGTATTGCATGACTGGGTAGAGAGTTGTGCAAGTGACTGCCCGGGGGAGTCAAGAATCACGGAAATCCGAGGGAAAGAACTTGAAAGTTTTGGGGAAGGAGATGGACATTGTAGGCGGTGTTTAGTGTATGGATATAGAGAAAGCCACTGGAGGAGGCGGCTAAAATAGCTATTAGCAGCTGGAGATAGGGAAAGAGCAAGCAAGAATGACAGGAACAACAGTGAAGGGCAGAAAAAAAAATTATAGCCCACGCCCCTGCAGAAAAAAATCCATTCCTGAGAATCTTTCTCGCTTGTCACTCAGCCAAACCCACTCTTCTCTTTTCCAAGTCTCTTCTGTTTCCACCTTCTCTCTTTTCTTTTATATCTCATCCCCCCTCCACCACCTTGTGACTTTTTATACACTCCGCCTCCTAGGCGTTTAAACAAGAAACAAGAGACAAAATGTCGGTTGTCTCCAAGGTACGTTTGCTGACGAAATGCTGCTGTTGTTCTTGTGGTTGTTGTCATTGGAGAGTGGGCTACCCCGCCCGATGACTGTTGTGTTGTTGATGTGTCATGGCTGGTAGACAGAAGGCTTTGATGGTGACAGCTTGCTGTTGAATTGACTTGAGACTTTGATGTGAGCTACTGTCGATGGTTCGCCTCATGGTACAGACTATAACTGCAGGACTTCGGATGTACAGACAACACAAGAACAACTTGGGCCAATGATGTATTGTTTGACTGATAACTAACATGAATTGTTTTAGAACCCCTTTGACCTGCTCGGTACGTTTGAATGACTATACGACATGTTCGTATCGGCCGTGATTCGATTGCTTCCGGTCTCTTAATCTCCGCCTCGACGACGCTGGAAATAGCGGGGTCATGTGTTGTGCCGAATTCAACCACTTATGGTTTGGCGCTAAAAGAGACCATACATGTTTGAGTTGAATTATGCCGATAGTCGACTACACTGTTTGAATCCTTGGTGTTGTCCAACACCAAAACCATCTACAGATGATGAAGATTGATGTGGCATTGTGGTGTGGTCAGCCGATTCTACATTTTTGCTTTCATTTTTGGAATGGTGGGACAGGTGCGGGGCACGGCCATTGTAGATTCTCAGTGGGGCGAATATCTGCTGTTATGACCAAGGTTGCGTAAAGTAATACTAAGCACGGTCATCAGTGATGAGCTCGACATGGAGTGCAGTGTACTCCAGGCGAAACATGCAAGATACGAGGATTAAGAGGCAAATGCAATTGATGTCTCGGCTATGCGAAGATGTCCTGTCATACCATGGAGGCATTGACTAACCCAATACAGGCGACGGCGACGCCCCTGCCGCTCCCGCCCCCGCCAAGAAGGAGGCCCCCAAGGCCGCCGCCGCCCCCGCTCGCCGTGGCAACGAGGGTGCTTTCCGCGACAAGAACGCTGGCCGCGAAAACAACCGCAACAAGCCTACCACCGAGGGTGAGGCTCGCCGCCCCCGTGGTGGTGCCCGTGGTCCCCGTGGTGGCCGCGCTCCCCGTGAGCGTGACGACCGTCACTCCAAGTCCGTCGGGTAAGTTTTTGGAGACGCTGTGTTATGTTTTGTGAGATGAGTGTATTTCTAACCTGTTATCATAGTGGCCCTGGCGAGAAGCAGGCTGACAAGGCCTGGGGTGCCAACGAGGGTAACGCTGAGTTGAAGGACGAGATCGCCGGTGAGGAGATCGCTGCCGCCGACAAGGCCGAGGAGGAGACCGCCGAGGCTGCTGAGCCCGAGGAGGTCCAGAAGTCCTTCGAGCAGTTCCTTGCCGAGAAGGCCGCCAAGAAGGCCGCTCTCGGTGACATTGCTACCATCCGCCAGGCCAACGAGGGCTCCAAGGGCAACAAGAAGTGGGAGTCGGCTAAGCCCCTCGAGAAGGAGGAGACCGATTACTTCACCGCTTCCGGTGGCAAGGCTGTCCGCCAGCGTGAGCGCAAGGCCAAGCAGACTATTGACATTGAGCCCCGCTTCGTCGAGACCGAGCGCACCCGTGAGCCCCGTGGCGAGCGCAGCGACCGTGGTCCCCGTGGTCCCCGTGGTGGTGCCCGTGGTGGTGCCCGCGGTGGTGCCCGTGGCGGTGCCCGCCCTGCCGGCAACTCTGCTCCCCGTGCCAAGCAGGCCAACATCAACACCAAGGATGAGGCTGCTTTCCCTTCCCTGGGTGCTTAAATGTCTCGTTACGACGAGATGAGCTCTTTGGATTAAACTGCTGTTGATGACATCTTCTTTTTGGAGATGGTGTTGATGGTGCATGTCTGTCTGGGGAGGCTGTTGACGCGGAGAGAATAAAAAGGTCATGTAGCTCTCTGGTGTGACAGCATCTTTGTTTTCTGTAACTGTTTTGCAAAGACAAGAACCTTGGGCGTACGAGATGGCCGTAAAAGGCTGTCACATATGATTTTGAGTGGTGGGATATTGGAAAAGAAACCAGTGTTTCGTTGTTTTGGTCATTATGTCTGGCTGACTGGATAGTTTGCGGGCGTTCGTTCAAGTATAAAAGAAGCGAAGAAAGAAAAAAAAAATTTAACAAATCAACAATATGGTTTTGTGGTGACTGATTGTATTGTGTTGTAGTTTATGATGTAAGCAATTAATGTAGAACGAAAGTGTTGTAGGTAAGGGAATATAGACGAGGTTGTCGTCCAAAGAAGACGTATAGACTGGTGTCTGTTTTGTTGTGATCAGTATGCATACAAGTTGGTCTATGTCTACGCAGACCAAGTATCTGCCTATTGAACCTTGTCATACTATCCAAGCTCATCCTCAACCGTCAAATAGTCAATGGAGACCTCCCACGGGATATCTCGATAGATCATGTGTCTGACACGACAGGCGTGGACGACACCCCGGGTCGACACAGATGGACTGGAGGGTTCTAAGGTAGGGCTGGATACCGGGCGGTAGCGTAAATGTCGGGGCCGATTGAGATAGATGGCAGAACGACCAATACTAACCTCCTTGTACCCCCATTCAGGCAATACGTACCTTTCTCAAACCTATAAATCCACGACTATATAGCCGAGTCACCAGAGGGATCCCCGGTCGAATTACAAGGCAGGCAAGGGTGACGGGGATGTCATTGGCCCTGATACCTTGGATGTGTGGAGTGTTTCGGGCTTTGAAGAGTCCAGAGATGGCATTGACGCTGTTTCTGGGAGGGACAGCGTCTGTTGAGTGACTTGTGAGGATCTCCAGCACGGGGTTGACTTCAGGATAGCAGTGGAGAGAGAGGGGAAGGGCATTGACGGAGTGGTGGTAGACTGTGTTTGAACACGTGATGTGCCAGGTTACTTCCTTATGGGCCATGGGTATCTGTTTATAAGAGAGGGATTCCGTTTGTACTGACCACCCTTGGTGTAACCAGTCAGGTCGGTCGATCGCAGGGTTCTAGGTATTCCAGTTCTGTGCTTCCCTTTGGACGTCCATTGTACTCTCAGTTTGACGCGCCATCCCATAAATTTCAGTCATCGTGCCATTTGCACTGCTTTATCCGGAGGGCTATTCTGGATGATGCCAGATCTATCTGCTTAGATGTCTAGATCATCCGCGAGAAGTACACAGTTGTATAGTGTGCATATCGAGGGACCGTGTCATGGGTGTTGGCTCAGTTTTTGTGAAGCACTGGTAGTACGTACCTCTGTTTCCCGTTGCTCACCGCCAACGAGAAGAAAGGTTTTCAGACGTGGTTTACGCTGCGGGGGAGGTAGCCTGGGTTTCCATATCTGATGATTTCAAACATTGCTAGTTCATTATCTTGTGATATAAACGTCGAGATCCTTGAACTAGCAGTGTACACATTCAACAGTCGAACCTGTATTCCTCCGAATGCTATTATCACCACACCAGTATATCAGAAATGCAACATTGTTGCTAGACCTGTCTGCTACATAAAACGATGTCCAACTATGGAAGCAAAGGCCTCTCCGACCCATGTTGCTGTCGTACTATTGCCGTGGTTGGAGTCGGTGCCACCCGGAACCCACTGATCATTGTCCGGATGTGTAAAATGGGCGACCGCAGCGCGGGACCGAACAAAGCCACGGGCCTAATCGTAGGGCCTAGGAATATGAACATCATCATTGTAGGGCATCTCGACTAAACGGACAATCAATGAGATAAGGAAACTATCAGAAGGAACACTAAAACAAAGATACTGACGATTTGTATTGACAGCTATGAACATACTCCTCCGAATACCCCAGAACAGACCACCAAGGGAGGCCATGATGTCCCCAATCTCACAACGATACCACTATCTTGCCAAAATACTCACCGTCGGCCACAGGTGAGACGACGAAGCAGAATGCGACAACAACTAATTCGATCCCCGCAGGCTCACTAATGGATGACATAAGTCTGATACAGCGGGTTGCTTGCACGGGAGGCACGGCCGTAGTATACTCCGTTGACTGGCTTTTGCTTGGTGGCTGCCTTTACATGAGAACTCCTAGGGCTGTTCAATCTGGGTGTTTCGCAGCCGCTGGTACGTTCTAGCGTGTTCTCCGGAGGTTTCTTGTGCCCGCGGTGAATATTGGAGTTGTGAAGTCGGAAGCTTTTATACCCGCGTTTTTTGGAGTGTAGCCGGAGACGGAAAGTCTTCAGCCGTGTCATGCTCTGGATTGCCATAGGGCGAATCCACGCAACGCTATAGAACTCGGTGGGGTACCCCTTGATTTCGCCATAGGGGTCAGCGATGCCCACACGGCTCGCGTGGATTACATTTGGACTTGTAGGTTCATTAGGTGCCGGAATTGGCTTAACCAGAAGATAATAGTTGTCCGCGCACGTACCAGAATGAGAAAGCCCCGAGAAAAGGTTGACTCGGATACACTTGGACTTGGGGATTTGAGCCGACATGTTAACCATGGACTGGGTCATTGGATCTTTCCGTGAGCGATGAGGACCTCTAGCAAGAACAACTAAATGTTTATCACTCAACCCATCCACAAAATTCTTGTTAAGACCCATGCGCCGAATTAAAGAAGCTCGCTTGGCCATTGGAGTCAGGTCGTGTAACATGGGAGCTGATTTGTAGACTTTGAAACTGTTGTATGTACCAGCCCAGTTCGTAGAGGGGAACTTGTAAGCCCAAGACCACGTGGGGAAAGCATCACACCTGGTTCCCGTGACACCATCATGATCTCTCTTCCACATCAAGCTTTGTCTGATTCTTTGTGTGCTGATCCCATAGATGTGTTCAACTCCTTTGGCCTTTAAAAACCCTGATATGGCGTTAAGTCTATCAATAGGATACGCCAAAGAACGACCAACGTATGATCTTAGAATCAGAATGAGAGAACGTGTGATAGCCGAGCAACAGTCATCATCAGGTTGAGGTATCTGCCCAAGTGCCACATGATGATATGTAACGGTTGGGCAGTTTATATGCCAGACAAGGGTGAAATCTGTCATGTAAAGACGCCGAGGGGAAAGATGCTCTTCTTGTAGTGTCCATCCTCGTTTACACCACTCAGGATCATATTCAAAATTTGCATAGTTCCATTGATCTATGGTGCCTCCAATGTTTTCGAAGTCGCTGCTAAAAAATGATCGCCCAAAGTTACGACTATAACCGTACAACCCCGAGTTGATATCTTTATCCATTGCGCAGATAACCGTCAACCACGAGTTGGCGTAAATGTCTCCCATTGCGTGAATTTGTTCGGCCTTTTCCAAGTTGTCGCCTTGAATAATACAGTAGCGGTCAACCCAGATGTATGGAATGCCGAGGTCCTTGGCCAGCTGCATACAGTCATACAGAGTTCTGGACATGGTTTTTTTGGATAGAAACCCAGGCGTCATAAATTGAGATTCCTTCTTCTTGGTCAACATGTTGAGATCGTTTGAATCCCATCGGTAGCTGATGGCCGAGTATTTGACGTGGACATTCCCAATGTGGACGACGCATTGCCTTTGTACATCAATAAGACGGAATGAATCGGGGAACTCTAGAGAAAAAATTAGCTTGGGACATCAGCAATGGCATCACGTGGCTTACGACTATGATGTGTATCGGAAGATACTGTCAAACTTTGTGAACGCTCTTCCAAGGATTTGTCTAGCACACCCTTCAGAAATAAAGCATCAAATCGAAATTTGTCGCACATGACGTCGATCTGCTTATCAGTACTTCGTAGGGGTATCTCCAAGTCTCCGGCGTACTCATGCCTTGGCTGCTTTTCTCCCTCCAAATACCATTCCCATGAGAGCGGAACCTGAAGGCGATCGCCCAGGAATTCGAATTCGTATCTGTAGTTATGAAGAAGGTTCAGCATAACTGATTTCACCGCAACCTTTGCACCGATGTTGGATATCCCATGCAGCCGCTCAACCACAGCCCGTGCTATGTAAAGACACATTGAACATCCGCATGTCAGTCCAAGTCGTGCTAGGACCTTGCCATCTGTCTCCTTGAGGAATATGTTCCATGGTTTTCGTTCCTTGATCTGCGGCGGTTGTGGCACAGAAAGCAGTTGCTGTATATCCGAGTCTCCAAGTGTCCACCACTTGGAATTTGTTGGTCGTGAGCCGCCGACAGGAAATATCTGGGCATACACCTCACGGCCGTCTTCATCCAAAGTGGTTTTGGTATTTCGTTGCATGTACTCCTCGTTGCAGGATTGACACCATTTAACTACCGTATAGCCAAGAAACATGTCAATACATGCCGCGCACCAACCTTGGACTTTGCCGACTTCTGTAGCGGCTCGACGATTATACTCAGCACACGTCTCGCCAAAGTTATTATCTTCCTTTACATGTGTAACGTTTTTCGGGGGCTAACTATGTTAGTTTGATACACCAAGGGGACGCCCTGCAAATATATTTACCTCGCCAACTTCGTCATAGAAGGTCAAGGCATAGATACGTTGGTATTTCGGACATATATCTATAAATCTCAACTGGAACATTGTTTCGTCTTTGTGAAGTTTAATCCGCGGTGGTCAGCTGAGGAGACCAAGTTTGTTGTTTTCCACGATAATGAAAAACGTCTAAATATCAGCAAGCCTAGTAAACATGCTTTTGGGCTGATGCAACTTAGGCCTTTTAGAACCTGCATAAACGTGCGGGGTATGGTTCACTCAATCTTACGCCTCTAAAAGTATAGAGGAGTCTTCCAATAAATATGCAGGTTGGCGGGCATAGTTACAATGAAACCTCCCCAAATAGACAGCCGGCACCTCGTAGCATGTTTAATCAGTACTAAAAGCAACACCATCTCGCCATGGTCGCTACTATAATACTACAACACATTGGAATTTGCTCTCGGCGCCTTTTAGTGTTTTTTGGCGGTAACTTCAAACTTGTTCAAACTCATACATGTCAAAATAGCAATCAAAGACACGGAACAACATCATACAGAAATTACGACTACCGGAACACTGAACCAAAAATACAGGTCATAAAGCTCTGCACAAGAAGCTAACGATACCACACAAGATAGTCTTCAATGCCACTCCATTCCCTAGGCCTGCCGGTGAGGGAGCAGCTTCCGCTCTGTTGCTCGGCCAAACGAGCAATCTGTTACTCCAACGACTTTTATCAGTTCTCCCACGTCAAAATTGCCTATGATGCTCCACCATACTGCAAGGCAAAGTCAGGCGACCAATAATGATTCAGATCTCGCGACTCCTTATGTCATGAACAGCCTACCTTGTTGTAGATCGTACTACTCTGAGAATGCTGCCTCTAGAGCAGGGCAGCCTGTTAGCAGGCAGATCCCTGTAATGTATAGTTTAGGAAACTGTGGCTGAACAGCCACTGTGGCGTAAACCTAGTTCATGCTGACATGCTCTGTGACGTAATCACTCAGTCTCTCTCCCTTAGATGCAGAGAACTGTGAGTAGTTATGGGGTAGGATTGATAGTAACAGTAATCACTTAACGTATATCTTGGTTAAAACCGTGTTGTTGTTGTATTCTTCTGTCTAGAATCGTTTATGGAAATGTTCATTAATGTCAAAGGTATACCCCGCATGGCTAATGTACCCCCTTTATCCCATACATTAAACACATCCTCTATTCCAGTCTGCCAAGGACTGTCCACGATTTACATACACACGCAAGTTCAAAATCAATACTTTCTTACAGCACTACGACAATAACTCCATCACTGTGTAAGGTTCAACGCAACCCTGGGAGATCAAGTGAGGTCTTACACATGTACACTACAAGGTTCCCTAGTCAGTCAAACTAGTCTCTAGACCTCTGAATTCAATATATACACTTCACTAGACATATCAAGTAACGACGTCACCTTCTCCACCCTACTACCAAAACAACCGCCAACATGACAACATTAAACGCACTCATCATCCAAAACGGTACACCAACAGCCAAACTATCAAACCCCCAACCGCCACCCTTCGTCAACAACAGAATCGCCAACCCGCCACACCACGAATAAACCCCCGCAATAGACCCTTTCATCTGTTTCCGCGAAGACTCCACGACATCCACATTCCCGTCCAACAACGGGGTTTCCTCCGAGGTGGTCTCCCCCGCCGACACCTCCGCCGACATGACACCCCGGTTAATTGCATCCAAACTACACACAATCGCTCCAATCTGCGAAACCCCCATCAATGAAACAACAACAAGTATCCAAGCTGAGCCACCCCGTCCCTCGACATCCTTCAACTCCGGACTCTTCAAGAACGGAAACCCGCCAAACCCGAGAATTCCACACCCCGCAGAGACAAGTAACGGCCAATTCCACCGTCCGGATTTACCCACAAGATATCCAAAAACCGGGGCGCAAAGTAACGCTACGGACTGCGCTGTGCCGGTTAAGATGGCGGAGAGGATATATGCCGTTCGACATTCCTTTTTGACGTCGGGAGAGGGGTCGTGAGGTGACGTATGGCAGAAGCCTTGGTTGATGAAGAAGGTGTTTACATATAGAGGAATGAAAAGAGAAACGGCCACAGTGGAAGCCCGGGCCACGAAACCACCGATATACGCAAGACCGATGTTCTCATCCCGTAAACCCAACGAGATAGCCTGTCGAAGTAGCTCCTTGTAAGGTCTTACATCCCCTCTATCTGTCTTCACAAAGACCATTTTCCACCCTTTCTTCTCTTCCCCTTTCAATCCCCGAAGACCCAAGCATACAACCAGAGAAACTCCCAACGCGATACACCCAACAACCTGGAAACTTGCAGCGACAGCATCACCCTGCGACAGATCCGGGAAAGTAGCAAAGTATGCCGGGAGTGGAAGAAAGACGGATAACGCTACCAAGGCGCCAAGCCCCGTGAACAGACCGACTAGGCCGGCGAGAATTGCGGGGTTCCGGGGGTTACTGGTGGAGCTTAGCGTGGGGAGAATAGCTGTGACCATTGTTGCACTAGACATGTCAGTTAACATTTCCCCCACAAAAACACATGATAAAACTCACGTCGCAGTCGCCCCCAAAGCAAAGAAAATCCTCGCCATCAATAATCCCGGATAAACCTCTTTAACAAGCACAAATGCCCCGGCAAGTGCTAACCCGACAATAGCATATCCCAGCGTCGCTACCCAGCGAATCCCAATACGATCGGATAAAAGACCCCATAGTGGACACATCAACAAGGCGACAACCTCATCTGCGAATCCTATAGTCCCCACGACATCGCCGATTCCAGATTTCAACCCGAGCCTGTCGGTAATAAGGAAGGATAACGCAGAGTTAAGGAACACCAAGAACGAGATGGAAAATAAGGAAATGAAGAGGAGATATGTAGCTACATGAGCTGTGGTCGTCTTCGATGACAACGGTAAATACCGATGAAGAAATATATCCATTTTAATTGAAGCCTGCTTCATAAATCGAATGGATACATCTGATAAAAAACATCCGACCCGAGACAATCAAGACACCAAAAACGCGCTTAAACCCATGCACATGTACAAAACAAGCTATGGCTACACAACGCTGACTAATAATTCACTCTTTCATTCTACACTACCACGACCATAAAACCTTGTGATGTAAAATCCGCGATCCCAGCCTTTCATATTCCGCGCCCGTAATCCACGAATCATTAGTATCCAGCTTTGCAAAAACGCTAGCCCCCTTCCACGTGACCACCTGCTCATCCATATCCCTCGCACTCCGACTAACGAGGATTTTCTCCGCCAAATCCGGTCTATGACGGCGCAACTTCTCCTCTAACACGTTCGTGAACATGGGGATCTTTGCACCACCACCAATGACCATGACACTACCAAGGAGATCCCGCAGTTTCTTTTCGTCGCCACGAGCCGCGTGTTGAACGGAGGTCATCACGGCGATATCAAGAGGTGCAAGGGGGAGGACTTGGTCGCGTTCCCGGACGATTTCCGTAGCTGAGCGGACGGGGATAGCGGGGGCGGGTGTCTCGTTTCGGACGGAGCCTGGCGCAGGACTTCCCGTTGCGGTGTCCCGGGCAAATGGGTATCCTACCCCTGGCGTGACAGTCCCGTCGGGTCCCGGCGATGGCGCAGATGACCCGCTTGGTGTGCTGGCGGCTAACCCCTCATTCACCTTACTAAGGAAATTGAACGGGGTTCCTCTCTCTTTCACGGGGGTAGAGACGCCATTTGTACCAGTCCCGGGGGCTCCCGAGATAGCGGCGATTGCGGGGTTTACAGCCGCGGACAGTTTCAATGAGGGCTGGGTAAGCGTGAGAATGGCCAGTTGCGCGGTGGAGGTGGGGTCATCTGGACAGTCGGATTCATAGGTATTAAACGACATGTCCAACAAGGCGCGACGATTCCGTAGTTTCGTAGTATTATCAAACAAATTGGGTTCAAAGAAGCCAATGCACGATAAATACGCCTCATCGTACATCTTGGCCTGATACTTCCTCGTAGGCTGATTCGGCGCGCGAACATGGAATGTAAACAACTGTACTGAAACCAAGTTCTGCGCCAACGAACAATGCTTCAGTTTAAGTTCCTCGGCAAGTAACCAGTCGTAGCGTCTCCGTAGGTTAATTTCCTCGTACGGGAAGTTATCGTATAAAAGCATCTTAACCAACGTTTCCGTGACATCCCACCCGCCATATTTCAGATTAATCCGGGAGTCTTCCAAGCAAAGGCCGTCTTCGACACATGTTACTGAGGTCTTTTGAGCACCGACGTCGATTACGCAGGCTTGTGTATACCCCGCGCCAAATGTCGCAGCCATACTTTCCTGGATGAAACAGACTCTTTTGAAGGCGAACCAGTCGAGACAGGAAGAAAGGACTTGTTCAACGTACTTCTTATCGTAGAGATCCGGGATGATGAAAACGCACGAATACCCCTTCAATTGTGCGCGGCTCTGAATTCCAAGCTCATTCCGCATTGCCCGTTCCAGCACCAACTCCAAATCATCATGCAGATGTTCCGCCGTCCCATAGTCATCTTCATTTAGCCAGCCGCGTTGTATCGGCCACCACAGCTTATACTTTGGCGTACTATCATCCGGGATTCTAATGGCTTCGTTCCCCGCAAATGTCTCCTTGCCCGAATCCCCAGAGACATCGGTCCACTCAATCTGCAAGGCATCATTATGCACGGGAATCGACTCTGGCTCTACCCGCCTATTATAATTCGCCACGAGGTCCTTACTATTCGGTAAAACCTTATGCTTATTCGCGCGCATCTCCACCTTGAGATCCTCCGACATCTTCTTGAACCGACGGGACCACTCCTCTCCAAACTTGCCATCCGAATCACCCGCTTCAAAGTTCCGTCGCGGGAGGGCCTCGTGCATTTCAGATTCGGTTTGGGGGGACTTGTGGGCTAGCACCATGGGGACTGTACGGGGTAGAGCGTCGGAGGCGAGACCGATTCGAAGGTTTTGACTGCCGGGGTGCATGACGATGATGCGCGTAGGATCATCTAGGTCTTCATCGTCGGAGGAGTCGAGGTCGTTTTCGTCGGGGTCTTCTTCGGTGGCTGTGGTGGGGTCGTGGGGGTTGTTTGCTTTGGAGAGTTTCTTGTCGCCTTCTTTAGGGACTTTGTCGCGTGTAGAATCTTCGAGGGGACGTAATGCGAGGATTTGGTCATCGCGTTTCATATACTCTCTATCATCGAGTTAGTGACAATCCTCAGTCTCTCTTTCTCTAGTACTTACGTATAGTAATTCTTCTGGTTAATAGGCGGGACATCCGGCCAAATTGTCTGCCTCATCCCATTATCCGTCCGCTCCAAACCTTCCCTCGCCAACACTCTTTCGCTAACCTTGCCAACCATTTCGTTTTTTGTTGTCTATTTCGTGATGAATTGACAAAGTTCTGATGGTAAATAATCTCGGCGCATTCTACAATTGAATCTTGAATCAGGGTCCATTTTCGCGACTTAGGGTTTCTTTGATGACTAACCCTACTGTAAGTACCGATCACTCGGCATGATTGTAAACCTTCATGCACCAATTACATGGTGGAAACAAACTTGCAAGTCTGGTTAAGAACTCTATTAAGCCGGGCGATCATGGCCATGACGACTATCATCGCATCGGTAGTTACGCCACTGGTTGACGTTGCGTGGATAGGTCGGAGGGACCCCACACTAGAAAACGAGGCTGTGAGATATAGCTATAGCTGTATAACATATAAGTTTAAGTCTGTTCAGTCATGACATGACCTCGCCCTCGACAGTCGTCGTTCAGTCACATTGATAAATCACAACTCCCCCCGAAACACTATATTCACACCGCTGTTTGCTTTCATTGTGTACGGTATCTCTTCTTCCGCGCCATAGCCACATGTATAGCCCTCATCCCAACATCAGACACCACCAAGAAAGCATTCTTCGTTCATCCCGTCAAAACGCTCGTAACCAATCCACCCGTACCCGCGCGCCCCGGCAAACCACAGTCCACGACACAACATACATCAACCGTCCCGCCCGTGGTCCGTCATCCGTCACGGTTCCCACGGGAGTAACATGCCATGACATATCTCCGTATCCCGCTTTCTGGCTCCCCACATGTCCCAGTACACAAGGTCGTCAGCCGATGAAAATGAAATCTTACCGCGGCCCATCCTAAACACGTGAAAAACGGCTTCGTCTCTTCCGAAGACTTTTTCTCATTCACCCGATACCTCGTCAAGCCCCTCTTTCCGTTCATCAGACTATTCTATTACCTGTGTGATGTGCGGGGGATCGTCGGGTGTCTCACGTTTAACTGGTCTCAGACTACGAGATAGAGTCTGTGAGTGTTCATAATTGAGCCGTGCATAATTAATACATATATACCCTAGTATGCACAATTTTTTCAACAAGCCATGCGCAGTGGATCACCACTGTCGAAACTCACCATGGTGTAGTTGGTTATCACGTTCGACTGTAACTGCAAGTTTGCCATCGAAAGGTCACCGATTCGATTTCGGTTGGTGAGATCATTTTTTGGCGGATGTACCACGAGCGAAGATGGGATGAAGAAATCAGGCTTCCTGCATCTTGTCATACTTTTTTTTTTGAGAACACGGGAGATGGATATGTCGTGAACAATGACACGGGTGACTGGGTGAAGTGAAGAACCTACCTGTTACAGATATATAATGATGGGTTGAATACATGCAAACCCTAACAAACATGGGTATGGAATCAGATAACCAAGAATGTCGAGTCTTGTGAACTAACAACCAAACCAAGTCGGAAGAAAACAAAAAGGAAACATTGTAGGATGTTTCTTGACGTCTTTTCCGGTACTGACAAGTTCTACATAAGTTCCTTTATGCCTTTGTGTTTTTCATGCGAGCTGATTATAGCCAGGTTATGATCTGTGTCTTTTTGGAATTGTCTGGTTCGGAAGGTCCGACATGAGGTGTTAGTGGACGAAGAAACTGGGACGTGAGGTGTTTGTAGGTTTGTTAGAGTCTATTGTTTTTGATGTCTAGTGGCAACTGTAATTTCCAAGTACTTGGGTTCTGTACCATGTTGAGGATACATGGAGGGATAGTTTCTTGTAGACATGTTCATCCGGTACTGGTCTGGTTGAAATCATCTTGTCTGTACCTGCATGAATGAGCAACCGTCATCATGCACACTCTAGGCATTAACATTGTTTGTTTATCGTGAGATAGATGATCGTGGGTTATGATATACAGATACACATAACTTTGTCTCAAAATCCAGGTACCCAACTCCCACCAAACAGAGTCTTGTCTGAACCCAAAAAGCTTAACGTTTGACTCGCCCCTCGCCTCAAGAAAAAAAGCGTCAACCGGGCGTCCATTGTAACCTTCCAATCCAGCGAACCAAAGTCTTTGACGCACAGAACACGGTACGTGCAGAGTATTCTCGTCCGTCTTGAATAAGCTTGATACGGTACCCCGTATGTACAATACAATAGACTCATCCCATTCTTGGAGTTGACTGATTACCCCGGGTTCATCGGGTTGGATAAAATGGATGGACATTCATAACTTCAGACGTGCATTGGTAGAGTGTAAGGTTTAGTTTTTTTAGGGTCCTTGCGACGATGAAGGAGACAAAATTAACTTTGTTTGAGATGGAGACTGTGTATGAGTTTTGAGATTTGAGTTTCTATGAACGATAGACTCAAGATATCTATGTACATACCAGTTCCTACAAACCAAAACAATCGAGATAAAGATTCAAAATCTCATATACTACTTATAGATCTTCCGAATTCTATTCTCTCTATTAAAAAAAGTAACCACCCCACTTGACTTTTGTCTTTTTGAACCCCCCACCCCCAATCCTTGACGCCGGCTCAAACCCCGGTCTGTCCCTGATACCCCCCACCCCCCCGTCGTGTCTCACGTTTGTACAGACTGTTTCTTGTCAAAATCACACCCCTTCCTCGGCCGTGTAGTAGTAGTGTAGTAGCAGTGTAAGAGATAACATCTATACATATACCCAAGGAGACCACTTTCTTTTTTGAAAAAATGACTTGGTGTTTTCCTTTGGATAGATTCGTTTCTTTTGCCTGTCTTGTTTGTTTTTCATTCTTTTGATTTGATTTCATATACTACTACTTTCACTTTTATCTTGGATTTTTATACATCATTCATTCACTTATCTTCCAAAATGGACTCTGGAGAACCCATTCTGTAAGTATCTTCCGATTCATCTACACTGTCGACCCCCGGACTAACACCTTTAAAGCCAACAACCTACGGCGAATCAACTCGACCATTCTCAGTCTCATTCCCATTCCAACCCACCCAATATGTCCCCTACACATCCCACAAAACAGGAAGCCATGCCCGTATCTCCTGCCGTATGGCAAACTCCCATCTCCACTTCCCGTCCCAGACCCGCTACCGAGTCCTTTCCTTCATGCTGCACCGATGAATATCCCGCAATTCCCGCTTGGGATTCATCTACTCTCTCGTTACAACAAACCCCTAGTGATGCCATGTACCCTTCTCGTCCGGTTTCCATGCATCAGGAGTTCTTCACTCCCGGTCCTTCAGACTGTGGAATGTCTCCCTATGGTGTCCTTTCTACAAAGGCTTCAGGAACCCCCGCGTGGTCTGGTAGAAAGGCTGATGAATCTTTTGAGTTCCCTGATATGCAGATTGGTCAGGCTTATACGGCTGATGAAGCTATTCCTATTTTGGATTTGAGATTTCAACATGCTCATGGTGCCGATATGGCTCATGATATGGCTAGCAAGAGAATTTCCGGCTCGTCATTCACTGCTTCCACCAACGGGACCTACTCTGATATGCACTACGATGACTTCTCCAGCGCCATGTCCGAAGCTCCATCTCTCACTTCCGACTACCACGCTGCTTCCAACCGTACTTCTCTCTTATCAAACTGCACTCAACTTTCCCCCGTCAACTCCCCCAGACTCACCGCCCAAGGAGGTCGTTCCGAGCTCGTCCGTACCCAAAGCCGCGGCCACGCTTCCCCATCTCCCCGTCCCTCCAGAACAGCCCCATACAGTGTCGACGTTGGTAGAAATAAGCGTTGGTCTACCGGGTCCTACGGTACCCAACAGAGAGCTAGAGCCGCTACCTACAGCAGTAACATCTATCAACCCCAGCAACAACCCGATATGTTTGGTCCCAGAATCACCGCTAGACCGGAACCTGCTATGCCCAGTCCTATGCACATGACCTATGGAATGCCAGCTCCTCATCAACCAAACCCATACATGATGGCCCCCAACCAATTCCGTCACAGTATGCTTCTTCAAAGCCAACTACCATCTCAAGGCTTCCCCGAGATGCCCACTGCTTTCCAAGCACCCCCGCTCATGTCCCACGGTGGTCTCTTCAGAATGTTGCAAAGTAACGGAGACCCATACACCATGCACCCACACTACACTGATCTCTCCGATCCACCAGACCTGTACTCCGCTCTCCAAGAAGATCAAATACCCCCACCACCCGAGGACATGAACCCCTCCGACCCCGACCTCATTCCTCACGAGCAGGAGCTCCGTTTCGAAGGAGACCTGTACACTCCCCGTTGGGTCCGCGGTCACGGAAACAAGCGTGAAGGATGGTGTGGCATATGTAAGCCTGGTCGCTGGCTAGTCCTTAAGAACTCCGCCTATTGGTACGACAAGTCCTTCACCCACGGCATCAGCGCTACAACTGGATCTCCCTTCCAACAACCACTTGAAACCCGCCGGATGGACGGAAACCCCGACGTCTGGGAAGGTCTCTGCGGTAGCTGTAACGAATGGATTGCCCTAGTATCGTCTAAGAAGAAGGGCACCACATGGTTCCGTCACGCATATAAATGTCACACGCACCCGAAAATCAAAGACGCTCCTAAACGCAGACGGGAAAGTAACCAGAACAGGGCCCTCGCTGCCTCCAGTATGGCCAAGAATAAGCCGGTACAAACAGCCAGACCAAACGATGTTTCGGCGCCTCCTGTCCCGGTTATCCCGGCGCATTTACTTGACGGGCAACGAGGATATCCACAAGCGAGGATACTTCCTCCGTTGGTTTCTGAGGGAGGTCCGGGGATGATTTAGTTGTTTGGGATTATTGTCACGAGGTTATGGATTTCTTTTTGTTCTTTCTTTTTCTTCATTCATTGTGCTTTATATTCGGGAGTTATCGTTATCGTTAGGGACTTTCCATCCCGCTGGTAGGGAACCATGTCAGGAAGACATGGGAATTCGTCATACATTTACATTACATACATTCAAGACCCAATCTTCTTACAAAAAGCAGGGCACTAGATAGACAGCAATCAATCACTCACTCATTTTCACATAATACCTCCTTCCTGTGTAATATTCTCAAAACACCCCCACCCCTATTTTCAGAACCTATAGTCAAACTACGCCTCGTCGCATGAATATCGTGAGACAACACCCTGTTGATGAGTTTCGACTGCCTGTTGAGGAGGGGTGTTAACATAGAGAGGGGTCTAGGCACGGACTTGAGACGGACACGGACGTACCCACACGGGACTTTTCGGTAGTTGGTTAGGGTTTTCCTAAGGGTGTGAGTTCGATTCGCAGGGGAGGATTTTTAGATGGGTTTGTGTACCCGCGTGAACGACGTTGACGACACTAAGCGAGAATTAAACGTTATATACAGACAAGTAGACAGATAGAAACAGAACCTAGGAATTTCTCAATGATGCTCTGACTTGAGCTAGACCTTGTAAAGCCCATCCGGCGAGGACCCGTGCCCAGATAATTATTGGGATCTCGGGGAGATTTTCACAGGTTGAATAGGAAGATAACAATAACGCTACCATGCTGATAGTACTAGCGATGGAGTAGACGTTGATTGATGTGACTGTTTCCTTTCGGATATTGATTTTTTGATGGGTGACGTGGTATGCGCCGGTAAGGACCTGGAGATGTTAGCTGGGAGCTTGTGAGAGAAAAGAAAGAAACTTACGGCGCTAAGGGCGATCCAGGCGGGAAGGAATAAACGGATATCATAGAATGCACCCGACATCTTCAAGGCGGCATTGGTGCCGAAGAAGTTTACGGCGTTGATTGATAAGAGGCGGACTATCGTGGCTTGGGGTGTGTAATTTATCAACCTGTTTTGGTTAGTCTGTACTCACACTAGCCTAGATCCAAGAAACTCACCACCGCGACATAAGACAATCGGCAAAGAAAAATGCCAAATACCCCGAAGCAAAGCACTACAAAAACGTCAGCACCACTCACATCTCCAACAACTCAATTCACCTACCCACATAGAAGCCAACGCAACCTCCATCCTAGGAAACCCATCCAATCCCTCCCCGCCCCCAGGCAAAAGAACATCCACCAACAACGCCGCCGGCCTCCACCCCCAGAATATCGCCGGAAATATACTAATCAGCCTCCCCGCAAACAACATCCAATGGAACTTTCGCGGCACGTCAAGTATCACGGCGACTCTCGGAGCGAGCAAGGAAGCGCGGATAACCGGGGCGTCGGAGGGCGGTTGTGTTGTGGTTCGGGCTTTTGCGGCGGAGGCGATGGCCGCGGAGAGGGATATATTCGGGGGGATTTTTGACGACGATGATGATAGGAGAGTGCTTTTTGATTTGCGGGGGCGGATGGTTGTTGTCGCGGAGGCCGGGGTTGATAGGGCCGGGACGGAGTCGAACGGTGGTGGCGGGTCGTCTGGGGGCATTTGTCGGGACATGGCGGTCATACTGCGTCTTCTTTTCTGCGTCTAAACAATTGGTGAAATATACTACCAGAAACTCCGGGAATTCCTAATTCAAAACAGAAATATATCGCGCCTATCTCATCCATGCATGGCGCAAGATAATTCGCGACGCAGAGATGTAGAGGATAACCCTAGTAACCCTAGACACTATCTGCGGTTTGGGAAAGACAGTCGTTTTGGCATATTGAGGGACGGTTGAATGATGTATTAACACACTTATAGATTGTCTCGATTCAAGACATCATTTAGATTGGCATTTGTAGTCGTCCTGGTAGCTTTGTCAACATCTAAAGAACGTAACACAAGGACCCACCCGGGTAAACCCCGCGAAAAAAGGATCTGTGAATATCCTCAATTACGACGACATCAAACAACAGCGAATTATTGAGAAAGCGTCGAAAAATCGCGATAAAATGCTTGCTACATCGACCTCCGTTATACGGAGAATCCCCGTGAGTGGGAATATCATGCGGGGGGTTCTCGCGGGCGAGAGACGATATGGCACGCAGAGACAGGGTAATTCGGGGAATGTCTTTGCCGCGAGGAATCGTCAGAGTGAGAGCCCGGTTGTGGCGTCTAAGGCGAGAGAGGGCATTTTGGATTCCAAGATGAAGGATATTTTACTTCCGGGTAGGTTTCTTTGGAGTGTGGACTGGAGAGATGACTAACCGGCGTAGGAACTTTCATTGCCGCGCCTTGGAGGTCGCTTGAGCTGGCAGAGCAGCCTTCATACCAGTGGGCTCGCTTCGTGAACTGGGTGACCAACACCGCCAACCGCGTCTCCCTCATTTGGGCTTCTAAGCCCAGCTGGACCAAGGCTGCCCGTATGAAACTGGGGAGTCACGCGGACTTCATTTCCGCGGCTACGTCTCTTCACAGCGCGGTAAACACTGCCATGGCGCAAGGTGACCTTACCGCTCTCCGTCGTCTTTGCGGTGTAGGTCTCTTTTCCACCTTTGCCAGCGCGGTGAATAAGAGACGAACAACCGATAAATTCACCTGGACGCGGGATGCCATCCACGGAACTCCCAAGGTAGTCACTGTTCGACTCATGCAGATGCCTAACGATGAGAACTTCCTCCGCCACATGGTCGCTGTCAGAATCGAAAGTACCCAGACTCTTACTAAGATTCACCCGGTCTCTGGAAAGCCTATTAAGGGGGGCGAGAAGGTGCAGAGGGCGAGGGAGAATTTGCTGATGTTTAGATCGGTGGATATTCGGACGTTCGAGAAGGGGGATTGGTATGTTTTTGGATTCTTGCCGGATACGGATATGGAGAGTTGGGAGCGTCAGAAGAAGCAGTTGGAGGCGTTGTCTGGGGAGGCTATTAAGCGGTACAAGGAGAAGATTGGCGCCAAGTAAGCTTGATGCTGAAGTGTATTATATGTATTATATTTTGGGTTTGGGGGTTTGTAGGTATGAGCTAGTATTAAGGAACTGTCAATGAATATATCGTCTAAGCGACAGTTGTACAGAGTAGTGTGACAGAAGACACATTCTTTGGTCTATTGTGGTTGGGTATTGGCTCAATCCGCAATTCTTCTATAGAAGGATCACAACATAGCGGAGACGATAGATGTAGAAGTATAACATGTAGTTGAGCTGTGCCATTGTCACACTTGTGTTCGACACGAACGGGTAGACGCATGAACTGACAACAGCTTGTACAACTTCTGTAATAGCAGACAATTAGACCTGCAATGGTAGCATTGCATTATGTCGAGGCACGCGACATTGTAGCTAATGTCTGAGACACTTAGCGCTATTAAACCTTCTCTGGGTATAAAGAGCACCAGAAACGGCACCGCGTGACCTACCAATGTACCCATTCCAAGCAGATGTTCACCATTATACTGTAGTGTTCTTGGTTGATGATGAGGCAGAAATGGGAGTTTGCCGGCTTCCTAGGTCGTGCTCTATGAACGCCAGTCTTGTATATATGTGTACCAATGCGGGCGGTGAGCACATGGGCAGTATTGGCTTACAGTCCTCCTGGGTTTCCAAACGAGGAAGTTGAGAACGCTCCATGCGGATGCCACGTCTTCCCAAGCCCTCCCGTAACATGTCTTGAAAGCATGTTATATCCAAGACGCGGATATCCCTATGAGAAGCCTTTGTCTACCGTCCCGGGTAAATGCGTTCTCGCACCCGGTCCTCTTTTGAGGGTTGCCCGTTTGAGGCGGCTAGCGTTTTGCTGGTCACCTGATACGGACTCGGAAATCATCTTGTCTTAGACTACAGCGAGGAAAAGAGGAGGTCCGCGCTTACATTCCCCACAGTGAGCAAGCGTTAAAAAGCAGAGCTTTTGTATTGGTTAAGCCATATTTCTCTTTGTTCAGGCTAGGCCGCCCAGCTGTGGGTGATCCTCATTGGGAAGTTTTACCCGCAGTCAGTAACTTGGCTAACCATGCATCGTGGTAGAAGGAGCTATATACATTTCTTTGTAGCACTCAAGCAGAGCAAACTTATCGTTGATTCCTATTGTTATACAAGAAGAAAACGAGCCCAGTTGCTACCCCAGTGCATGGAAGCATCCCAAGACACCTCTAGATACATAGTGTTATAAGGGACAAGGTCAGAAGTATTGTCTGCTATGCTTGATGGTAATACCACGAGACTGTCCCTGGGGAGAACGGTACCAACTACCTAACTGATCAACGCTGACTTCCCGACACATACATCCATAACTCCACTCCGGTGTTTTAGGCAAGTTGATTATTCTCCGACGTTGTAGTGGCAGAGCTGAATCCCCTTCAGCACCGATCTCGTAACCCCCCTTACTAACCTCTCGGGGGTAATCTCTCAAACGCAGGCTGCCTCCCCCATAAACTCTGATATACAAACATCCTAGAGTGCTACCGTCAAAACAAGCAAGCGGCAAAATTCCCCAACAGTGTTTCAAAAATGAGCCAATCGCCAAAAGGGAATAGAAATTCCCCAGCTAGGGCGACAGACAATCCAAACGCCTGGCCAGAGTTGATTTCCGCGTTTGCGCAATGGGGCAAAGTACCGAGCTCATAGGGACGCAATTGCATGATTAGATTCTAGAACCTGTTCTAGGCTGAAGATTGAAGCTGTTAGTTTTTTGGATGTCACCTAGTCGAGTCTAAGTTGCGCTTATATTAGCCCGTACCCCAAACTGGAATTAGGCAATACTAACACGGCTTGTGCAACGTGAGATGACTCTACTGGCATGCCGTCGAGACATGGATCACGTATTTCGAAGGCACACTCAGGGAGGCAAATATGGGGTTTCGGGGATAGAATTGTGAGGACCACGGAAGCCAAGGCAAGGCCGAGGTCCGTAAATGGTTAGACAACATTTCATAGACTGTGCTCAAAACCAATGGTATGTGGCTTAACCTGTCAGTCTTTGATGCCAGAATTGTGAAGTTGACAACCAAAAAGTGGGTGCTCTTGGTGAATGAGATTCATATGAAGCATTGATAGATGAATCACTCATCAAACATTAACGAATACAACACAAGTTACCAGTCCTAGACACACATTTCTACAGAGCCCGGAACTGTCGGGGTTCGAGCTGCCCGTTAAGGCGAACCAGGGGATATACCCTAACAATGGACAATCGGCAATGAGCTTTTGCGTAGACCTTGATGAATTTCACAATGAATGATGAGAAGGAGGATCAATTCATTGTGAGGTGTGTTTTAGAATTTCATGTTCATGACCACAGTCTCATGGATCATCAACTATTTGGTTAAAACTTGAACATAATCTCATGTGGTCAATCATGAGCATCTGCAGAAATTATGTTTTCAGTCTGCTTCAACGTGACACATTCTTCTTGTGAACACATGGACTCAAACTATGAGTTACAGGTCATAAACACTGAGATGTATAGTTGCTAATAGAACTGACGACATACTTCACCGCTTCTTCGTCTGGCATCAACGGCCGTGGCGAGTACATCACCTCCAAACTGCGCCATCATCAGATCATAAACCAACCCGGGAAACCCCAGAGCCTAGTATTCTGCCAGCCTCTACCATCTCTGATGACTATTCACTGGTTGCTCCGCTTCTCATTGCCTAGGAAAGTCTAGATGTGCGTCGTATATAGTCCTCGACCGGACATACATATGTATGTACACCCATGATAACTCCGAGCTTTCACTTCATTCTGGCGCAGTGTTAATACGGGGAAAGGGGTATGATACAACTTGAAGTCACAAGAGTGACCTCTGTAAGGGAATGTAGATTACTGATCAGCTGTGAGAGGTTGTGTTCCTAGCTGTTGCCGAACTGTTGTGGTAGACGACCGCTTGACATTTTGGGGATATTCTCTGTCCCTCTCTACCTCTTTCTCTCCTCTTCTCTTCTTCTCTTCTTCTTCTAGATAGATGGATATTGAACATACAGCGACTGAACGAGGGCCAATACATCCATCTTGACCCCTTCTCTCTACTCTAATATTCATAGTGATCACGAAACCTTGGCACACAGTGGTATTCTGATGCTCTCTAGTACAATACTTTCTTCCATGCACGCAACCAAGTATTGCAAGCCGGAACTGATCAGAAGGATCACCCAGATGAGGTAGCAACACGGAACTACATGACGGGTTCCAAGTCGAAGACTATCGTAGTTGGAGCTTCGTTAGTGAAGGCTATCATGGTAAGGACCAAGCACTGGACAATATCATGATAGAACAAATACGAGACCAAGGAAAACAAACTTGAATTTTAACCGGTACCGAAAAGTATAAAAGCTAGCCGTATCAACCTAACTTTCACCATCAATCTTCCACCCCAAGCAACGACACAATGACACCTGGTTATCTTGAACTATCCACCACTCCAGTCGACCCCACGGCTCCCCACCCGTCCACATGGCTCGCTGGCAAAAACATTCTCGCAACTGGCACATCCGCCGGCCTAGGAGCCGCCATCATCCGTGAATGGGCCTCTCTCGGCGCCAATATCATCATGGGGAGCACAAACCCGAACGTCGGCCCCGCTCTCATCGCCGAGCTACGCCAGCAATACCCCTCGCAGACCTTCAACTGGAAACAATGTGACGTCCGGAAGTGGGAAGACCAGGCTGCTTTATTCGAGTTCGCTGATAGAGTCACCGGGGATGAGGGGATTCACGTTCTCTTCCCGAATGCTGGGGTGGGTACGGATGCTGATTGTTGGGCGTTTGAGTTTCCTGATTTCCCTGAGGGTGTTGCGCCTACTGAGCCGCCGTTGAAGACTGTTGATGTGAACGTTACGGGGACCTTATACTCGATCTACTTGGGCCTGACATATCTCGGGAACGCCCGCAATGCTCGGCGGATAGCGAATAAGACGAGAAAGGAGAGTGACTCGGTGATTCTCCTAATGTCAAGCATTGCGGGGGTCGTCTCTGCGCCGGGCTGGAGTTTATACGGCTCGTCGAAACACGCACTTGTCGGCCTTTTCAGAAGTAGCCGGGTATCAGCTGCTAAAACCCACGGAGTCCGTTTGAATATGGTCTGTCCCTACTTCGTCGCCTCCACGGGAATTGTGTCCCCCAATGCAGAGCGACTCATTGGTACATCTAGTCCCGGAGTAGCCGAACTCTCTGACGTAATCTATGCGTCTACAATTCTCGTTGGGGACCCGTCTATCGTGGGAAGAGCGCTGGTAGTCTCGCCGAAGATTGAAGCGCGGTTCTCTGCAACGGGCGAGTTTGAGCCGCTGGAGAAGAAGGACACTGATGTTGTGAGAGTTGGAGGGATTTGGGATTGCTGGGTTGATGATGAGAAGACGCAGGTTTTGGTTATGCAGAGAATGGTGGAGGTGATGACTAGGTTGGCTTTGACTAGATCTTGGTGGCGTTGGCTTCAGCAGGTCTTTTATGGCGGTGGGAATGTGGAGTATCGCAAGAATAAGTGATAGTTACGTTCTTTCTGAGTAATTTGATGTTATGTTGTTATATTCCCGTGTTCCCTCTGAGAGTTGCATCAAGTCGCTATGGATTTCGCTGGTAAGTGTGATATTGTACACATGGTAGGCCTCAGGACATTGAATAAAGCTAGTAATGGAAATCAGATTTAATCAACCAACCATGGGGATCATTAGTCTATAAATACGTATCTATCGTGACTAAAGACACTGGTTATGTGCGATGAACACGATTGCTCATATAGAAACAGACCACGGGCATCTCGCGAGCAACGGCGTCGTTGTGCTATAGAAGATCTTAGGCCTCAGACAGCCCTGTCAACTCTGTAGCAAGCACGATGCAGGCTTCTCATGCGGCAGTCTACCCAATGGGAAACACATCTGTAGAACGATTGAGAAACTCCCCCCTCCAACTTCAAGATATGCGCATGAAAGATAGCCGGTTTGTGATTTATGACGTCGTTACACGTGACCGGCGAACAAATCCTCTGGGTCCAGACCACTAGGGGATATAGCGATTTTCTAGACTCGAGGTATGAATACTTTATTGTTCGTATTCAAGATACCACTGGACGTATGTACCAGCTATCTCGTGACCGGTTGAGTTACTGTTGTCTTGAGATGTGATACCAAGCTATAATTAGGGTTCACATAGTACAGTGTGATACCAGGGCTATTCATGCATGGAGAAGTTGGGCCTGAATGGGCCTCCCGAGACTCAGCACCAAGTCCGTCACTCTTATGAATTCTTCAACAGGGGGCTCAGTAGTAAAAATGTTGTTGCCAAAGTATGGGGGGCATGCTAGTACATACCACTGCGCCAAAAAGATGGATCCTTTGGTCTTTGTTATTAGTGTCAGTGATATCAGCGTTTCTATGGGGTTGCGACATCTATTGCCCAACCCAAAGCCTAACTATCACCAACCCTAACCGGGACCTCCAGACAGGGTACAATCTGACAGTGACAAGATGAGTGACGAGATTTCGCCCCGCGGTATACTATCAATGGTGAGAATGATGATCATAAAACAGCTTGTATCGTGTTTCACACTGGGATAAGTAACTCCAATATGAAATATGTATACTCATACTCTGGTAGTTTGGTATCGTTCATCCTACCTCCTTGAAGCGTACAAAAAGGGCCAAATAGCACTACTTAGGAATACAATCGTGAGACGTCCAACAGTTCTTCCGCGATGGATACTAACTAACGAACAGACACGTCTGGGTCGATCGTGCTCACCGCGAATAGCCCGCAGCTCTGCCGCAAATGCTGGGACTCCGGGCCGAAGCACTACAGAGAATCAATGCCAATGGGGAATACAAACCCTCCTGTTTTAGGAGATTTGTGTGTAGCAATGTGCTTTCGGGCGAAAGAGTGTGACGGGCTCAGCGACATCAGCGTATATAGCACCGCACCGAAAAGAAGTGAAAAGTTTAGGTTTTGTTATGGGTCCATCCTCTATACAGGCCTATATGGGACAGACGCGCGGAACCTCTCATATAGGCAGAAGCGGGCATCATAGAGAGCAGCGGTTAACAGGATATGACGCTTAAATGTTGACCGGGGCAGGTCATTTTACGGCACTATGAGAATCTGATTCAATCAGGGATCACTAATCAGATAGACATGCATGTTTCACCAAAGGGATAGGCCTACTCGTGGGATATCTTGTTACAGAAACACAATTACCTAACTACACAGAATGTCAGACTATGAAGAAGGTGCCACGATTATGATTTTGGGTATCTTTTGGTCACCGTATGTTCAATTAACCATCTAGTAGCAAAAACGAATACACAAAAGCATTAGACAATGTCGTGGCTGCCGATACCATGGTAAACCAGGTAGAAATTGGCCCCAAGAAACCAGATATAAAGAACTTGATTTTGGCGCGCAAACATGTGTGTATATCTAGATAACTTGCTACCGATTTGCCATCGTTATATGATCCGGTCTGCGATCAAACCCTGTCACTTAATGGGTCTATTTGATGAATCAATGACGTCGCCGGCGGCGGGCCAGAGCTTCTACACCCAAATCTAGCATTCTGTTCGCCAACCCGACAGCCCAACATAATACAACATGAGAACACGTGGAACCCGAATCTCCTCCACCGTTGCCAGAACACCACTCGCCTGTGTCATTCAATTCCAGGGTGTTCAACATCACTCTCTCAAGCCTACTAATGGATGACATATGTCTGATACAGCGGATTGCTTGCACGGGAGGCACGGCCGTAGTATACTCCGTTGACTGGCTTTTGCTTGGTGGCTGCCTTTACACGAGATCTCCTAGGGCTGTTCAATCTGGGTGGTTCGCAGCCGCTGGTACGTTCTAGCGTGTTCTCCAGAGGTTTCTTGTGACCGCGGTGAATATTAGAGTTGTGAAGTCGGAAGCTTTTATACCCGCGTTTTGTGGAGTGTAGCCGGAGACGGAACGTCTTCAGCCGTGTCATGCTCTGGATTGCCATAGGGCGAATCCATGCAACGCTATAGAACTCGGTGGGGTACCCGCAGATAGGGCCATAGGGGTTGACAACGCCCACACGCCTGGCGTGGATTACATTTGGACTTGTGGGTTCATTAGGTGCCGGAATTGGCTTGACCAGAAGATAAAAGGCAGCCGCGCGTGTCCCGAAATTATAAACCGTCAAGAACAAATTGACTCGGATACACTTGGACTTGGGGATTTGAGCCGACATGTTAACCGTGGACTGGGGCATTGGATCTTTCCGTGAGCGATGAGGACCTCTAGCAAGAACAACTAAATGTTTATCACTCAGTCCATCCACGACATTCATGGTAAGACCCATGCGCCGGATTAAAGAAACTCGCTTGGCCATTGGGGTCGAGTGGTGTAATATGGGAGCTGATTTGTAGACTTTGAAACTGGGGTCTGTCCTAACCCAGTCCGTAGAGTGGAACTTGTAAGCCCAAGACCACGTGGGGAAGGCATCACACCTGGTTCCCGTGACACCATAATGGTCTCTCTCCCACATCAAGCTTTTCCTGATTCCTCGTGTGCTAATCCCATAGATGTGTTCCACTCCTTTGGCCTTCAAAAACCCTGATATGGCGTTGAGTCTATCAATCGGATACGTCAAAGAACGACCAATATACGATTTTAGGATCCGGGCAAGAGAGCTGGTGATACCCAAGCAACACTCGTCATCAGACTCGGGTATCTGTCCAAGTGCCACATGATGATATGTAACGGTTGGGCAGTTTATATGCCAGGCAACTGTGAAATCTGTCATGTATAGACGCCGAGGGGAAAGATGCTCTTCTTGTAATGTCCATCCTCGTTTAGACCACTCAGGATCATATTCATCATCTTCATAGTTCCATCGATCTACGGTGCCTTTAATGTTTCTGAAGTCGCTGACACAAAATGAGCGCCCAAAGTTACGACTATAACCGTACAAACCCGAGTTGATATCTTTCTCTAATGCGCAGATAATTGTCAACCACGAGTTGGCATAGATGTCTCCCATAGCATGAATTTGTTCGGCCTTTTCCAAGTTGTCGCCTTGAATAATACAGTAGCGGTCAACCCAGATGTATGGAATACCAAGGTCATTGGCCAGTTGCATACAGTCATACAGAGTTCTGGACATGGTTTTGGTGGATAGAAATCCAGGCGTCATAAATTGAGATTCGTTTTCCTTGGTTAGCATGTTGGCATCGTTCGAATCCCAGCGGTAACTGATGGCCGAGTATTTGACGTGGACATTCCCAATATGGACGACGCATTGCTTTTGTACGTCAATAAGGCGGAATGAATCGGGGAACTCTAGAGGCAAAATTAGCTTGGGACATCAACAATGGCATCACGAGGCTTACTCCTGTCATGTGCATCGGAAGATACTGCCAAACTTTGTGAACACTCTTCCAAGGATTTGTCTAGCACGCCCTTTAAAAATAAACGGTCGAATCGAAGTCTATCGCACATGACGTCGATCTGCTTATCAGTACTTCGGATAGGTATCTCCAGGTCTCCGACGTACTCATGCCTTGGCTGCTTTTCTCCGTCCAAATACCATTCCCATGAGAGCGGAACAACTAAGCGATCGCCCATGAAATTGAAATTCTGATATTCAAGGGAAACAAGTTTAGGCATGACTGATCGTATCGCCACCTTTGTACCAATGTTGGATATCCCATGCAGCCGCTCAACTATAGCCCTTACTATTTGAAAACACATTGAACATCCGCATGTCAGTCCCAGTCGTGCTAACACCTTATCATATGACTCCCTCGGGAATATGTTCCATGGTTTTCGTTCCTTGACCTCCGGCGATTGTGGCACAGAAAGCAGCTGTTGAATATCTGAGTCTCCAAGTGACCACCACTCGAGATTTGTTGGTCGTGAGCCGCAGACAGGAAATATCTGAGTATACACTATATCGCCGTCTTCATCCAAAGCGGTCTCGGTGTTTCGTTGCGCGTACTCCTCCTTGCAGGATTGACAATCTTTGACTACCGTATAGCCAAGAAACATGTTGATACATGCCGCGCACCAACCTTGAGCTGTACCGACCTCTGTAACGGCTCGACGATTATACTCAGCACACGTCTCGCCAAAGCCATTATCTTCTTTTACATGTGAAATATCCTTTGGAAGCTATTGCTGTTAGTTTGACACACCAAGGGGACGTTCTGTGAATTCATTACCTTGCCAGTTTCATCATAAAAGGTCAAGGCATAGATATATTGGAAATTCAGATCTAGCTCTATGAATTCCAACAGGAACATTGTTGCGTCTTTGTGAAGTTTAAGCTACGATGATTAGCTATGGTCATCAAAGTTGTTGTTTTTGACCCTCACGAAAAACAATTGAGCCTCAGCAAGCCTATTGGATTTATTTTTAGGCTCATGCAACTTGGGCTCTCCAGAGGCTTGCATAAATGTGCGGGGTATGGTTCAGTCAAAAATGCGACTCTACATATTAACCCTGACACCGTGTCAACCCTACCCCTACAATACCGCAACTCGAGATAATAACCTTGTCACTATTCAGGGTGTCGCTGACGTCAGCGTTACCACGCTGACGAAATCTTGCCACCTCCGTGTTTCTAACATCTTCTCCCTCACCGAAATTGCCTCGCAAATGTACCTCATAGCCACATGGCCACGGCTCCGTCACTTCACATCGGGTCTGGATGCCTAACGGTGGAACAAGTATATATAGGACTAGTTGATTGCCAAAGTATGGGGGGCATGCTAGTACCACTGCGCCAAAAAGATGGATCCTTTGGTCCTTGTTAACGGCCAATGTGATATCAGTGATCATAAGGTTATATTGTCTGCTTGGCAGAAACCCTAACCGGGACCTCCAGACAGGGTTCAATCTGACACGATCACTGGTTCCCGGTAAAATACCCTTTACTGGCCTACGGCCTAGATCAGGACTATGCGATGCGATCACGACTTGTGTGACATGACTTGTACTGGTAGGTCGTTGGATCATCGGGTCGGTTGCTTGGGACACATTGAAGCTGTCACCCATCATCCCTGGTGTCCCCCACCAAGGATCCATTTCCTAGTCACGTGACGAAATGAGCAACAAGACGTCACCCCGCGCTATGCCATCGATGACGAGGATTATGATCATAAAACAACTTGTATCTTGTTTCTATTTGGGCAAGTATCTCCAGCTGGAAATATGTACAATATCCATACCCCGAGCTGCAGCACCACCGGGAATCAATGTCGATGGGGGTTACAGACCCTAGCGTTTTGGGGGGATTGTGCGTCAAGAAATGGCTGCGGGCGAAAGGGTGTGACAGGCTGGCAGCATCAGCATACATAGCACTGGGCCAAAAAAGGCGGTACTTTAGACTTTTTATGGGTCCCATCCTCTATCCAGCCTTACATGGAACAGACGCGCGGAAACTCTCATGCAGGGAGAAGCTGGCATCAGACAGAGCAGCGACTGTGCTAAAGTGTGAGTAGTGTCGTGAATATCAGAGTATTGAGAGGAGGTCAGGATAATTGTGTTGGCTTTAGTTCAGTTACTGATGCATTAGTTATCTAACTAGAAGAGGAAGAGAAGACGGAAGAAAGAGGGAAAGGGCCAGAGACCATATCCCCAAGATATCAAGCGCCCGTCGATTACAGTGATTGGGCAATGGCTCGTTACAACATACTTGGCATGGATTACTTTTGTGACGTCACCATATTGTACACCCCGGTCCATGTATTAACACGTAGCAGGCTGCAACACCCAGGGGATTTGTGATGTGGCTAAGAGTATGGTAAGGTATTGTTGTTCGACTGACTGTATATATTGCTGTGTCAACCCAAACTGAAAGAGGACGGAGCATCTAGAATACATCTTCACATATATGTAACGGCTGTCAGACAACTCTTCACGTCGCTGAAGTTGAGTATCCACAGTACTCTGCAACACCTTCAGCATAGTACCCCTGCGTTGACCATGCTAACACATACTAGCTTGTTGTGAAGCAGGCTCCCTTGAATGTGTACAACGTGAGTGCATACATACATACACCAAGTTGATGCCTAGTTGGTTGATGAACTCCTTGTTAGAATCTCATATTCGAAATGTTCACTGGTTTCGCAGCATGGCCTGTCGGTATCCCGTGTGAATCGTTTCATGCACTCTGGCCCACCTGTTGTTCAGGGGTTACACTTCCTCCCTCCTCGGTACTACACGATCTCCACGTGATTAGCGAGCTTTAATGATTGAAGATTTATGGTTAGGAGTCTCCGTCTGTTGGTGTGCCTAATATATTCGTACCGGGTTGCTGAGCAAAGCGGCCATAGACTTCAGCCATCCACATGGTAGTGTTGATTGCACACTCACCCAACAGAGGTGAGCATGCGGAGAGGCAGGTTTAGGAACGTCTGACGGGATATGGATCGTACTAGAACTACGATTGAATAGCGGAATAGGAGAGCAAGAAAGGATAGGTTCTCTAGACTTCGTTGCGTGACTGAACTCGCCAACGTCACATCGTGAACATAAAGGGGGATGTTTGGTGTTGGCACTCCTGTATGCATCGCAATGGCGAATTATCAAGGTAATGGCGAAGAAAGTATCGCAGATCAGGTCTATGTTGTACCTCAATACATATGTACGTACATCCATCCATACATACATATGTAGAACGCTACTATGGGAACGTTGCATCCGGGAATCCTTTGCAACTGGCTTCCTGGATGAGTATCCCTGAGCCGGAGATCATCAAAGCGCAAGTAAGCCGGGGTTGAGCAGGAGTTGACTGAAACCTAACGTATACTCAAAAGTATAAAGAAGCAGACTGATTCACTAACACACTTCGTTCTATTTTCTAATCCAACCATCCACAATATGTCATCCGGCTATCTCCAGCTATCCACGACTCCAGTCGACCCTACGGCTCCACATCCTCCTTCGTGGATCTCCGGCAAAAACATCCTAACAACTGGTACATCCGCCAGCCTGGGGGCCGCCATCGTCCGTAAATAGGCTTCTCTCGGTGCCAATATCACCATGGGGAGCATGAACCCGAACCTCGGCCCCGCTCTCGCCGCCGAGCTACGCCAGCAATACCCTTCTCAGACCTTCCACTGGAAGCAATGTGACGTCCGGAAATGGGAAGACAGGCTGCTCTATTCGAGTTTGCTGACAGAGTTGCCGGGGTTGCTGGGATTCACGTGGTCTTTCCGAATGCGGGGGTAGCTGCGGAAGTTGATTGTCGGGAGTTTGAGTTTCCTGATTTTCCTGAGGGTGTTGCGCCTACGGAGCCGTCTTTGCATACTGTCGATGTAAATTGCAAAGGGACACTATATTCCACGTATCTAGCTCTGACATATCTCGGTAATACTCGAAACGCAAGACGGATAGCAAATAAGACGCGAAAGGAGAGTGACTCAGTAATACTGTTGATGTCAAGTATCCTGGGCATTGTGCCCGCACCGGCCTTGAGTTTATACGGCTCTACGAAGCATGCGATTGTTGGGCTCTGGAGAGGCAGTCGTTTATCTGCTGCCAACGCTCACGGTGTCCGCCTGAAGATGGTCTGTCCCTACTTCGTCGGCTCAACGGGCATCATTTCTACTACCACTGAGCGACAGATCTGTGCATCCAGTCCCGGCGTAGCCGAAATATGCGACGTTGTTGAAGCTGCTACCATTCTCGTAGGCGATCCGTCTATCGTCGGTAGAGCGCTGGTTATCTCACCCAAGATTGAAGCACGTTTTTCAGCGGAAGGGGTGTTTGAACCGATTGAAAAGAAGGATACGGATGTTTTCAGGGTTGGGGCAATTTGGGATGGCTGGGTCGATGACGAGAAGACGCATTCGTTGATCATGTTGCGGATGATGGAAGTTCTAACGAGGTTGACTGTGACGAGGTCATGGTGGAGGTGGTTTCAGCAGATTGTCTATGGCGGTGGGAACTTGGAGTATCGGTGAGGCTATTGGGTTTGATGTTCTGGTGGTTGATGACAGGGTAGAATTGCTAGATTTTGTACGAACCACATGATTTTCACCGACCGAGTTCTCAAGGTTCATATCAACCCGCGCGCTTCTGTATATATGCCGCTAGTCTAAAGATCCCAGCATCATATGTCTTTAGTCATAGGATGAGAGCTAGATAGTAACATCTACTCTCCAGGTCTCTTTTGAATAAATGTAATCATTGTATGGTACGTCAACTACACTAAATCAACTCATCACCAGAGCCCTTTGCAGCGCACACTGACTCCAGAACATCGTAACTTCATACCGTGATCGGCCTTCTCGATTGGCCTACCTGTTTAGCACATTCAGCTTGTGGAAGTTGACATGACAGATGACTGGTATTCTCTTCCTTGAAAAAAATCCAGGGATTGCGGATATGTACACTGGATAAACAAACACATAATTCTATCATCACCACATATATCATCACTCGTGAAGTTTTAACAGAGGTCTCCGGGCTATAACTTTAGGGGTACGCTAGTACCACTGCTCCAAAAAAACATGGATTCTTGGACCTTTACTGTTAACTCTCAGTGGTATTGGCGAATCTTTGGCTAGAGTCTCTATATTATCCTGCTGACTCTGTCGGCAACCTTAGCCGGATCCTGCCGGTAGGGTCAGACCTGACTATCTAAGCCATACTGGAGTTTTTGGTGCTTTATATAGCTCTTCAGATTGGTCAACCAAGGTTTGATGACACCCTGAACAGCGATGCAATAACTTTGGCCCTCAACACAGAAGTGCGTGTCGAAGGAGTTGAGACCTGAAATTTCGACGATGTCGGTTTTCAACCTCAATGACGTCATATCAGTCGCTGCTCGGGACAGGGATGGTAATCCTTCTCAGTAGCTTTCTCCGAGGGGCGCCGCTTTGCTTTGGGGTATTTAGGGCGGATATTTTACGACACAAACTGCCAGTTGCTTGGTCTGTTATATATTTGGGATGCCTAAGTTGATGATGACAAGGCGCATGTTCTGTTTATGCAGAGAATGGTGGAGTTGTTCGCGAAACTGGCAAAGGCACGGTCTATGTGGAGGTGGCTTAAGCAAGTTTTCTATGGTGGTGGAAATGTGAAGTATCGGTAGAGCTGCTCATAGTGGTGAATATATATAGGGTGTTGCTGGGCACCCTTTAAGTTCGGTACCCTTTATTTTAATGCACACTTTTCATAAGTGCATATGGTCCGTGCGTGTGAATCACAGCGAGTGAAAAATTTATCCATGTATGCATAAAGCTTAAGGGTTGACACCAATTCATGGTCCTGTGTAAGTGCAAATGTAGATTGTAGCTATAAATCGTCTCGCTAGCATGTTACAGATGGTGACATTGGAGCCTGACAAATGGGTGAAGATAAGAGATCTATGTTGTATATCGGTCGGTAACATAGACAGCAAGCCATCAGCCATCACACACTTGCGTAATACTCAGGATCAAGAAACGTTGCCGTCGTCGAGTTCAGCATAGCTCAGGTTGGCACATGTTTCTTTCCACTGACGTCATCGTGCCCCAGATCAGGCATCTCGAGGTCCGCAATCTGCCCGTGTGGGCCTTCCGGGTTTCGATCCAGTTGGATCAATCTGGCACGACAGCCCACAATGTCTTCACCGCGAACACTGGAGTCTGCACAAAACTTGGAGGCATGTGTAGTTGACCAATATGATCTTCAGAATGTCGCAAACTTATTGCTCGGCTTGAGAGACCCCCTTCCTATAAACTCTCACCATCGTCGTCCTCGTTTAGGTGCTAATAACACGAGTGTGCCGAGTAATGTGCGCTACGTGCCCCCAAGTTTGCGTCGGCCGCCGTCAAGCTGAGAGTACGAAGAAGCACGGAACGTGATCCAACGCTACTCGGACAACGCAAGAGCAGTGCAGGGGCACCCCACTCGCAAAAGAGCGGACGTGGCTCCGGCCTCGCAATGGATTTAAAAGGAAATGATGCAAACGCGGTTGAAACAGGATGATTCACAACTTTTCTTGCCAGACGATGCGACTGAGACTCTGTGGTTTATTAGGGGTCCTGCTTAGATCGTTTAGGTTGATATAGATTTAGTTTGAGACAATGTTATTCTTCTTCATCGCAGTGTTGTTCTATGTCATCACATGATTACCCTGAAATTGTGTTCTGTGGAAACCGAATAGTCATTGAATTTCATGAGATTTGATGCTGTGTGCCGTTTCAATGGTGAACACAATACGTCCAGACCCCGCGCGGCTTTTGGTACGTTTGTGACCTGGTTATCACCTCAGCCTGGTCGATGATAGGGTTAATCCACAACGGCATAACAGGATAATGTTCTGAAGGATCTTTATGTCCTGTGCACGGACTATGTACATTTATGAAGCAGATTTATGAAATAAAGGGTACCAGACTTAAAGGGTGCCCAGCAACACCCTATATATATGTTATTGCGCAAGAATGCCATGGTTAAAGCTAGTTGATGCCGATGTAAAATTCCCACCGCTTGTTTCCTACTACTTTCAACGAACATACAAGAAGTATACTGCGGTGGCCAAAAGTTGGTGATGCTCGGAACTTCTTGGGTACTAGTATAACCATTTTCCCATGTCTCCAACGCCGAAACAATCATAATAGAAACATAGTGCTGGTCATCGAGTCCAACAATACAAGTATCCGCCGGAGAACACGATCCCGAAACCATCTAGTAATCAATTTTGAGCCTACTCTTTAACTCTCTTCTTCGGCCGTTTGATATCCTGATCCTCCTGGTTTCTCTGCTCGTCATATATCCGCTCTAGATGCTCTAGGGCTTCCCTATAAACATCGAACGGCTCAACCTCATTCTTGTCAATCCGATCCTTCGTCCTCATTTCCATGTCCACAACAAACTTGTGCAACTCTGGCGGGGCATGTAATCTGAAATCCAGAATCCACATCCAACTATTCTGTAAACGCGAATATCCGCACTTCTTGAGGAGTTGCATTGTAGTAACCCAGGAGCTTAACCACTCTCTTCGCGCGTATATGCTGAACGGCATGGCCAGCATCTTGTTCATGCCGTCTTTATATTGTCTTTCCATCGCCACATCCAGAAGCCAGGGTGTTTCAAACAGAGCGCTCTTGATAGCGTCGTAGAAACAGGCCGGGTCAGAGCGTTCCGACATCTCAATCTTGGACGCTACCGAAGAATCCAGCGCGCTTTCTATCCACCGAATCACGGCCTTCCGCGCCTCTTGTTCCGTTTCGTACCTTGTCCGTTTGACCTCATGTTGCCTCACGAGTGACTCCCTCTCGAGCGTTTTCATCGCCAAATCCGCCTTCCATAGTATCAACCCTATTTTGTAAGCCTCCACGGCCCCGACAGCTTTATCTGATCGGTCGTTCCAATCCCATTCTGCAAATGGCTTCCCGCCGATGGTTCGCGGCGCCTCTGGAACGGTGGGGTAAACATTGCTGTCAGGCCCGGAACCAGGATCTTCGAGCCAGGGATTAGCGGATCGGGTAGACGGGCAGATTTTGTCCCAGATTTGGTGTTGTCTGGCGACGATTTCGAGCGTGTGGATAAACAGGGGCCAGTCGTATATGTTGCTGACTTTTAGAGATGGGCTCATTGTGGCAAAACTGGGCGAGTGAACGAGATAGTTTTAGCTTGAAGATCCGGAGGTGATGGGAGTATGATTGCAGCTTAGAGACTGGTTGATTGCAAAGTATGCGTAGCAAAGAACGACGCCAAGATATCCGTGACGATCTCCCTTATAGAGTAGTTATGTACTCACGCTAAGGAATAACGTATATTTGAGAGGACAAATCGTGGTGTTTAATAAGGAATTTGTCATGACGTAAACAATAACACGATCTAGTAGACCTGGAATAGAAGTCCCAGGTATGTATCCTGGGAAACAACTACCTAATGGATTCCACCAAACAACAGAGAGTTCCCTTACATCCGGGTGTTGCAGTCCACCCGCTAGGGTTAGTTACATCAGCATAACCCACATGAGAGTGGAAATCACGTGATATCGAGGCCAACCGGAACGACGTAACGGCGACAGCCCTGGGGAAGTTATATAAAAGAGATGTACAACATGACACAACAACGCAACCCTTCTCTCAAATCAACCATCGCATTCATTATCTTTGATACAAAACTCTGGGATGACATTCTCCCACATAAACACTCAGGCGGGTCACCGGTTAAAACAGTATGAGGAAGTTACTGACGCATCTGCTCCATGTTAACGATAGCTAATCAGGCAAGAGGGATTCATCTTGACTGCATGTCGTAGTTGAGAGTATATTTGAGAGAAATGCCGGGATGAGTCGTGCGTCAGGGTTGCTTGATGGGGATGTGAGGTTCTATGCAAATATATACACTGCCTCAATCTTAGTCTCTTCCATCCAGAGACTTCGTTCTCCAAATTTGAGAAATTTCAAATCGATCAACTTCATTGCCAGAACTTGCAACACATCAAAGAGAAACAAGCATACTCGTAGGTGCAGGTTGTAGCTGCATGTTGGCAAGCAATTGGAATCGTGATTTCATGAGTCTATAGGAGTTGCCTGTGATGCTGAGTATGCTACTCCACCTTCTCAATACGGAAAACAACGGAGGTAGGTATGGTTCAATGCGGCAAGATCTCTATTGAAGATATTTGAGTGATGTGACAACATTGAAATAACATGTGAGTAGCAAATTCCATGCCATAATCTTGCTTAATCACTCCTTATTGAGTGTATCTTCAATCTGCGCTTTTTGCAAGTTGGAATTCCTAGACTACAATCGTTTGACTATTACAAGTTGCAATTGATATTGTCTTGCCGGCACTCCACATTATTACTATCACGACATTTCGGCTCATCACTCCAGTTCACTCGCCCCAAAAACAGTATTTTATTAATCATCATGCAGCCCAAGGCTCACGTACGTGACCTCTTCATAACACAAAGTTTATCCTTACTGACATACCACGCGGCAGAATCAATCGTCCACCATGGACAAAATCCGCGTACAACATCGCCCAGCTTCCACCCACAATACTCTTAAGCGTGCGGCTGCCGACCCCAAGTGGCCGAAGCCCGCGACTAAAAAACGCCAATGCGCCCAATCCAATAGCCCCGACAACCAAGAAGAACTCTCTTCCGTAGCAGATACCGAATGGCCCTCAGACTACCCCGACTCCATCCATTCGTCCGAAGAAAACAGTGATGATGAAACACCCATGGAGAACTCCAATCAGTTTGCTTTGCATACCGGACTTGATGGCCAGAAGGATTCCAGCGATGCCAAAAGCAAGCTGTTCGAGTATTTGGCTAGAGGGGAAAAGGAATATAAGCTGCAGAACGACATGGATTTTTGGAATAAAGTGGAGGGTTATTTGGAGGATTTGTCGAGCTCGGTAGACGGAAATGGATCGCCGGATACTGGAAGCGCCAAGTCTGTTGACTCCGGTGAGACGATGGAACACCCAGGACACGCAGGCGGAGCTTCTGATGGTAAAAGGGCCGGAAAGAAGCGCAGAACCCAATTGTAAACGATTGTAGCTGTGCGTGTAAGGCAACGTTGGGTGTCTGGCAAACAGCTCGATCCTCTGAGTCTAGAGCTCAAACACCTACCTGGACTGCATCATATCCTACACATTTCAAGAAACGCACCTTATCGTTGCTGTTCGAATGTCGGGTGACGTTTCGTAGGTGGGACGTGATGTTCCCCCGAGGCCATCTTGGTCGTTTGAGGGATAGAGATACACTGGATCAACTGGATTTGTGGACAAATGCCGAGCGCTAGGACGGTACACCACAGGTTGACGACTTTCTGTATATAGTCACAATTGAAGATGTTTATGTTCACGAGACGACATGAAAGATTGACACAACCGAGTTCGGGAAATGGAGTCTTTGTTAATACAGTGATAATGAATAGAATAGCGCCCATGTTACCACATATGTTTGTCTACATTTCCCGCTATCTTGGACGGTGAATGTAGATCCATCTCAATGTGTACGATTGTAGATTAAACAGAGTTGTTTGGCGATACCACCGTTGGACTCTAGTTGCTTCCAGCAGCTAACAAGTTAATCAGCAGAAGACAAAGGAAAGCACAAAAGAAATAACCACACCTAATCTCGTCGTCTCTCGTTTTCCCCCTAATCCTCCCAGCTCATTCGTAGTCACTCTCGCCTCACACCGCACCTCACTGACTCAGCGACAAAGCTTTCGCCTTTCTCGAAATGCCATACATGATCTCAACGAAGCCTAGCTCCTGGAAACCAACTGTAGGACACCGCACCGGCAGCAAGTTCATCTATTCATCTAACTCTACTTCACCTTCGCTCATCCATCGCTTCACGCCAAAGTCTGTCTCCTTGATAAAGTTCAACAAAGTGTTAACTGGGGTACAGAGATGTCTTGCATCATAAGGTCACGTAATAAATTCATACACAGGATTCTGGATTATGGGATGCAGGTATCATGTTATTAAGCTGTTACCCCGCTATTGCGGAGGACGGGAGACTAATATCTGGAGGAGATAATCTCTCCCTCTCTTCTATATATACAACTGATCGGACAGTAACTCAGCGACAACAAATACAACTATCTTAACCCCTTCTCCATACTCTGATATTCACAGCGATAACCACACTTTAGCACGCGCATGAAGCTTCCAATATAGCAGCCACCTTGGGTTTCTCGATAAACGATAGCTGAAGGGCTTCTTTGGCGCGTTGATCGACAAACTCGTTGCCGGGGATTTCCATGTGACCCGGACACCATTGGACAATGATGTTGGCGTTGTTTAGCGAGGGCGGGAGGCGGCGTACCATTTCGGACCAGTAGGTGGGCTCGTTCAGGCGACGGATTGCTGCTTGGCTGTCGACAAAGACGTAGACTGTTGGGGAGCATTCGGTCAAGTCTCGGATGTACTCGATTGCTTTCAGCAGTGCATATGACTCGCAGTCGGCGACTTGTAGATATGGCCCAAGGAGACCGTTCATTTGGGTGATAACTTTTTGGCCTTGGAAGTGGGCAAGGGCAAATCCAGTTGTTTTGCCTTCTTTAGAGCCATCGGTGTATATGACGTCACACTCCTCTAGTGCGTTTTCGTCAAGTTTTTGCGCAGTTGTAAATGGGCAGCGGCGGCATAGACCATGGGCGACTGTCTCTTCGTCCCCTCTGCACATCCTGCAGACTGCATCTTGCCGTTTCTTCGCATTCTTCAAGAACGGTAGATAGTAGCCCTTCCCTAACTTCAACCCAAAGTAACCGGAACTGAGACCTCTGATATCGTTGGACATGTACTCAATCGCGGTCGGGCCGGCACTATGCTAGCATAATGCTTTCCAACCGCTACCTCCCAGTTCCTGTTAAGTGAGGCATCCCACTCTATGATGCTCTGCTCTCTTACACGTCGTCTGATGTTGCTAATGGAAGCTAATCGCTTCCTGGGGGGGTTTCTATTGAGGGCTTACACCGACCAACGTCGTTGTTGTCTCCCACCCATACTCCTTGAGTGCCTTGTCGATGCTGACTGCGTCAGGCAGGGCCTCAGTCTTCGTGGTCGTGAAGTTACTCATGAGGAATGTAGGCTCTTCAGGCGAAGAACCGAGGACCGAAAGAGGAGAAGATGGTGTACATGTCGGCAGAGGGATGTCGACGGCGTGCTGCGTGGGTAACTGTGCGTCGTAAAACACAGATACTGGGGACCCGGGAGCGGCACTAGGAGGAGGGGAGGTATTATCTGTTTGGAAAGCAGAAAGTTGGACCTCAGGGACGACTGTGGGAGATTTATTGGCGGACCTTAATCTCATGAATGAACCAATATATAGTTAGTTAAGCAAAGCGGTACAACACGATCCAAGAAGAGAGGCTTGGCTTCCAGATCTACTATCTCATTGCCTCGGATCCTCTTAGTTTCTGAGAAAAGTAGTTGGTGCCTTGAAGCCTCTGGATTGCGGCTTGAGAGTCAATGAAAATGAATTTCTTGCCTTGTTTGCCTTGGAGGTGTTTAACAGCTTGGATAACTGCCCAGCATTCGCAGTCGGCTATCTCCACTTCACTACCCATTGCATTATCTAATCTGATGCGTTACTTATGACATGTGTGTAAGACCAAGACCAAAAGTCTCTAGCACAATGTTTATGGCCCAACCAAACGGCCGCGACAACACAAGGCGCGTGAAGCATTACTTTTACTTTCCACCCCCGTAACGGGCTGTCTATGATCTGGGCTCTACTGTAGAACATACGGAAGTCCTTGCTCACGGAGCTTTGAGACGAATGTTGGGGCCTTCACATCCTCGAATTGCGGAGTCGGGCACGATCGTTATATATGTCCTTTGCAGTGAAATAACACGGGGTCTCGGATTCAGACCGGAGAAGTGACGCCATTTCCCGAGCAGGAAGTTCATGTTGCATGATAAGCTCTTGCTGCATTCTCTTTTGTGACTCAGTTCTGCGGCGATGAACAACATGAGCAGAGGGATCTTGCGATGGTTCATGGTTATGAGACCCAGAGGATGTGCAGGTCCACTTCCAGCCCTTCCTCTTTCCCGTTTTCGCAACAAATACCACGGGGCATTGTATCTTCTTGGTGCTGACACGCCTAGCGCCTGCACCCCGCGGTTTGTAAGTTAACCCACGGTCGCAAACGAAGGTGTACTGGGCATAGAAACGTGAGCCATCAGGGTTCGTTCTTAAACTACTAGGCGTCTTCTTTACGATAGCGGCGCCATGTTTTAGATGGAAGGCTTGAAGATAATCGAAAACCTCATCGCACGAGTTCCACTCGCGATCAAGGTCGGGAAGCGGGATAGCGACTCGGGGAACGTAGTCAACAGGACCCTCAGGTTCGTCAACTTCTGATAAAAGATCATCACCTCCAAGGGGAGCCGTGCTCGGGGTGCCGGAGTCGGACGGAGTCGTACCTGGAGTACCAGGACGGTACGGGAACGGAATTAGGTGGACAATATTGGACGGCAGCGGCGCGAGAGACCCGGAGTCAGACGGAGCCAGCGACGGGGTGCCAGAGCCGGACCGAGACGATGATGTGATAGGTGGTAGAGACGCTTCAAGCCGTGGAAGAAACGCGGGAGAGGCGGATGAACGTGCAGGTGGAATGGCGAGCAGTGAGAGTTCAGTATAGCCACTAGTCAGATCGGTAGCAGGAGACGCGGCTGGGGGTGCTCCCGTCCTGGGGCCGGAACAAATTGGCAGAGTTTCCGCCGCTCGGGCTTCGAGGCGCGTGCCAGTAGTAACGTAAGTGTTAGCTATGGCGGCAGCGACCCGCGACTGGGCATTTCGGCGCGGACGGCTGCGGCTTCGAGAAACAGCGGCAGGATTAGCCGCCCGCGACCTTGTATTATAGAAGATACGCCCGGATGGAACGTCAGAAAGACAAGACTGGTGAATTGTGGCCGGCTTGTTTCCTTGGGATAGACTCTCAGTAGTCGCAGTAGGCACCGTCATCGCAGTCTGCGCACGGGTTTGACGTCGCGACGGCATAGTGCTGGGGATATATCAAACAAAGTAGGTGATGAAAGAGCGTGTTTATACTGGGACGAGACGCCCACAACATCTCAAGTTCGCGACGGGCAACAATCCTTTCTTTGGAGCGATTTTTTATCATGGCGGGAAAAATAGTGGGTCTCGTGACCCACTGGATGGTATTATCAACCCTAACCCTAAAGGATCGCAACTCAGTATTAGCCATAAAAAACAATATACCGGCTAACATATGTCCGTATTTTGATTTTTCGTTCTACAGAAACTCCGCTTTGTCCGATTATCATGCGAACATACCAACGACGGGTAAACTAACCCCACCTACCTATGAAAGATCCACAACCACATCCCCTTTTGTACGGTGAGCCCCGATGTTGAGTTTAACGAGGACTGTGGGATCAACAACGTGCTGGATAATACCGCCTCGGGAGAGTCCAAAAATATGTGATTTAGGGATAGTTTGCGATACAGACAAGAGTTATCCGGCATTTCTTACACGCCAGAGAAAGAAGAGTACCAAAAAATGAGACACTATTTGACCATTAAAGCATACAGTCGTAGATACTCAAAAAAAGCGTGCACCACACGGCTAACGATTGAGTTCGAAAGCCTTCTGTCACTCTAGATTCAGCATCAAAGTGCTCGGGGGAACTTGCAATTGTAGGCTTCACGAAATTGTCGGGGGGATATACTGCGGCAAAGATGTCATTTGTTGAGTTTCTATGGAGACGCCAGCTATCTTGGGACTTAGTTGGCGTCAGACCCCAATTGATTTGACAGGCCATCAACTATGTGATGCCCTGGTAAGAGTGAAACGGGTAACGGGAGCCAAGGAATATTGAGCACATATCATTTGATGAAAACCAAGATCCATGCGGTCTAACACAAAAGGGCCAGCTGAATCTACCCCTATGGACCATGCACTTTGTCCAATATCTTCGGTATTGCAAAGCCGTTTAATGGGTATAAAGATGGGAGAAAGCACAGCGACGAAAAAGTGTTTCTGGACACCGAGGTGGTGTGTCCGGAGGGGGATGAGATGTAAACAGGCACAGGGCCGCGTTCATCATGTCCGGTTCCTGGCACGGAGACAATGCGTTTGGTCGCTATCAGACTATACAGTACGTTAGAATGTACGGAAGGTTAATAAAATGTAGAAATACATACAGAGAGGTCGAAAAGGGCGCGCCAGCACGGCAGTGGTGCTGAGGAGACCACAAATTGTCGTGGCCAATTCAGAGATCAAAGGCGGTTATTTCCCTCGAAATGATAGAGTGCAACTCCATGGTAGACCGATCGCTACTCATCTCCATAAATCGTACTTCGATTTCGTAGCGACCAGACTCCCGGGGGTGAAATCTCGTCGAAAAGGTGACCGGGTCCAAACTAGAGCACCACATAACAGTGCTGGAAACATCACCGCTTGGAGCTCGAATGGTCACTGACGCCGAGAGTCCACTGGAAGGGGTACGGTTGACATCAGTGCATGTCACGTACACTAGTCTGTCAACGTAGGCTGTAGTGGGGGTTGAATGGAACTGAAAGTAGGCAGACATTGTAGGTCGAGAGTGTGAATTTGTATCGAGATGAATTTCAATCGCCACAGATGGTTCAAGTTTGTTTGCTGTATTGGTTGGTGAAGATTGTGCTTGCGTTGATGGCAACAAAAAACGGATGGATGAAAGATTGGACTTTTCTGTCGATGTTGATGTTGTTGTTATGATTGTGAGAAAAGGTTGCTTCAACTTTGAAGAGGTTGAAAGGAAACAATTCGACGAAAGTGCAGGTACCCAACACGATTGGGTCTCCAGGTAGGTACTCTTTCATGTGTATGATTACCCTCATTCGGGTAAATATGATGCCCGTCCGCTCAGCAACTCTACGGATGTGCGGTTGTCCGGGATCGATTGTACCAAGGCAAAGGATTATCAGTGGTCATGGCGATAATTTCCTTTTTTGTGATCATTGATTGCATTATTCTCATGGAGATAATCTGCCTGCCGCATTTTGAGAGCAAGCCGGTGGACATATAAACACGCGCCTGACATTCATCACCTTTAATCCATTTCAACGGCCACATGAAAAGCAATGTATATGGTGACATGCACTTGCTGGAATGCGGCATCAGTATATTTGCATCAAACGTGGCATCTGTATGTCTGACACTTTGCTCTTCTTAGCCGACATCTGTCCGTGTCTGATCTTTACTGTGGCTAGCCACCGAACTTCAGTTGGGTGATAGACCAGCTTCCTGCATGTGATACTGCGTTTCTCAATGTTAGGGTTTCTGAGATGGATATCACCAAATCCTGGACACGAGATCATGTCTGCGCGGGCCCATGTTTGCAAATTACATGCCCAAAAGGGTAATGGCTTACACAACGACATAGTTGTTACACCGAGGCTGGCTGGAAAACAAACGTTCAGACATAGTTGTTACATGATGTTTTTGTGTGTTGGAGAAGCAGCGACAAGTGACTCTCTAGACTTGGGAAACAATATGAACTCCTTAAACCGTCGCAGTCGGTAGGCACTCACGGGCCGAACTCCGGATATCAAAGGTCCCTTTTTGCCCCGGGGTCTCTTGGATTCCTTTTTCCCTCTTGCCAATGTTCCATGCATCAGAAATTTCCGCCATCCAGTTTTCATCGTTGTCGATGTCATCCGACTCCAAAGCTGTCGTTTCTGTTGAGAGAAAACAAATTTCCATTGTCAACATGTGTCTCCAGAACAAGACCATAAACGGAACGGCTGTCGACAGCCTTGCCAACGGCTTTGTCACTGTAGGTATACGATCAATCTGTAGTGGCAGTTATTCCATAACGATAGGCTGTGTTCAGGCGGATTCACATTGAACGGGGAACGCGTATACGGTCTTAAGTGAGAGTTCGAAAGTGTTTGATAATCGCTTCTAAGTGAGTTGGCGGGGGGACTGAATAATCTATATAAATACGTTGGGACGGGAGACTTATTTTGAGGACATATGATCTGGAAAGCCCTCAGATTAGCATAGACATATGGCGGCAATAAATACGCGAACTGCTATAATATAACAGAGACACGATATCCTAAGTTCTACCTCCGCACCATCCTTTTGTACAAAGCAGATTCGCTCAATACCCATCGCGGTTGCGGCCTTTCGCTACCACCCATGACTGACAATCTCCAAAGCAAATATATTGAGGGTAGGGCGACACTTAATAGAGGAAAGATGTGTGCTTTGAATCACGTGCTAACGTTTATTGGCTCGTATCCTTCATGGAAACTCACCCTCACTGTTTATTCTGACCATGTGTATGAGAGTGTGGTAGCTTACACCAGAGAGTCCCCGGGGAGTGAAACAATATGCTGCGTGACCTGCAGATCTGTCTCCGTCGTTGTGCAAAACCCTTTTCTTTGACAGAACGACATCCGCAAATACCGGCAATGAATACTATAGACAAAATGTACATATATAGATACATAGAGACTACATCCAACCTCGTTTGAATGTGGACAAAATACAGGCGATGTTATGCTCTTAAAGGTAATGGGAATTGTAATCATCACTGTGCGGGCCGCGAGATGCTGCATGAGAGAACCCGAAAGAAACTGCGTGATTAGGAGCGTCGGATCTTCTGGAGTATACACGATCCGACCTTCCAAAGGTAAATACTTCCTAATCCTAGTCTCTTTCACCTAGCTGGCAGCTGATTCCTATGACGACCCGAGGAACATCTAACCCGCAAACGCTTTGGATAGCAGAATTCCTGTGAAAATTGGGCCAATCTCTTTTGTGTACAGAGTCCCTATAGTTCTGGGTCCAGACAGAACATTTGACACACGCCAAACTAATCATGTCACCAATCGGATGATGGAGCGTGCCGCTAATAGTTGTCGGGGGTCTTGGCTGATGTACCCACCTCCCTCCAGTACTGGGGTTAGAGCGATATTGCCGATTTGGATGGTCTCATCATGTTTACGACAGACTCCCGTCGTTTGGGCATGTTTTCTGTCACGGAAAGCCGAACTGCCGTCGGCCTCGGTAACAACTGGAGTACATGATGCAGGCTGACGATTTCGTGCTTTTTATCGTTTTAAGACTACGGCAGAGGAAGAGGACCCATGCACATTGCGACCGATCACATAATCGAAGTTCAACAAATCACCATTGGGGTAGCGGGATGGGTTACAGAGCGTCAGCTGACTATTCGACATACCGATGAAAATCCACTGGGCAAACATCAATTTTCATTTGTATTGTCGCCGGCGTCAAGGTACCTCGGTGCAACATCGTGGGGTCTAGACAAAGTGAACGTGACAAGTTTAGTTGTAGGATCAGCTGTGTCAGGAGATTCCGCCATAATTCTGCAAGATCTTGTCCCATGTAGATAGTGCCGGACGGGCTGAGAATCCACAAAGAAGAGCCGTAGTGTAATGTAAATATAGTTAAAACACGCCAACTGAAATCCTGGCTTGTCCTGCGTGATTCGTAAGATGGAAATGTGGTAGATTTGGTTCACCAGCACAATCGAATGGCTTTGAGCGACGTCCAACTTCAAACAGGGGATCACCGTCAAAATATGGTCCATCCGGCATATGTTCTTGAGTTGAGTTGCGCTGCGACAATACCATTTTGGCTAGATGGATTACACGGTCAATACCCAAGAGTATGTTGCAATCCTATAATGGCAGCCGCTTGTAGGATCTCTTTCGTTCTGAAGTGTAGTTGCCTAGCTATCCAACTAGACAGAGAAAGTGATTGCAAGGTAACCTGAAGTTATCCCTTTAGGGAAAGCAGGCATGTCAGACTATTCAGGTAGGGAACAATAGCGCTTTACATGGAGTTCTTGTCCTTTATTGGTGTTGTTTCCTAGGTTGGTTGTTGTTTACCGTTGCGACTTTGTCTATTTCAGCGTTTGCCTTTGTCTTGTTCCCATTTCCTTTCGTCGTCATCTCGCTCAAACAACAGTTTTGTTTTTTGTTTCATCAACCAAACACGACCGGATTCAAGTTTTCAAGCCTAGATTGTAAGTCCCCAGCCTAGCAGGATGATAGTAGGCAATATGCGATGAATTTTGAAGACTCTGTGCTGACCTCAAGTTTGCTAGTGTTGGCTCTCCAGACATTTGTTGCTTCCAGGTCATTTATTGGACCTTTTCATCCGCCCACAGCTTTTCAAGTGTCAGTGGTCCAACCCGTTGAAATGTTTGTTGTTTGCATCGATGCCAATACTAACAAGAGTGGTATTTATTAGAAACTACATTCAAGATGACCCCTTCTTCGAACAACAACAGCTCCAGAGCTTCCAACTGTTCTTCCCCCGCCAGTGTACTCTCGCAGCGATCCCGCGCCAGCTCAACCGATTATGTGACCTGGTCCCTTGAGCACTCCTCTTGCTCGTCGCAAGAAGAGTGGTGGGTGATATTCGAAGGGATGATGCGGCCCAGTCTAGTAGCCCTGATTGGCCGTAACCTCCCCGTGAAGGTCAACTTTTGGGGCCCTGCCGCGGATGAGTGGTCGTGCTGGAAGGATGAAGGAATCAGGGAGATCATCGAGTGGGCAGGCACACAGCCGATGCGGACCACTGTGCTCCCCCCGCTCAACGCTACAAACGTGCGTTTTGAGCACCTTGGGATCCCGGCGGCGGGGTCCGAGGCGTGGCGGAGATGTCCCGAACTGGCGGTGTATTACTTCGTTCCGGGTACAAATTGCGAGCGAGGTCTGGCCCATTTGGAGATGGCTTGGCAGGCGCACCTCCGGGTGCACATCATTTGCGAGCCGGGATTCGAACAGGAAGAATGGGTCCACCAGGTTGCTGTGCATCTCAGGCCCGATATCTTCCCTGATACATACCACATTCGGTCCTTTGTGTCACTGTAGACCGGGTTGTTCATCGGTCGGCGCAACGTGGAGTTGGAGGGAATACCAATATAGTTAGTTTATTTGAGCTGATATGATTTGTTGCTGTTTATAACCTATCATCAGGACTAGGTCCTTTTTTTACAGGCCGGGAAACGGTTGATCCCCGCCGCATAGACGCCGGGTAGTTTTGTGACGTAACCCTAACTGTACCCTCACCCGCTGCCTCCTTCACCCCAGTGCAGGCTATGACACCACACAACCAACACCAACTGTATGTCTGACTTCGAAGCTTCCAAGTTCATGCCAGTCAGTTATTTGTAAGGGGGTAGTTGTTGGGCTGATTTGTGTTGCTTTGAAACATCTCCAGCCGCTGAATGAGGGGGCTAACGCGGCTTGTCAACGACCCTGGCCTCAAGAGCGTTTGATAGCAGCGACGAGCCTTGTAATAAACGAAGACAAAATGAAAAGTATGTTTTGAACGGGATCTCTGATCCCTCCCAATAACGGATGGGGCCAGTCTGTCTTGATTGCAATGGAAAAGGCATATCAAAACCTCAAAGATGCCATCGCGAAGGTTGTAAGCGCCTGGGCAGCTATCAATGGACCCGAGGGCAATTAATTTCTCACGACTATGCAGCGATTTGCTCAACCTTGACTAACTCCTGATAGATACGATTCTGTGGCAAGTGGTGATGTTGTAACCGTGCATGTCCTTGGCCAGTTATTTACTGCGATCTCTGCAGCCGACGGGGAAGGTCAAGAGAAACGATGGGAGTTAAGTTTGAGTGGATATACCAGAAGTATTCAGGTCAAGCCCTTTATTGTAGGCGCGTCGTAGTGGATATTAAAGAACCAGTTCCCGCGGCTTTTAGCTCCTCGTCTCCCTGTTGGCATGAGGTTAAAGTGAACGTCGACTGGGGCCATGGGGCACATCCTGTCCGTGCATGGCGCGACTAACATGCCCCCCTTGCACATGAATGTCATTCTTACCGCTTCTGGTATAGCGGCGGGAAACCAAGGAGTCATGGCCGATTCGTCCAGTGAGAAGTCTGCCCCAAGGAGGAAGTCGTGGCTCATTCTTTGTAACTTGGGAAATTCCAACGGCCCAATATGTTTCGTGGTTTTAGTTTGAGCACTGGTGAACGGGTACTCACTGCCGGCTGCTCTATTCTCGTATGTTACATTGCCGCGCATAGTTCTGCTGAACCACACGACTAGCATCCTCAATAGCTTCGGCACTTCACATCGGACGTACAAACCTATCGGTGAACGGAGCATCCGTAGGGGTAACTGATCCGGGTTTTCTCGGGATCTAGCGCTGACTGGCAATAGTTCCTTTACATGAATTGCCTCGTCATTGTTACTATACCACTCACAATATGATATTCTACCATTGGCGATGGAATCCATCACATTGACCCCGCGACCTATCTGGGAAGCAGGATGACTCGTCGATGTGTTACTGTTCTCCGGTATATGTGCACCATCACGTTACTACATCAACGGACACTTACCGCAATACAATCTCATTTTCTAAACATGACATTACAGACAATACCCAATTGCGACTTCCTGCCCAATGGTTAAGGTAGGAGGGTTACATTCGAACACATGCTAACGTGCGCACGTATGACATACTACCAAATACAGACTTACCGCGTGGCACATTTCTAACCTCAGCTGTGGGTGTGGCTGTAGTGGAGTCTGCTAGTGGGCTATGTAAGTTGCCCTTTGAAGTTACAGGAATCCTGCCTACCACTGTCATACGTCTACGTCCATAGTGGGGTTAGCTTATCGGCCGTCCATTCCGCGTTCATTGTGTTCCTGCTTAGCATTGTTCTACAGGGGCTGATTCATAGGAAATATGCAGCTCATTGTGGTAAAGATGTCGTCGGGATGTTCCGACTAACACGCACGGCTTGGCATGTGCGGTTTCTAGTAAAAGACTAGTGTATCCACTTTCATGTCCCACAGCAGATTTACAAGGTTTATGGTTATTTCTACACGTCGGGCAATTTAAGACATCGTTCTCACTAGACATGATTCTGGGGCGTCCTGTGAGTATAACATGATGGTGTCGCACAAGTACAGTCGAGATGGACTGGGATTTGGATATTTCGAGAGTGTCCAGGTCCTCGGGATTCTCATTGTTTGAAACTTACGATATTGTAGCACTTCTGGGTCTCCCGGGCGGCCAAAATGAGCATACTGTAGCACTTGCCGCGGGAAAATACCTGTGGCTGCCGATACATTCAAAGCCGGGACTGCCATTTCGAGATTTCCATTCCATAGTCAAATCCGGGGTAATTATGGCACTCTCAAGTGGGAGTCTTTATACCTAGCATGGATGCACAAGCCCACAATTGGACATAAAAATGTGAGGGGTCCAATTCAGATCAGGGGCCTGGAGACTCCGATACTTGGAATTGAAGAGTTGCCGCCATCGACTGTAGTAGCAAATTCAAGCAAAGACCGCGTCGTGTCCCGTGGAGGCCAGGGACTGGACAATAGTCCCGGGAGAGTATCAAACTGCATAAGGCCCCAGTGCGAACGCAACGCACATTAACCGCAAGAGGCAAACTGACGTTCTCCTGGTGTTGTACAAAGTGGCATCCCTAATATGGACAGACTCACCCTAACAATACACCGAGGCGTGGCTCACCGAAAACCAGCGAAACTAGCTCGCCGGTCTAGGCCAATCCACAGAGACCGATGATTACCCGGTTTCACCTCGTCGCCACATTTGCAGCCACAAAAACATGTGAGACATTTCGCTACCATCACGTGAAGATACCGAGAAAATAATTTTGTGTGAAGAAATCTGGGGCTACATGTGGCTGAATACACCGGACGGCACACAGCTTGTACATCGCACCACTGGCTCGTCTTGTGAAAGAAAGACATCACTATTTGGACACGGGCGTGTGAATCCTATTTACTCCAAGATTTAGTGAGCTCCAAGTGGCGACATACGGGTGATGATAGTACTTTACCTGCCGGACAAATCGGGACATGTGTGCACTCTAGCGGATACGTAATGGCGGGGAACCGGACTAGTGGAGAAGATTCCAGAATCAACCGAGGTTACGTGGGATGGAGGGTGCTATTTACCGTGAGGGTGGATGGCAGAGAGGCGCCGGGAGACACCCCTCCTGGTGACTATGAAGGCTCGAGGGGACCAAGTCCAAGCGCGGATGACGGCCGATATCACACCCTCCTGCCAGCAACGAAGCGGTCAATGTGGTTCGGTAAATGTAATACCATGTTGGGAACCACCAT